>JAVGWX010000001.1:129746992-130294988 GCA_036924085.1 Ariolimax columbianus
GAGGAGGCAAAATTATTGCTTGAATTTTGCTCATTAAAATTTGCCTGACTGGTTAATTTTCTTGTTGGTGGCATTGTTTTGATTTCCACTGCAGGAAATCATCCGATAAATAATAACAGTGGAATATTATTTACACAAAGTAAGCTGCAGTGGGTATGTTTTTGTTTTTTGTTTTTTTTTTAAATTTATTTAATTTGGGGGGAGGGGCGGACTCGAGGTAAGATGTTCGTCAAAGGTGCTGGAGGTCGCGGGTTCAAATCACGAGGATCATCCGGTACAAATTTCCTCTAATCACTGAGTAGTGAGATCAGACACCCGTGTCCAAATGCGGGCACGTTAAAAATCTATTGGCAGTTCGAAATCTAAAAGAGCTGGCTGAACGTCCGCTACCCGGGCAAAATTCAAATTAAAAATCTACTCAAATTATTCTATAAATTCTCGCCCCACAGAGAATATGTCGCAAAAAGGGGACTCTGTGGCTATAACATCAGTACTTGGTTATGTGGGTAGCGGTGCAGCATAGATGGCGCCTGACAGGCTGCGGGTCTACCTTGCACTAACACTCTACACTTCCACCCCCACCAATCCCAAAAATAGGCGATCGTTTATTCAATACCAGATACTGGGATTGGCCTGGCAAGTCACCAACGAATTACGCCTGCCAAACAAAGAATATATAAAAAGGAGCCCATGTCGTCTAAAGACTGAAGGTATAGAGATAAACAGAAGCTGTAGTTTGCCCTCGTGGTAAAGATGCCATGTTGTACATTCTGAGCCATTGTGAGTGATTTTTTAAATTTTAATTTCATGCAGAGCCGTCCTTCGTTATGTCTTCTGTTTTGATTAGTTTCTTGTCATGAGATCTTCCCTCATCATATGTATCAAACCTTAGACAGAGTCACATAAAACCACGTCATCTGTTTGACCACGTTCTGTTGGTCTAGCGATTTCCGGCAATTCTATTGTTGTATAATATATTTTCTTTGCGATGCATTTCAGTTGTTTTCACTATACACTTCTCTTTTATATTCCTAGGAAAGGGAGGACCACAACACAACGTTGTATTTATTTTCCATTCTCCCACTAATGTACAGAAAAAGCGTAAAGGAGAAATACGAATTCAGTTGACACGCCAATGCGGCATATTCAGGATATGGTGTTAAGCCCATATTTTCTTGACCAACGGCACACTAGGGGTGATATGGTCAGCCATACGTCGGTCGTTTTTACATTCCAGACTTATTCTGGCGTCCAATTTTTTTATGCTGGGTCGACTCTGGGTTCAGTTTGCGATCGAAAAAATATCCCGCACTAATTGGGGATTGAAACTAGCTCGACCGGCAAAGCAGACCGCCACTGCACTAACCACAATCATGTGACAATATGTTGTAACACAGGCTGGATTCTGTTGTATCATTGTTATTGGTTGTACATGATGACGTAGTTGGACTTTACTCGTGCTGAGTTGAGTTAACGTTTGTTTGGGAGCGAATTACAATGGTCCTTATAATGTTCTACGGTGTATTTGGGGGATCATGGCCCGCCTGTCTGTAGCGCAAAGCGGGGACCTCAGTAAGCCATCACTATCATCATTAGTGTTGATTCCCACCTTGTTGGCTAGACTGCTGTGACACAGCCTGTTTCCAGGAGCACGAACGAGGACGTGAGGTGTGCATGCGTGTGTGTGGTTGTATGGGTTTTTCCTTGATCAGTATGTTTCACCTGATCATAATTACTTTTCGCTCTCACCTTGGTCAGCGTGTTTCACCTGACCATAATGACTATTTACACCTTGATTACTCGTCACTCCCATTGCTTGTGAGCAAACCCCTTCTAGATATATTGTTTATGTGCATGCACTAGAGAAATTACAGCGCCACATCCAGGAAGCGGTCAACAGACAGTCCAAGTGAAGGTACATCAGAGATGGTGGATGGGCGTCACCCCTTTCACTGTTATTGATTTGTCTTTTCGTTTCAAGTGTAGGTACATCAGAGATAGTGGATGGGCGTCACCCCTTTCACTGTTTTTGATTTGTCTTTTCGTTTCAAGTGTAGGTACATCAGAGATGGTGGATGGGCGTCACCTCTTTCACTGTTATTGATTTGTCTTTTCGTTTCAAATGAAGCATAAATCTACCACAGGGAGCCTCTATCCGAGTTACGATCAGTGCGCTATTTCAGTAGTAGTCATTTTATGTGATACATTTGCTCGTCTGATGCGCCACCATCTTTAGTATCTTTGTTTAATATCTTTGACATGTTACAGTGGTGCTGTTCTCTTCAACCGAGGTACCACTCGAGCCCCTGTCAGTGTTACGCTCAATTATAAATGATAACCTTTTCGCTACTAGTAAACCAGCAGCAGAAGACATAAAGGAGCCAGAGAAAGAAATATATGTTTGCTCAAACATTAGGTGGAGGCTAAACGTTGCCCCGACGATGTTCTTGTTCTGTGAGATGAAACTACCTAATGACAGTCATCACTGAGTTCGTCCAGTATCAAGGAGCGGCCGAGTCACGACAACGACAACAGATGATTGTGGTCATTATGTTGTTGGGGCAACATTTGAACAGAGACTGGGCTGGATATCAGTTATCCAGAAGATGAGATCGTGAGAGAGAGATAGGCAGGAGTTTGTACAGCTCCATCAATGACTCTCCCTCCTCTAACCCTCTCAGTTGTCGCACATAATTCAGTTAGGCGGACACAGCCCAGCACGAAGCTGGCAACTGCTAGTACCTGCCCGGCACACCACTGCCTGACAAATGCTGCAAGCAAATAACTGGTTTTCAGGAATGAGATTAGAATACAAGACATACTAGAATACAAGACAGACTAGAATACAAAAGAGACTAAAATACAAGACAGACTAGAATTCAAGACAGACTAGTATACAAAACAGACTAAAATACAAAAAAATACAAAACAGACTAAAATACAAGACCGAATAGAAAACAAAACAGGCTATAATACAAGATAGATTAGAATGCAAAACAGATTAAAATACGGGACATGTTAGAATACAAAACAGACTAGAATACAAGACATACTAGAATACAAGACATACTAGAATACAAGACAGACCAGAATACAAGACAGACAAGAAAACAAAACATGCTATAATACAAGGCAGACTAGAAAACAGTGTGTGATCTGATTATGTGTGCCACGTAGATCGGGAAAAGGTAAAACGAATTAGTATTGACTCGGTTGGTAACTACACAAATGGCAATGAAATAAATTCAGCTAATAATGTAATTTGCAAGAGGAAATTCAAACGACAAACCTCACCTGGCACTAGAGCACAAACAGGGTATCGTAACAGGTGTTCGTTCAATCGAACCCTAGGGTTCAGAAAACGGTTTCCACAAATGATCGGTCGTGATCAAATCGATTTTTTAAAATGTTTTAGATTTTTTGAGTCTTTTTAAATTAAGCGCCCTGAGGGAGGCACCTACCTCCTACCAGACGCAGCAGCAGAGTTGCGGATTGCTAAAAGGCCTCCTAATTTGGAGGTTAGCTGCGAATAAATAAGCAGAAACATAGAGAAAACCGGACTGACCTCAACGGCGACGAACAGGCGAGAAATAAGGACCACGATTTACGGAACATGGAATGTACGAAGTATAAACGGAAAAGAACAAGAACTAATAGAGGAGATGAAGAGAGCGAAATTGACAGTCCTGGCACTTACAGAAACAAAGAAAAAGGGACAGGGCGTTCTGGACCATGACGGCAACATGTTATACTACATCGGAGTTCCCATGAGTGAACGAGCTAGGGCAGGGGTTGGCTGTATATTGAATAGTAACAAAAAAGCAAACATTAAAGGATGGAAGTTCATTTCAGAACGACTGATGGTTCTAAGTCTACAAGAGGAGGATAGTCAAATGGATATCGTCACTGTGTATGCACCAAACAAAGATGAGAGCACTGACATAAAAGATGAATTTGATGAGCTTCTTCAAATGACCATTGACGATTGTCATAATGAAATACTTCTCCTTGGAGACTTCGACGCAAGAGTTGGAAACGACTATTCTAGATGGGATGGAGTGATCGGTAGGTATGGAGTAGATGTCTTAAATGACAATGGAAAACGACTGCTGAGATTCTGCAGAGAACAAAACCTTGTTATTACAAATACAAGGTTTCCACACAAGCGTATCCATGGCTACACAAGATGTGAGCCGACAAGGAATGAAAGATCTATAATTGACTATGCGATAGTGAGAAAAACTGATTTCAAGCATGTAAAGGATGCTAGAGTGTTCAGAGGACCAGAGATAGGAAGCGACAACTACCTAGTTAAAATAAAGAGAGAAATTGAAAAACACTATCCAGCCAGGCAACACCCATCAGCAAGCAGAAAATAACATTAAGGCTTACAAACTACGAGAACCAGATGTTAAGAGGAGATACCAAGGGCACATAGCAACAGCAATAGAAAGGATAAAGAAATCTGAAGAAGATTTGGAAATGCTTTGGGTAAAATTCAAAGACATCCTCAGAGGCTGCACCAGAGGCATGCGGTCAAACCAAAGAAGGGTGGAAGAGAAAGAGTACACCATGGTGGACAGAAGAAGTGAAAATAATAATACGAGAAAAGAAAAAGGTATGGAAGCAATACCTAGGGGCTAAGAATACAGAAGAACAAACAAAGAAATATAAAGAATATGTAAATTTTAGAACAGAAGCAAAGAAGACTGTGCAAGGCCAAACAGAAATCCTGGGAAGAATTTGGAGAGAAACTGGAAAATAATGCTGGAGAAAACCAGAAACTGTTCTACAGGACCTTAAAGAACATGCGGAAGGAAAAGGAATACCCCCTGAAATCTGTTAAAGATAAACAAGGTGCGCTGTTGACTGCCCCAGAAAAGGTAATGAACAGATGGAAAGAATATTTCTCAGATCTCCTTGGAGTGGAGGAAAACCAAGCTCTGGAAGTAACAGTCCCAATTCAAGAAGAGGGAGCCATGGAGGGAAACGATAATATCACAATGGAAGAACTAAAGGCAGCAATGGAGAAAATTAAGATTGGTAAAGTAGCAGGACATGATGGTATAACACCAGAAATTGTTAAATACATGGGAGCGGCAGGAGAGATGCTATTCATGAAGATTCTCAAGGCAGCTTGGCGCCACAAGAAGATACTAAGAGACTGGGAGGTTGAAATAATAATACCAATATTTAAAAAGGGCGACAATCGCCCAAGTGAAAATCACAGAGGTATTTCCCTTCTCAGTGTCCCCGGGAAAGTCTACTCTAGGATTCTAGAACGTCAATTAAGAGGTCTAGCAGAGCCAAATATGGATGAGACTCAATATGGGTTTAGGGCAAATAGAAGTACTCAAGACCTTTTCTTTACACTCAGACAGCTAAGTGAAAAGGCTCTTGAATATGATAAAGAGATGCATCTCTGCTTTTTGGATTTGGAGAAAGCATTTGATAAAGTTCCTTGGGACAAACTCTGGGAGTACCTGGCAAGGAAGAACATCCCAGGTCCCCTGATCTCTGTCATACAGAGTTTCTATAAAACATGCAGAAATTATGTGCGGACATCAAATCAAAAGTCAGGAGAGTTCAAGACCACTAGCGGAGTAAGACAGAGTGACATTCTATCACCGTACCTTTTCATACTCCTCATGGATGAAATCATCAAGGCCTGCAAGGAACGGACAAAACAGTATGAAGTACGGTACTGGAAGATGAGACCAAGTTACATATCGGAACTAGCATTTGCAGATGATGTGGCCCTGATCACGAAATCCGAGGAACATCTCCAGATCAACTTACAGGTCTGGGAAGAAAAGTTGAAGAAGAGAGGAATGCACATCAGCAACTCCAAAACAAAAACCATGGTGATCGCCAGAGATCAGAAGAGACATCAGATAACCCTGGGAACATGAGCACTGGAGCAGGTCAGCAACTTTAAATATCTAGCAGTTGTAATAGACAGCAGGGGAGGAATCAAAGAGGAGTTAACTGCACGAAGGGCAGCAGCAGGTAGACTGTTCCATGAAATAAACAGATGATTCCTCAGTAAAATAGAAATGAGCAGGAAAACAAAGATGAATGTATACCGCTCGACCTACGTGCTTGTCCTGACATATGGATGTGAGTCATGGGCAATGACCACAGCCGAAGAAAGGCAATTACAAACTTCAGAAATGAGGTACCTAAGAAAGGCGGTTCAGGTGACGAAAAGGGACAAGATCCGTAACCAGACAATACGTAACAATCTTGAAGTTCAACCCCTGCAGACACGAGTGGAGTAGTCCCAACTACAGTGGTTTGGCCATGTCTGTAGAATGGAAGAAGATCGGATACCAAAGCGGTCATGGGAGATCAAAAGCCAAGGACGCAGACCCACAGGACGTCCCAAAGTACGTTGGGAAGACAACATACGACAGTCCCTAAGTGATAGAGGGCTGGATTGGAAAGAGGCTAGGAAAAAGACGGAGGATAGAGCAGTGTGGTGTTCTCTTTGGCAAACCTCTACACCTCACGGTAGAAGAGGAGCAACTAAGTAAGTAAGTTAGTAAATTAAGCTCACACTTGTGGAAATACAACAAGCAGGCTTGTATGTCAGTGCGCCATTTATTGTCTATATTTTCTATTCCTTCTGTGTTGGCATAAAATGTTTAGAAGCTGTATTACTGTTCAACATTGTCAACAAGATTCTTATGTATATAGATTTCTTCAATATCAATCTAACAGAATAGCACATACAGTTATACTTATGTTATCAGAACACGATGATAACATGCATTGGATTGAAGATATCAACATTTATAACCAGGGGTTCCCTGAGATCCTAACATTGTCTCTATATGGTTCCTCTGGTATAAAGAAAAACTTGAGAAGCTCTAGTCTCAAACAATTTGTGTGGTAATAAGCCATTAAGCGTAATTAGCTAAGGCTGTTAATGATACTAGCATTTATATAGGTGTTTACAAAGGTTAAGTCACCAGTTATATACTGCAGCAGTAACACAGGTGGCTTTGCGCATTTATGATGCCTTATAGGGCTTTTATTTAATACCTGGTGTTGTCTACCTGTCTAACAGTAAGGCGATTAACCACCAGCTCTGTTGTCTTTTATTGTTCGTGCAGCACGCTTTGCCTCAATTAAAAGTGATTGTTAATATGGAAAAAGGCTAGCCCGCTGCAGCTGTTGGTAACATGACAGCCACAACAAATCAGAACATGACACTGGTGACGATCCAATTAGAAACAGGTAGCTTCAGAATATTCATGATGTGAACACAGGACACACATCTTCAGAATATTCATGATGTGAACACAGGAAATAGCTTCAGAATATTTGTGAAGTGAACACAGGAAACAGTTTCACAATACGTGTGAAGTAAATATAGGACATAGTTTCAGAATGACGCAAACACAGAAAAAGAAAATCAGTGCAACGTTCAACCTCTAGATATTTGTATCATCGTCAAACGCCTTGCCCGGATCAAGATGCGGAGCAGCGCATGAGCTGCAGTGGTCAGCGACTCACAGCTGACTGCTAGCGCCAGGGCCAGCAAACCAAAGCTGCCAAGACCATTCTACACCTCCACGTGGTGATCCTGGATAACATGCTGGAGGAGGACAGACTGGCTAAGGAGAAGGGATCGAAGAAGGAATGCTAACCCAGTACTAAAAAAAATGCTTGCTGAAGTCGGATGTGTTGGACCGAAAGGTGCAAATATCGCAGTCAAGCTGTAAACTACGACACAGCGCATTCCGTTCTCTGGACTACATTCTGCTACTTAAGCCCTTTCAGGGTTTGGTAGTGGGAGATTGAGAACGAACGGAGCCAAGTCAAACGCCTTGCCGATTGACGGATTTATCTGTTAAGAGGAGTCGATATCAATGGTATAAATAATGTTTCACATAGCTCGCTGACTGTACCTACTCTCTTATATCACCTTCATTTCCGGCCTCCCTCGACTCGGACCCCCCCCCCCCTTTCCCCCTCCCCTCAAAGAGCATACCGTGACAGATTGACAACTTCTGCAACATGTTGTGATTGTTGGTTCACCTATTCCGGAGAGCGGCCCATAATCTCCATTATGTTGGCTTTTTCTGATTGTTTTAATATTTTTTTTCTCTAATTTTATTCATGTCATCTTTATCTGAACATATAAACAGGATGTGCACAATCATTTTGTAACGTCCCATATATATGGCCTTAGGTTATTGTGTGTGATGGTGAGTGATGATGATCAATCATGAGTGACATTTTCAAGCCTGAGGAGGCACAGGGACATCACCCCGTTTGATCCCTGTGCAAGAAACCTATATCCTAAAATCTGCATTGGCGGTATCAATAGCAATGATTTTATATGATCTGGTACAACCCACTTTAGTCGCCATGAATGTAAGGTTACAGTGGATATATTCTTGTCATCCTACGTGCCACGTGTGAACTTACTGTTCGCGTGATATCGTTCCTCTAGATTCTTCTTTACTGACGAACGCCTGAATATGTATACCATATCTAAGCGTGGGTAATCCTGTCCCCCAAAAATAGAACATCAAGATAACCTAATTATTTGGTTGGGAGAAGGGGAATAGTAAGAGAACGAAGATAAATGATGTGGAGACGGGGTCAGAACCAACGGAATAATTGAGGAAATGAATTCACATAAACTATAACCCGGAACAGGAAGTTCACTGGCTCATGCCTGTACTGAATCGCTGAACTTTCTAAATCACTGATTTGACTTGAATAACAAATGCGCTTTGCTAATGCGTGTATGTTAGCAACTCAACTTGTTGACACAACCTCAGAGTTGCTGCATTCTAACGAACACTGACAGTGTGCACTACAGCAAGACAGTATAACTCGCTATCATTACACGAACAATGAAGCCATAACAGAAAGTAACTTTCTTGGCACTAGCAACTTGTATTAGACAAATGCGTGTCTCTGCGATCTTCGTTGTCTCTAGAATATCTATCATTCTTCTCCTCCTTCGTTTATTCTCATAGCAAAGTTTCTGTTACAACGGTCACCGTTGTTTGTAATGATGTTTCATGTACACACAGCTTGTCTATCGGGTGCCTCGTATTGTCTCTCTTCCTGTGTAAGTGTGCAGCGTTGTAGGATATGCCCCGCGGTCATCGTATGGTTCCCACATGAACACCTCCCGCCGACCCAATACGCATGTTGTTGTAAAGATGACCCTTGAGTTTATGAGGGAACTGAGATGCTAAATCGGGCAGACACAATATACTGACCAGGATGGGTCAGGGCCCGGCACAATATACTGACCAGGATGGGTCAGGGCCCGGCACAATATACTGACCAGGATGGGTCAGGGCCCGGCACAATATACTGACCAGGATGGGTCAGGGCCCGGCACAATATACTGACCAGGATGGGTCAGGGCTCGGCACAATATACTGACCAGAATGGCGTCAGGGCCCTGCACAATATACTGACCAGAATGGCGTCAGGGCCCGGCACAATATACTGACCAGGATGGGTCAGGGCCCGGTACAATATACTGACCAGAATGGCGTCAGGGCCCGGTACAATATACTGACCAGAATGGCGTCAGGGCCCGGCACAATATACTGACTAGGATGGCGTCAGGGCCCGGTACAATATACTGACCAGGATGACGTCAGGGCCCGGCACAATATACTGACCAGGATGACGTCAGGGCCCGGCACAATATACTGACCAAGATCACTATCTCTTTTCCATTGACCGCTCCCTGGAAACGGGCTGTTTTCTGGGAAATCTGGCCGACGAGATGTGGATCGACGTGATCTCAGTAGCAATAAGCGTCACGCACATGAAGTCAATCATGGCACAACCGCCTGGAGGACAACGGTCCACCTTCATCAGCACGCTCGGGATGTGATGAAAGCTACTACAACCCCCCACATATCGCCCTTTCCAGAGCGCACACAAGAGTAAACATATTCATTGCGGACACTAAACAGCAACATTACCAACCTTCAGTCTATTATACCCAGTTCTCAGACTTGCTCTTCTCTAGTTAAATCAAAGTAGTTTTCTTTTCGACAGTAAAGGTGTTGGCCTGACCATTTCCCCCCGAGATTGGCTTTAATTGTTGTTTTAGCCTCATTATACGTGATGCTCAAGTCTGTCCGTTGGCAGGCTCCTCCACGCTTTGCTAGTCTGCAGCTTGACTGCCTTTAATATTGCCGTGGGAGAGGATCCAATAAATGATCAACCTCGCGTGTTGTGTTGAGAGTCAAAGAGTACATGCAATGCTCGAGATTCTTATCGTTATATTGGTTTAGGTCTGCTAATTCTAACGCGTCAGGAATGCTATGTTTTCTTGCTGGATATCTTGTTTGCCATTCACTAGTCTGGGTTTTCCCGAGTTTCTTTAGTTGTACAAGTATTAGAACGGGAGACCGAGCGGTTAGCCTCCTAAGCAAGGGGCACGCGCGTTCACAACATCGGTAAAACATAGCTTAATCAATTGGAGGTAAACAAAACACCTAGCTTACACATTGCGTGGTGACTGCTGGGGATAACTATCTTTAATCGTTAGCCATATACATATTCTCAGTACACTCCAGCCATGGGGATCTGATATAATCAAAAAGGACTATCTGTGGTTGAACCAATAGAAAGGTATCAAGACGCTGAGCAGCGCATGAGCTGCAGTGGTCAGCGACCCATAGCTGACTGCTAGCGTCAGGGCCAGCGAACCAGAGCTGCCAAGACCCTTCTATACCTCCACGCGGTGGTCCTGGATAACGGGCTGCATAGTTACGAGAGAGATATGAGACAGCTTATCAGATAAAGTATATAGTGACGAGAGAGGTATGAGACAGCTTATCAGATAAAGCATATAGTGACGAGAGAGGTATGAGACAGCTTATCAGATAACATGTAGAGTAACGAGAGAGGTATGAGACAGCTTATCAGATAACAGATAACATGTATAGTAGCGAGAGATGTATGAGACAGCTTATCAGATAAAGTATATAGTGACGAGAGAGATATGAGACAGGTTATTGAAAAGTATATAGTGACGAGAGATGTATGAGACAGCTTATCAGATAAAGTATATAGTGACGAGAGATGTATGAGACAGGTTATTGAAAAGTATATAGTGACGAGAGATGTATGAGACAGCTTATCAGATAAAGCATATACTGACGACAGATTTCTGAGACAGGTTATCAGATAAAGTATATAGTGACGAGAGATTTCTGAGACAGCTTATCAGATAAAGTATATAGTGACGAGAGATTTCTGAAACAGCTTATCAGATAAAGTATATACTGACGAGAGATTTCTGAGACAGCTTATCAGATAAAGTATATAGTGACGAGAGATTTCTGAAACAGCTTATCGGACAAAGTGGAGAGCGACGAGAGATGCATGATACAGCTTATCAGATAAATCTATTGATTCACTGTGTCGCTCCCAGTGGGGCATACGGAACAACTACAGTGGGTTCCACAAGAAGTCTGTATCAGAGCAGTTGCAGCGGCGGTTTTAATAGCAATAGTTTCACATGATGAGTTCGATAAACCCTTTTTAGGCGGCCTTTACTACATACTTGGAAGGTTACAGTGGTCTTATTCCTTTCAATTCAGGCCCCACTTGTGTGAATAATTGAAATGGATGGCATTATACGAGAGAGTGAAAGACGAAAAAGAAGAAGCAGTCTCACGCGACTCATTGCTTATGTCAGCATGTTTAAAACCAAAATGACAACATGCCAAAATGGAATTCAGTGGCTAAGCTCATTGGACGTGACTGTATTAATTCCCCCGAGATACCCTTGAGGCAAAGGGAATAGCACCACTGTTTCCTCCCTTGCATTGTCATGAGAGACTACTAAAGAAGCATATGCTTGGGTGTGGCAACATTCGTCATGTAAAAAAACCATTGTTACAAAACCCCCAATGAAAATGACTGGCATCTGGCTTTCCTAAAAGCTGGTTTGGAAAATCAAATTCAGTGTTGGACCTATGATTCAACAAATGACTAGAATCAGGATTTCCTGAAAGCTGGTTTGGAAAATCAAATTCAGTGTTGGAGCTATGATTCAACAAATGACTAGAATCAGGATTTCCTGAAAGCTGGTTTGGAAAATCAAATTCAGTGTTGGACCTATGATTCAACAAATGACTAGAATCAGGATTTCCTGAAAGCTGGTTTTGAAAATCAAATTCAGTGTTGGAGCTATGATTCAACAAATGACTAGAATCAGGATTTCCTGAAAGCTGGTTTGGAAAATCAAATTCAGTGTTAGACCTATGATTCAACAAATGACTAGAATCAGGATTTCCTGAAAGCTGGTTTGGAAAATCAAATTCAGTGTTGGACCTATGATTCAACAAATGACTAGAATCAGGATTTCCTGAAAGCTGGTTTGGAAAATCAAATTCAGTGTTGGAGCTATGATTCAACAAATGACTAGAATCAGGATTTCCTGAAAGCTGGTTTGGAAAATCAAATTCAGTGTTGGACTTATGATTCAACAAATGACTAGAATCAGGATTTCCTGAAAGCTGGTTTGGAAAATCAAATTCAGTGTTGGACCTATGATTCAACAAATGACTAGAATCAGGATTTCCTGAAAGCTGGTTAGGGTAAGCCAAATGATGTGTTTGACCTATGCTTCAATAAATGAAACGATGTGAGACGTTAAGTTTTATTAATTGTTCTTGTCCATGCCGTATACGGGCTACAGCCGTGTACATTACGTTTAATGTTTCAAGAGCAATTATGTTCAAAGCGCTGAAATTGATGAGGCATGAAATGGGCGTGTCCGGTAAGAGTACGTATATCAAGCTGTGAATAACAATAAATGCATCTGTCAAGAGGAAGTGTTTATCAGTCAATCTATTTTAGAAACGGCCCATTAAATAATAATCGAGCCGATGGACGGAGAAAACACGAGTATACTTGGGTCCACAAGAATTTGGCTACTGTTAACTTCCAAAGATGTAACAAAAGACTAATATAGCGGGTTGTGCATACCCATAGCAATATCATCATATTAAATCGCTACCCCTGCAAATACTGTGATACACCCCTTCCCTCTAAATGGAGCAGCTGTAGTAGCGCGCCTATGCTCCATCTAAAGCGAAATGACGACAAGCAATGGCATGACACATCACCAGTTGCATAGTTCTTGTAGGAAACGTTCATATATATGATAGCGGGGTAGGTAGTCGAGGATGTATTCTACGCCAGAGGTTTTTCACGCTCAGCGTCTACTGTTTACCGCTATTGTATCAACATCTGTTGTCAATGGTTCTCTCCCATCTGTTGTCATGGTTCTCTCCCATCTGTTGTCCTACCTGTTGTCGTGGTTCTCTTCCACCTGTTGTCATGGTTCTCTCCCATCTGTTGTCATGGTTCTCTCCCATCTGTTGTCCAGCCTGTTGTCATGGTTCTCTCCTATCTGTTAGCACGGTTCTCTCCCAACTGTTGTCATGGTTCTCTCTCACCCGTTGTCATGGTTCTCTCCCATCTGTTGTCATGGTTCTCTCCCATCTGTTGTCATGGTTCTCTCTCATCTGTTGTCATGGTTCTCTCCCAATTGTTGTCATGGTTCTCTCCAACCTCTTGTCATGGTTATTCCCAACTGTTGTCATGGTTCTCTCCCATCTGTTGTCATGGTTCCCTCCAACCTGTTGTCATGGTTCTCTCATCTATTGTCATGATTCTCTCCCACTTGTTGCCATGGTTCTCTCCAACCTGTTGTCATGGTTATTCCCACCTGTTGTCATGGTTATCTGATATCTGTTGTCATGTGCTGTTATATCTAGCAGTGCATATCTAGCCAAGCATAGCACAAATGCACGGAGGACCACGGTCCACCTTCATCAGCACGCTAGAGATGTGAGGAAAGCTACTGCAACCCGATACTTATAGCCTTTTTCCAAGTGTATAAAAGGGTAAACCTACTCATTGTGGGCTTCACAAAACAAAGACAAAAGCTATTTGCACACGGGTATAGTTCGTCCTCCGTGGCCAGATAATATGGAGCACTTTGTATGGCACTAGACAAGAGATGATAAGCACGTGCAGATACCATTACATGGCATTGGACCGAAGGGGGAAAGCCCGGATGCTGCTGGAATCGTAACAACAATGAAAATTACTTTAACTACCACCAACGGATGTACCTCTTATGTGTCTACCTTCTCCTATTTTAAGACATTAACTACCGCCAACGGACATGTGTTATGTGTCTAGATTCCCCTAATTTAACACATTAACTACCGCTAACAGACATGTATGTTATTTTTCTATCTTTGCCAATTTAAACACATTAACTACCACCAACAGACATGTGTTAATTGTCTATCTTCCCCAAATTTAACACATTAACTACCACCAACAGACGTGTGTTATGTGTCTAGCCTCCCCAAATTCAACACATTAACTACCACCAACAGACGTGTGTTATGTGTCGAGCCTCCCCAAATTTAACACATTAACTACCACCAGTAGATGTGCATGTTATTCTTTTACCTTTGCCAATTTTAACACATTAACTACTGAATTGAATAAAAACAAACCGATGTGTTGTCATTAATTGTTAGGCACATTTTTCACCCTGAAGTCAGTTGCTCCATTGATGTTGACCTTCTTTAGGTGACGGTTGGAAACGCCCTGTAGCAAGTCCTCACACAATGACAGCTTAACGATTGCTAGGACTGTAGAGTACATATCTATATTGCTGGGCAGGCTAAAAGTAAACATGGACAATTCTGGAAGGTGGAAGCCCTAGAGCCGCACCTTCATCAGGCCTAGAAAGCCGGAAGAAAGAAACCACCCGCAAGCTTACTACCAATGATCAAATGAAAGTCAGAAAGACAAAGCAGGGAAGACATGAGGCGTGATTCAGGAGCTGACTAGATGAATTTACTGAACAAAAGGATTGTTTTTGGCTACCTGACATCAGTCACACCTATCTGATTCAATACCAGGATTCCGGTGACTGTGTAAACTAAACTTCTTTCTTCCCCCCCCCCCCCCCCCCCCCACAAAAAAAAAACTACAAAATGTATTATATCTGTAGACTACAGAACATGATTTACTGTACATCAACATCTTTGCTTTAGTCAGTTACATCCAAATGAGTATGTGTATTGTATGGTCTAAAACGGATTTTTGGCCCACTTGAAAGCCCGGGATAGCCCATTTTCTCCACTTCTGGTATAGTCACTACTATTGTATGGTCTAATACTGTTATTGGGGCCTCTTGATGAGTCTCTTAATGACCAGGGATAGCCCCTTATCTCCACTTCTGGTATAGTCACTGCTATTGTATGGTCTAAAACTGATATTGGAGCCTCTTGATGGCCCGAAATTTGTATTATCTTCAATTCTGGTATAGTTACTGCTATTGTATGGTCTAAAACTGCTATTGGGGTGTAGAATGGGGAAAGTGGGGTCGTGTGTGTGGAAGGAGAGGGGGTTGTCTTGCTGGCCTAGGCCTTTCATTATCTTTACGTCTGGTGAAGTCACTTCCATTGCTAACTGTATCATGCGATCACGCTGAATCACTATCCACGTTGTTTCCAATGTTGCTCATCGCTAGATCTATCAACTACTGAAAGAGGTATTTAGTCCGTTCAGTAGTTAGACGAGACACACGTGTTGGTGTGACCATATGGCTGGCTGACGGTAGCGAACTTGACGCAGTCGAGCGATCAAGGTTCAACCCCCAATAGATGCGGGATGTTTTCGATCAGAAACGAGTCCGGAATCGACCCATCCTAAACGACTGGGTACCACAGCAAGTCTGGGAAGGGAGGACGAGCCAAATCACCCCTAGTGCACCGCTGGTTAAAAAAATATAATCATAACATCATATTCCCAAATATTCTAGGCGGGGTCTAAACAGGATCCTCACTTTTTTTTTCCCTTACTTATTCGAGGTTGTCAATAGTCAACAATATTACACAATTTTGGAAAGGAACTTACAAAAATGGAATACTTTACTACTGTATCAATTGTTTTCCACTCAAAAGCGATCCACATTTTACAAAAATAATGTGTGTGGTAAATTAAAATCTTGGACTGGATCGAAAATTGTTTTCAAAACTACGTTGGCTTAGTGATGATTTACCTTTTCGTTCCCAGTGAAACATAAATAGCACCAATATTGCTGGCCTCTTTACAAAAAGCCTGTATTCGTCACTTGCAGCGGTGGATTCATAGCAATGATTTGACATGATAACGTTGCTACTCTTGAATATGAGCGGCTAATTGACACACTAGATAAACGTATCTGGCGATGTGAGCGACTCATTTGTGTTGAATTACATCCATAATCGACGCATGAACAGCAGACAGAAAATGTTTATTACTTAAACAGGAGCGTACTCAAAGTGCATTGTTAGAGGAGCACAAATATTACTAACGACAAAGGGACTCACCTTCCCCAGCACCATTCGTTTGTTGAGAGCTGCTAAAGCTGCCGCCGCTGAGCTGCCATCTATAAACTCGACAAAAGCGTAGGGATCGTTGCCAGGCTGGACGGGGAAACAAGAGAGTAAAACAAATGTCACGTAACTAACTTACACATGTATTTCTGGAGGCATACTGCGACCAGGTAAACAAGCAAACAGACACGACAAAATCAAGTCAAATACAGACAAACAACCACAGGTATTACTGTCATGGCGGACACGAACGTTTGAAATGATTTCGTGAGGCCGAAGTCGTAGCTGTGGGTGAGAAGACGGCAGGCATTGACTCATAACTGGCTGTTTCCCTCAGGGTTAGCACACCATAGCTGACCAAAACCTTTTTCCGTCTCCAAGTGGCGGCCCTGGAAACAGACTGCACCCATGCAGCCTGGTTAACAGGATATGGATGGAAGTGGGAAGACAAACTCGGTCCCAAAAATGTTGACTTCTTATTGGGGGGTGGAGGGGTCCCCGAAAGGCGAAGTCTCTCTGTAAACTACCACACAACGTCCTTCTTATGGCGAACGTCGAAGAAGAGAAAGAGCAAGAAGAAGTGGAAGAAGAAGAAATGATTATATCGCGTGTAACTACAAATATTTGCTCATGTATGTTATCTCGTATTTTGGCGCAGGATTCCTTCAAGTGTTTTGGCGCAGGATTCCTTAAAGTGTTTTGGGGCAGGATTCCCTTAAAGTGTTTTGGTGCAGGATTCTTTAAAGTGTTTTGGCACAGGATTCCTTAAAGTGTTTTGGCGCAGGATTCCTTAAAGTATTTTGGCGCAGGATTCCTTAAAGTGTTTTGGCGCAGGATTCCTTAAAGTGTTTTGGCGCAGGATTCCTTAAAGTGTTTTGGCGCAGGATTCCTTAAAGTGTTTTGGCGCAGGATTCCTTAAAGTGTTTTTGGCGCAGGATTCCTTAAAGTGTTTTTGGCGCAGGATTCCTTAAAGTATTTTGGCGCAGGATTCCTTAAAGTATTTTGGTGCAGGATTCCTTAAAGTGTTTTGGCGCAGGATTCCTTAAAGTGTTTTGGCGCAGGATTCTTTAAAGTGTTTTGGCGCAGGATTCCTTAAAGTGTTTTGGCGCAGGATTCCTTAAAGTGTTTTGGCGCAGGATTCCTTAAAGTGTTTTGGCGCAGGATTCTTTAAAGTGTTTTGGCACAGGATTCCTTAAAGTGTTTTGGCGCAGGATTCGTTAAAGTGTTTTGGCGCAGGATTCCTTAAAGTGTTTTGGCGCAGGATTCCTTAAAGTATTTTGGCGCAGGATTCCTTAAAGTGTTTTTGGCGCAGGATTCCTTAAAGTATTTTGGCGCAGGATTCCTTAAAGTGTTTTTGGCGCAGGATTCCTTAAAGTATTTTGGCGCAGGATTCCTTAAAGCGTTTTGGCACAGGATTGTTTTGGCGCAGGATTTCTTAAAGAAGAAATGGCAGTAGTGATCCTATGCTTCCGTAAAAGTGAAATGGGGTCAAGAACATAAAGTGAGGATTTTTCCGTGTAAGTCTCTTGTCCCCATTGATGTATTATTTAAACACTACCTATGTTCGACAAGCCATGCATTAAAAAAACTCATACCATAACAGTTAACTGACAAGCATGTGTTCTATTTATTTAGAATGACTCATGTGCGTTAATATAACCGAGGTAACTGGTCTATTGCTGAGCGGGGTGCGCTTTGTCAAGAAAACACGTAACCAGATGGACTGGGTTTCTTTTTGGGGTTTTTTGTTGTTGTTTTTTTAACATGACATCCATTCCATTCAAGGATTTTGATTGGACAAAACTGGCCAGTCTATGACGCGATGACAATGTTACTAAGAATGAGACAACGATAACAATAAAACCAACCGCTAAAATAATGACGACATTATAGCATTTAACCTAACTAATCCACACCTCAGCGGACAGACACGACTAACAAGAATTAAACGTGAAACTAAGTTCCTACCAACACGTTTCATTCACAATTCACATGTTTACAATGTCCAGCTTAAAAGTGAACTAGAGATATCATGACTAACCGACAATGACCAGCTTAAAGTGAACTAGAGATATCATGACTAACCGACAATGACCAGCTTAAAGTGAACTAGAGATATCATGACTAACCGACAATGACCAGCTTAAAGTGAACTAGAGATATCATGACTAACCGACAATGACCAGCTTAAAGTGAACTAGAGATATCATGACTAACCGACAATGACCAGCTTAAAGTGAACTAGAGATATCATGACTAACCGACAATGACCAGCTTAAAGTGAACTAGAAATAACATGACTAACCGACAATGGCCAGCTTAAAGTGAACTAGAAATAGCATGCCTAGACGACAATGGCCAGCTGAAAGTGAACTAGAGATAGCATGCCTAACCGACAATCACCAGCTTAAAGTGAACTAGAGATAGCATAGCATGCCTAGACGACAATGACCAGCTTAAAGTGAACTAGAGATAGCATGCCTAGACGACAATGACCAGCTTAAAGTGAACTAGAGATAGCATGACTAACCGACAATGACCAGCTTAAAGTGAACTAGAGATTGCATGACTAACCGACAATGACCAGCTTAAAGTGAACTAGAGATAGCATGACTAACCGACAATGACCAGCTTAAAGTGAACTAGATATATCATGGCTAACCGACAATGACCAGCTTAAAGTGAACTAGAGATATCATGGCTAACCGACAATGCCGAGTTGGTTGTGGATTTGATATAGCATCACTATTCTTTGTATTTTTCTAGTTAGATCGATGCTCTATGTACACCTTCAGTGAAGAAGGACCACTACAGAAGTTCTACTTAGTGGACATCGAGTACATGCACTTTCTCCTGTGTGAATCTCGACACCAAACTGGTGACGGAAAAACAGGTTACTGCAGCTTACATTTTCACGTTGTAAAAGGCGACTGATTAAATCTATGGGGCAGTAAACATCATCACGTAAAACAAGAGATCAGCAGGAACTACTTCCGTGAGAGTAACCTAATGATTGGATTCAAGTACACTGTAAAGACGTCAACTATAGTGGTGTAGTACTATGCTTCCTCTAGAGTGAACACTGACATATGATGATGATGACGTCAATACGTGTGATTTGTGTCCCTGTACGCCACAGAGATCGGAGCAGAAAGTGTATAGAACCAACAAGCCAAATAAGCCATCAGTATCTTCACACACGGTCATTTACTTTAGAGAATGACTGAGCACTTATGGATCTACCCGGATGTCAGTGATGTCGATTCTGCATAACATAACATAAGTATGTATGAGTGTGTGATTGTGTAATTAGGTTTCATAAGTGAATCTTGGATACTTGCTACACATGTGACAATGATGAAAGGAAAATGTCAGTGATTTGCTTTGACTGCAGAGTTCTTAAAAGAACATGCATGTTGCACAATGTATATGATGAACCCTAACCGGGGGATGAGACACCACCACTATGCGACCGACATATTCTTTTCAGAACCTTGTCTCCATCATGGCTGTTCTGAACTCGTCTATTCGTGGCAAGGCGACTGTCCGACTCCAGGGATGCATGCAAACACCCAATAATGTCCCGGGTCCAACACCGACGAGGTCAACTCGTTCTATTTTTCCGGGCATCATCCCCTTCATTATCAATTTCTCTAAGCTGAAATGTCTTTTAATGTGACAGAAAATTTGACATTTCTTCCTCGCAACTACATTGAGCAGCCAAATGGACTCAAGAGGTGTAATATGTCCTGGTTAGAACTTTTATGTCCATGATATTATCAACATTCGTATCTAACATTCCATTTCGAAGGAAGTTGTTTTCCGCGCCACGGCTTTGCAGTGTCCAAGTCTCACAGTCATATGTTGTCACCTGGAATATGCATGTCCTCACCAGTTGTAATTTAGTCTCGCTGTTGGTGTCCTGCCACCATTTTTCATCGAGTTAATTGACGAGAGTTACGTCTGATTTCTACAACGCAATTTCCGGAACTGTGGATGATGTAGCCAAGGTAATTGAAGTCAGGAACTGTTTCGAGATCTTCGTTTGCAAATATTGATTCTATTATTGATCATGATTTTTGTCCGTTATAAATATTTTAGTTTTATTGATGTTCAAGTAGATTTTGAGCCTACCTATACATCATGGTGGAAAGAATAACTTCTCAAGACCTTCGGGGGGTAGTCAAAAGCAGGACCGTGCCATCAGCATATCTGATTTCAAGTACATGGTATATACCCCGATGCTGGTTGGATGAAAATGTTCATAATCTCTGTCAGCATGGACATTTCACATTGTGTTCTCCGCATACAGGTTGAACAGAAGAGGTGGAAGGGCACACCTTTGACGTACCAACTTCTGAACGTCAATACATTCCAATTTAGGTCTCCATCAATTCGTACTTCTGCTTGTTTGTAGAGTAGCGCGATACGTTTCGTGATGTGTGGAAACCCCGTATAATTGACAATGATCCACAAGGACACAATCAAAAGCCTTCATGTAATCAATAAAACAAGTAGGAAAGTTGATATTAAACTATCTGACTTTCCCTATCATCATTCGCATGTTGAATATGTGATCCCTGGTTCTTCTGTCTGATCGAAAACCTGATTGAACTTCATGAATTTCTGCCTTTGTTTTCATGTGCAATCGTTTCATTATAATGTACAATAACATTTTACTAGCATGGCTGATAATGGAGACGCGTTTACTATCATGGTTGAACAGGGAGATGTTATGTAATTAGTGCACAGCTTTAAATTGCCCGTTTTATATAGACGAGACACAAAATGAACCCTCGACGGTGGTTGAGACACGAGACACAATGTATACGTTTTGTTGTTGTGGAGGTAATCAACAAACAACGCGTGGGACCGATATTTGTGCCAACCATCAAAGATCATTTCCAAGAAAACATCAATAGATAACGTATCTAAATATTCCACCTTAGTCCTATTCGCTACATACCACAGTTCAGATTATTCGTTTCTCTTGGAATTTCCAAACATTTTTTAAGGGCATTGACAAAAATCATGATGAAATACGTGAAACACTTTAGCCATCAAAATCCAGAAATCACAGATCGAGCGTCGCATCCTCGTGATCTACACAATGAATCAAACCGCCTCGATGGACACTTTGCAGCTTCTTTTTCGGCGTTCCTCCTGAAAATGACGTTGTATCGTAGTTTACAGTGAAGCTGCGATATCTGCACCTTTCCACCCAACACGTGCGTTTACATCTGGCTTTTTTGTTGTTGTTTGGTACCGGGTTTGCCTTCACATTATGATCAATATTCTCTTTATTAGACTACTCTAGTGCATCCTGTTTAAACAGCGACGATTTGAGACGGAATAGGATCTTGGTCAACTCTGGTTCGTTGACCCTGATGCAAGCAGCCAGCTATGAGTTATGCTACATCTTCGGTCCCCATTTGCAACTCTGAATTACTGGGAACGAAACGTAATTACCGCTGGGTGGGGACAAGAAATTGTAATACATTGGTAAGATAAAGAAGTTCAAGATCCCAGAGCCTATATATATTTTTCAAAGAGACATGGATACAGCGGGATTAAGATCAATCTGTATTACAGAGGAAATGGTTTTTTAAAAATTGGAGGGGTTGAAGGTGAATAAATGTCCAGGTCAAGATGGTATTCACCCAAAATTGCTGTATGAAATTAGAGACCAACTAGCAAAACCATTGGCTATATTATGTTCTCAATCACTTACAAAAGGGATGGTTCCACGGGATTGGAAAGATGCAGGAGTGATCCCCTTATTCAAAAAAGGCAAAAAATCAGATCCGGAAAATTATAGACCGGTGAGTTTAACAAGCATAGTCTGTAAATTGTTAGAGTCAATAATCAAAGAAAACATTGTAATGCATTTAGACAAATTTAATATAATTAGAAATAGTCAGCATGGGTTTACTAGAGGGAGATCATGCTTAACAAATCTATTAGAATTCATGGAGGAGGTTACTAAAATCATAGATAAAGGGGAGCCAGTGGATGTTATTTATCTAGACTTTGCAAAGGCCTTTGATAGAGTACCTCACCAAAGATTATTTCGAAAGTTAAAATCACATGGAATAGGTGGGGAAGTTGCCAAATGGATTGAAAATTGGTTAACGGGAAGAAGGCAGAGGGTGGGCATAAATAAGGAGTACTCTGAGTGGAGTGAAGTGAAAAGTGGTGTGCCACAGGGCTCGGTTTTGGGACCAATTTTGTTCTTGATATATATAAATGATTTGGACATTGATATGAGATCCATGATTGCAAAATTTGCTGATGACACAAAACTATGCAGTAGTGTCTCATCTAAAGCGGAAGTGGATATATTGATGTCGGATTTAGATAAAATTCGAGAATGGTCTGTAAGCTGGCAAATTGAGTTTAATGTAGATAAATGTACAGTCATCCACATGGGTAGATCCAATATGGAACATAATTACAGAATGGGAGAAAACAATATTAGAAAGATAGATAAGGAAAGGGACCTAGGGGTTATAATAGATCATACAGAAAAGGTGAGTGAGCAAGTTAAGGTAGCAGTGAAAAAGGCAAATGCAATGTTAGGTATGATAAAAAGAAATATTAAACATAGGAGCAAGGAAGTGATCGTCAAACTGTATAAAGCTTTAGTTAGACCTAGATTGGAGTACTGTGTACAGGTGTGGAGTCCTTATCATAGAGGGGACATAAACATGCTAGAAAGAATACAAAAAAGAGCGACAAAGATGATAGTGGGATTCCAGAATTTCGGTTATGAGGAACGACTAAGAAAAACCGGCCTACAGTGTCTCGATAGAGAAGAATTCGTGGTGACAATACAGGTTTATAAGATGATCAGAGGAATCGATAAATTAGACTATAACAAGTTTTTTTAAAATACAGCCACTTACAATAACACGAGGGCATAGCTACAAGCTGACTAAAGAGAGGTGCAGATTAGATATTAGGAAATATTTTTTTAGTCAGAGAGTGGTGTCTGCTTGGAATGCATTGCCAGGGGAGGTAGTGGAGGCAAGGACAGTTAATGCATTTAAGAATAAACTGGATGCGCATAGCTTTTAGAGCAAGGTGATGTAAATGTAACTGGTTGTATACAGACTCTGCAGGGTCTTCTAAACCAGTATAAAGACGTTAAGTTAAGTTAAGTATAATTGAGAAAGGTAGTCAAGATCGCCTATGGCAAACATGCATACCTTCGGCTTAAACAAAGTAGTGCCCTTATAGGAAGTAAAACAATGTGTTACAGTTCTGGGCCGTAAGGCTGTCTGCCTCAAGAAATATGACAAACGAAGAGGTAGAAGAAGAAGCACATTCAAGTAATATCCCTTAAAGTTCAGCAACAAAGTAATCAATTTACAACTACGTTTACACGATCTTCCTGTCCAAAATTTTCTCCAACGGAAGCATAGGGCCACAGCTACAGCTGATCCACCTTACATGAAGCGTGTATCCAAACACCTATTTGTATTCCTGTCAGAGGTTATTTCTGTAACAATTGATTGTACATGACCAGCTTGCTAGCCCTAACTGTAACAATTGATTGTACATGACCAGCTTGCTAGTCGTAACTGTAACAACTGTAACAATTGATTGTACATGACCAGCTTGCTAGTCCTAACTGTAACAATTGATTGTACATGACCAGCTTGTTAGTCCTAACTGTAACAATTGATTGTACATGACCAGCTTCCTAGTCCTAACTGTAACAATTGATTGTACATGACCAGATTGCTAGTCCTAACTGTAACAATTGATTGTACATGACCAGCTTGTTAGTCCTAACTGTAACAATTGATTGTACATGACCAGATTGCTAGTCCTAACTGTAACAATTGATTGTACATGACCAGCTTGCTAGCCCTAACTGTAACAACTGTAACAATTGATTGTACATGACCAGCTTGCTAGTCCTAACTCTAACAACTGTAACAATTGATTGTACATGACCAGCTTGCTAGCCTTAACTGTAACAATTGATTGTACATGACCAGCTTGCTAGTCCTAACTGTAACAATTGATTGTACATGACCAGCTTGCTAGTCGTAACTGTAACAACTGTAACAATTGATTGTACATGACCAGCTTGCTAGTCCTAACTGTAACAATTGATTGTACATGACCAGCTTCCTAGTCCTAACTGTAACAATTGATTGTACATGACCAGATTGCTAGTCCTAACTGTAACAATTGATTGTACATGACCAGCTTGTTAGTCCTAACTGTAACAATTGATTGTACGTGACCAGATTGCTAGTCCTAACTGTAACAATTGATTGTACATGACCAGCTTGCTAGCCCTAACTGTAACAACTGTAACAATTGATTGTACATGACCAGCTTGCTAGTCCTAACTCTAACAACTGTAACAATTGATTGTACATGACCAGCTTGCTAGCCTTAACTGTAACAATTGATTGTACATGACCAGCTTGCTAGTCCTAACTGTAACAATTGATTGTACATGACCAGCTTGCTAGTCGTAACTGTAACAACTGTAACAATTGATTGTACATGACCAGCTTGCTAGTCCTAACTGTAACAATTGATTGTACATGACCAGCTTGTTAGTCCTAACTGTAACAATTGATTGTACATGACCAGCTTCCTAGTCCTAACTGTAACAATTGATTGTACATGACCAGATTGCTAGTCCTAACTGTAACAATTGATTGTACATGACCAGCTTGCTAGCCCTAACTGTAACAACTGTAACAATTGATTGTACATGACCAGCTTGCTAGTCCTAACTGTAACAACTGTAACAATTGATTGTACATGACCAGCTTGCTAGCCTTAACTGTAACAATTGATTGTACATGACCAGCTTGCTAGTCCTAACTGTAACAATTGATTGTACATGACCAGCTTGCTAGTCCTAACTGTAACAATTGATTGTACATGACCAGCTTGCTAGTCCTAACTGTAACAATTGATTGCACATGACCAGCTTGCTAGCCCTAACTGTAACAACTGTAACAATTGATTGTACATGACCAGCTTCCTAGTCCTAACTGTAACAATTGATTGTACATGACCAGCTTGCTAGTCCTAACTGTAACAACTGTAACAATTGATTGTACATGACCAGCTTGCTAGTCCTAACTGTAACAACTGTAACAATTGATTATACATGACCAGCTTGCTAGCCCTAACTGTAACAACTGTAACAATTGATTGTACATGACCAGCTTGCTAGCCTTAACTGTAACAATTGATTGTACATGACCAGCTTGCTAGTCCTAACTGTAACAATTGATTGTACATGACCAGCTTGCTAGTCGTAACTGTAACAACTGTAACAATTGATTGTACAAGACCAGCTTGCTAGTCCTAACTGTAACAATTGATTGTACATGACCAGCTTGTTAGTCCTAACTGTAACAATTGATTGTACATGACCAGCTTCCTAGTCCTAACTGTAACAATTGATTGTACATGACCAGATTGCTAGTCCTAACTGTAACAATTGATTGTACATGACCAGCTTGCTAGTCCTAACTGTAACAATTGATTGTACATGACCAGCTTGTTAGTCCTAACTGTAACAATTGATTGTACATGACCAGCTTCCTAGTCCTAACTGTAACAATTGATTGTACATGACCAGATTGCTAGTCCTAACTGTAACAATTGATTGTACATGACCAGCTTGTTAGTCCTAACTGTAACAATTGATTGTACATGACCAGATTGCTAGTCCTAACTGTAACAATTGATTGTACATGACCAGCTTGCTAGCCCTAACTGTAACAACTGTAACAATTGATTGTACATGACCAGCTTGCTAGTCCTAACTCTAACAACTGTAACAATTGATTGTACATGACCAGCTTGCTAGCCTTAACTGTAACAATTGATTGTACATGACCAGCTTGCTAGTCCTAACTGTAACAATTGATTGTACATGACCAGCTTGCTAGTCGTAACTGTAACAACTGTAACAATTGATTGTACATGACCAGCTTGCTAGTCCTAACTGTAACAATTGATTGTACATGACCAGCTTCCTAGTCCTAACTGTAACAATTGATTGTACATGACCAGATTGCTAGTCCTAACTGTAACAATTGATTGTACATGACCAGCTTGTTAGTCCTAACTGTAACAATTGATTGTACATGACCAGATTGCTAGTCCTAACTGTAACAATTGATTGTACATGACCAGCTTGCTAGCCCTAACTGTAACAACTGTAACAATTGATTGTACATGACCAGCTTGCTAGTCCTAACTCTAACAACTGTAACAATTGATTGTACATGACCAGCTTGCTAGCCTTAACTGTAACAATTGATTGTACATGACCAGCTTGCTAGTCCTAACTGTAACAATTGATTGTACATGACCAGCTTGCTAGTCGTAACTGTAACAACTGTAACAATTGATTGTACATGACCAGCTTGCTAGTCCTAACTGTAACAATTGATTGTACATGACCAGCTTGTTAGTCCTAACTGTAACAATTGATTGTACATGACCAGCTTCCTAGTCCTAACTGTAACAATTGATTGTACATGACCAGATTGCTAGTCCTAACTGTAACAATTGATTGTACATGACCAGCTTGCTAGCCCTAACTGTAACAACTGTAACAATTGATTGTACATGACCAGCTTGCTAGTCCTAACTGTAACAACTGTAACAATTGATTGTACATGACCAGCTTGCTAGCCTTAACTGTAACAATTGATTGTACATGACCAGCTTGCTAGTCCTAACTGTAACAATTGATTGTACATGACCAGCTTGCTAGTCCTAACTGTAACAATTGATTGTACATGACCAGCTTGCTAGTCCTAACTGTAACAATTGATTGCACATGACCAGCTTGCTAGCCCTAACTGTAACAACTGTAACAATTGATTGTACATGACCAGCTTCCTAGTCCTAACTGTAACAATTGATTGTACATGACCAGCTTGCTAGTCCTAACTGTAACAACTGTAACAATTGATTGTACATGACCAGCTTGCTAGTCCTAACTGTAACAACTGTAACAATTGATTATACATGACCAGCTTGCTAGCCCTAACTGTAACAACTGTAACAATTGATTGTACATGACCAGCTTGCTAGCCTTAACTGTAACAATTGATTGTACATGACCAGCTTGCTAGTCCTAACTGTAACAATTGATTGTACATGACCAGCTTGCTAGTCGTAACTGTAACAACTGTAACAATTGATTGTACAAGACCAGCTTGCTAGTCCTAACTGTAACAATTGATTGTACATGACCAGCTTGTTAGTCCTAACTGTAACAATTGATTGTACATGACCAGCTTCCTAGTCCTAACTGTAACAATTGATTGTACATGACCAGATTGCTAGTCCTAACTGTAACAATTGATTGTACATGACCAGCTTGCTAGCCCTAACTGTAACAACTGTAACAATTGATTGTACATGACCAGCTTGCTAGTCCTAACTGTAACAACTGTAACAATTGATTGTACATGACCAGCTTGCTAGCCTTAACTGTAACAATTGATTGTACATGACCAGCTTGCTAGCCTTAACTGTAACAATTGATTGTACATGACCAGCTTGCTAGTCCTAACTGTAACAATTGATTGTACATGACCAGCTTGCTAGTCCTAACTGTAACAATTGATTGTACATGACCAGCTTGCTAGTCCTAACTGTAACAACTGTAACAATTGATTGTACATGACCAGCTTGCTAGTCCTAACTGTAACAACTGTAACAATTGATTATACATGACCAGCTTGCTAGCCCTAACTGTAACAACTGTAACAATTGATTGTACATGATCAGCTTGCTAGCCCTAACTAACAATTTATTGTACACGATCAGCTTGCTAGCCATTTTCTAACTCAAACAACCTTCATTTCTCGGCCTACAAATCTCAGACACAAAGACAAGAGGAAACTATAATTATGTAGTTTTCGTAATTTAAACAAATGGATTGCATTTTCTTTTATATAAGCCTACACTAGGGCTAATAATATCAATAACACACGCTCTTCATATCAGATTACCTCTTGCTCAGCTGTCTCTGTATTTACATTCAGAGCAGAAAAGACATACAGCTACCAATTGGAAATTGAAGGTTGGAAGTCGTGGGTACATTATTGTTTAAGATCTGTATAAACCCCTCCCATGAGATTTACAGAGTGCAGCACTGCCCAGACAAACTAATAATGCAAGGGGAAGCCATTATCGAAATGGAGGCAAACACGCCAGCTTCTGACTGGCATGTGAGTTGAGTAGTCTGGACAGGAGCGTAGACATGGTGCGACGCAACAGACCGAGTTAACAAGGGCAATAGCAGGCGTTGCCTTCGGGGGTGGAGTGTTAGAGACTTAACTGTTTGAGATCTCAGCCTTCTATGTGGGGGTTCCTTCCCTTCTGTACGTCAAGTACCCATTTACAGCTGAGTATACTGGAACGAACCACCGCCCAGGAGCGAAGTCGACAGCTTTATAAGCAAACGTTCTAAAGTCATAGAAGCTGAGCAAAGCGCAGGTGTGTACATTATAATCTATAAATTGATTTTTTTCGGAATGTACACAGCTGTTCCTTCCTATAGGTGCACACATCTGTTCCCTACAAAGGTATGTACACAGTTGTTCCTTACAAAGGTATGTACACAGTTGTTGCATCCAAAGGTATGTACACAGTTGTTACTTCCTAGATATGTATACAGCTGTGTATGGACGTACATAGCCGTTCCTTCCTATGGACGTATACAGCTGTTCCTTCATATGGACGTATACAGATGTTCCTTCCTATGGACGTATACAGCTGTGCCTTCCTATGGACGTATACAGCTGTGCCTTCCTATGGACGTATACAGCTGTGCCTTCCTATGGACGTATACAGCTGTGCCTTCCTATGGACGTATACAGCTGTGCCTTCCTATGGACGTATACAGCTGTGCCTTCCTATGGACGTATACAGCTGTTCCTTCCTATGGACGTATACAGCTGTTCCTTCCTATGGACGTATACAGCTGTTCCTTCATATGGACGTATACAGCTGTTCCTTCCTATGGACGTATACAGTTGTTCCTTCCTATGGACGTATACAGCTGTTCCTTCCTATGGACTTATACAGCTGTTCCTTCATATGGACGTACACAGATGTTCCTTCCTATGGACGTACACAGCTATTCCTTCCTATGGACGTACACATCTGTTCCTTCCTATGGACGTACACAGCTGTTCCTTCCTATGGAGTACAGAGCTGTTTAAAGTCAGCGGTAGCAATTTCAGAGCGGAGACAGAGGCACTGAAGGCTGCAGTAGAGGAAATGCTGGCAGGCGAAAGCAATGAAAGCCAGATAGTCCTGTTTACATTTGCCCTGTCCGTGACTGCAGCACAAAAAAGCCAGAAAAATACTGAGCTTAATGATTTAAGAGCAGCACTCTGTCAACTATGCCAGCAGTCCGCACGAAAAAAGAGTAGTGGTACAGTGGGTTCCATTCCACTGTAACATTCAAGGCAACGAGGAGGCAGACGGACTGGCAAAAGAAGGTGCAAGATTACCACAACCAGATTCTAGTGTGACCTACGAAGAGTCCAAAAGGTTTTTTAGGGCCAGATACATGGCCAAATCGGAAACAGAGAATACTGGCTACACAAAAAATGATGCCCATTTCCAGTTGAACAGAAGAGAGCAGGTCGTGGTCTTCAGACTCCGCACATGCCACAACAGACTGAGATACCATATATTCAATAAACTGATGATAGGTGGCACTGACGAATGCACCTGTGGTACAGGGAAAATGACCCCTGAACATCTGCTGCAAAATTGCCCGACATACGAGGACCAGAGAAAGCACATGTGGCCATCACCAGTGGCAACACTAGACAAGCTCTATGGCAGTGTCGACAGCCTCAGGATGACAGCTGCTTTCTTCAAAAAAATTCAAGTTGACGTCTGACAGCGTACGAAGAAGAAGTCAGCGGTAATGTCAACTGGCGCGCAGTGGGTATAACGGGTAATGATGACAGGAAGGAGTGACAACACGTTGGTCTCCGGGCAGTACGTCTTCGGGCAAGTACGTCTTCGGGAAAGTACGTCTTCGAGAAAGTACGTCTCCGGGCAGTACGTGTTCGGGCAGTACGTCTCTGAGCAGTACGAACATAATAATTCTCCAATAAGAGCAGTACACTCAACTTCAGGAAGGTATAGACGCATGTCAGGGTCAAGTCAAACATACCACACCGCTGTTCCTTGAAACAGGCTGTGTCACGTCAGTCTGGTCAACGAGGTGGAGCATCGACATAGTAATCTTCATAGTGGTGGGCTTAGTAGGTAGCCGTGAAATGCACTAACGCCAAGAGGAATTACGGTCCAAATTCAGAGGTACGCCGCGGGAGGTAAGAAAAGCCAGTGTACCCTGCTACCAAAGGAACGGCATCAAGAGTTCTCAGCAAAAGCAGCTCGGAACAACAAAAACGGAACTAAGAGATTCGTGGGGAGGAGACTTCTGGTCAGGCAAAACATACTGATCAGTTATAGGCATTGTCAGGTAGAGCATACTGATCAGTTATAGTCAGGGTCAGGTAGAGCATACTGATCAGTTAGACAAGGTCAGGTAGAGCATACTGATCAGTTATAGTCAGGGTCAGGTACAGCATACTGATCAGTTATAGTCAGGGTCAGGTAGAGCATACTGATCAGTTAGACAGGATCATGTAGAACATACTGATCAGTTAGTCAGGGTTAGATAGAACATTCTGATCAGTTGGTCAGGGTCAGGTAGAACATACTGATCAGTTAGTCAGGGTCAGGTAAAATATGCTGACCAAGAACACCCCCGGCCAACGCCCCCCCCCCCCCCAACTACCACCCAGGTCTCCATAACAACGAGCCGTTTTCGTGGCAGCCTGGCTAACGAGGTAGTGAACGACACTACTGATGAAGCCAAGCATAGCCCAGCCGTCTAGAGGAGCCAGCCCACCATCAGCACGCACACTCGGGATGTGATAAATGCTTCTACAACTCGCCAATTAACGCTCTTTTCGCGACGCACAAAAGAATAATCTTTCTCATTGGGGGCGTACAAGGACGCCCACGCGAGAATCGCTGCTTAAGTCCGCCCACACAAACAAAAAACAACAACAAAGAAGTAGCAGTTGCAGTATTAGCTGTTGTTGCTGTGGTAATACTAGCTGTTGTGGGAGTAGTAATAGTAAATTGCTATTTACTGATGGTCGTAGTAGCAGCAATAACAGTTGTTATATCAGTAATGTTAGTGGTGGTTGTAGTAGCAGTAATAACAGTTGTTATATCAGTAATGTTAGTGGTGATTGTAGTAGCAGTAATAACAGTTATATCAGTAATGTTAGTGGTGGTTGTAGTAGCAGTAATAAGAGTTGTTTTATCAGTAATGTTAGTGGTGGTTGTAGTAGCAGCAATAATAGTGGTTATATTAGTAATGTTAGTGGTAGTTGTAGTAGCAGTAATAACAGTTGTTATATCAGTAATGACAGTGATAGTTGTAGTAGCAGTAATAACAGTTGTTATATCAGTAATGACAGTGATAGTTGTAGTAGCAGTAATAACAGTTGTTATATCAGTAATGTTAGTGGTGGTTGTAGTAGCAGCAATAGTAGTTTTTGTTTTGCTGTTGTAATGCCCACAATGAGAAAGTTTACTATTTTGTTCGCTCTGAAAAGGGTGTTAGTTGGCAGTTGCTTTCCCCACATCCCGATGTTGCTGATGAAGGTGGACCGGTGCCGTCCAGGTTGTTGTGCTATGTGTGACTTCATCTGCGAGTCGTTCACTACTACGGGGATCAGGTCGATCCGCATTTCGTTAGCCCAACTACCTTGAAAACAGTCTGTTTCTAGGGGACGCTATATGGAAGAGTGATAGCAGTTCTTGTAGTGTTGATGGTTGTAGCAGTAATAGTAGTTTTAGTAGAAGTAGTTGGCATAGTAGTCACAGTATCTGTCGGAGCAGTAGTATTATTACTTGATGTAACAGTAGCAATAGTAACTAGTGACATTAAAATGAGTAGCAGTAATGGCAGTAGTAGTAGTCCCAGAAGACAATGTCTAATTTGGTTGTAGTATGTCCTCATAATTCACGTTAGACAGAAATGACTGACATATTTGTTCACAAGCTAGGTGTGCTGTAATGTCAACAAGAATAAGTTACCAACAATCAATCACTCACCTACCAACAATCAATCACTCACCTACCAACAATCACTCACTCACCTACCAACAATCAATCACTCACCTACCAACAATCAATCACTCACCTACCAACAATCACTCACTCACCTACCAACAATCACCAACTCTCCTACCAATAATCACCCACTCTCCTACCAATAATCACCCACTCACCTACCAACAATCACTAACTCACCTACCAACAATCACTCACTCACCTACCAACAATCACCCACTCTCCTACCAATAATCACCCACTCACCTACCGACAATCACTAACTCACCTACCAACAATCACTAACTCACCTACCAACAATCACCTACCAACAATCACTCACTCACCAACAATCACCCACTCACTCACCAATAATCACCCACTCTCCTACCAATAATCACCCACTCACCTACCAACAATCACTAACTCACCTACCAACAATCACTAACTCACCTACCAACAATCACCTACCAACAATAACTCACTCACCTACCAACAATCACCCACTCACCAACAATCACCCACTCACCTACCAACAATCACCCACTCACTCACCAATAATCACCCACTCACCTACCAACAATAACTCACTCACCTACCAACAATCACCCAGTCACCAACAATCACCCACTCACCTACCAACAATCACCCACTCACCTACCAACAATCACCCACTCACCTACCAACAATCACCCACTCACCTACAAACAATCACCCACTCACCAACAATCACCCACTCACCTACCAACAATCACCTACCAACAATCACCCACTCACCTACCAACAATCACTCACTCAGCTATACCATTATGAAACACGCGTGCATTTCTTGTTGTCAAGATCTAAGAAACCGTACTCTCTACTTAATTCTAAGAAGATGAATATTGCAAATCCTCAGCACAAATGTTCATTCTTTTTCATTGTTCTATGTAGAACGTAGTACAGCAATTATTTGTTGAGATACCATTTATTCAAGAAAGTAAAAGTAGGAACTACATATGAATGTGTAGGGGGAACTCATAATATCACTGCTGAACATGTATTAACAATGGAGTCCAACATACAAGAAACAGAGAAAGCTTATATGGCCGTCTCGAGTACCGATCATGGACAAGCTCTATTGAGACGCAAATAACTTCATACTTGTCACAGCTTTCTTTAGATATATTCACGCTCGTGTCTCTAAGCGTGTGGAGGACATACACTAGCTATGGTCATTGATGTTCTTCTTCAGTTTCACACATCAGGCCCCAATTGCCATTGGTCTAACATGCACGCGCCGCATCCTTCTGTAGACTCTATTCAAAGGGAATGTCTGGTCATATTGGTTGGTTTGTTTCTAAGCGCGTGTCCTATTTATCTCGAGCGATAGCTTCTCACCACAAATGGTTCGCTCCTCGCTAGCGAAAGACTTCAGTCCATCCAAGTATAACTGGGTACCAGACATAAAGGAAGACAAGGCAGCAAGCTGATCCACACAGCTCACAAAACCCGGTGACCTCGCACAATGAAGCCTGCAACACTTCACCCACGACGATGATGTCTGTTAACGGGCTACCTTTACTTGTTGTGTAAAGTAGCAGCGCACCGCTATGCGAACACTCGTTTTATGAACACCCATCATATTTTCTTCTTCTTCGTTCGTTCTCAATCTCCAGCTACCAAATCATGAAAGGGCTTAAGTAGCAGAATGTAGTCCAGTAAACGGAATGCGTTGTGTCGTAGTTTACAGCGTGGCTGCGATATTTGCACCTTTCGGTCCAACACATCCGACTTCAGCAAGCATTTTTTTTAGTACCGGGTTAGCATTCCCTCTTCGATCATTTCTCCTTAGCCAGTCTGCCCTGTTGCAGCCTGTTATCAAGGATCACCGCGTGGAGGTGTAGAAGGGTCTTGGCAGCTATGGTTCGCTGGCCCTGGCGCTAGCAGTCAGCTATGGGTCGCTGACCACTACAGCTCATGTGCTGCTCAGCATCTTGATCCCCACCCATCATATGAATGTCTTCAGCTATAACTAGAACATGAGTTCGTTTTTCGAAACATTTTCCGAGCATGATCCAACCACTGGTTCCGTTTCAAAATTGACGTGCGCCATGTTTTTCCAATTTCGAAAGAAGTCCAAAAGTCAATGCAATGCTACTAAACTTAATAACCAGTTACATTGAAATGCAGCCCTCAAAGCGACGAACTACATGTAATTTGTATTTGAAGAAGTAATGTTCCCATTATCGGCCGTCGCCCGCATTCCTTCAGATCCACAGCCGTTTTAATCAGCACCTGCCAGATCACCATCAAAATCCCCCTTTTCCCCATCCCCCAAAACAGTTGACATCCACTAAATTTTCCTGAGCGTAAAGTTCAAATGAAGACACGATATTATTCAACACGACATCTAAATCGCCATCATTCTACTGTATATGTTCATTTTTAATTGTTGCTAGGATCATAACATTTCAAGGTTAGATTTGGTTTATTTGCGTGTATTGTTTCGCGCGCATTTTCAAATGATATATATTTTAACCCGCCAATTTGCAAGCTTACCCAAAAAAAAACCAGACTGAATTCCATTTCACGAACCAACCAGCTTTACTAACATGCTCTAATTCTCTTCTGTTCGTATAAGCGAGGTTATATGGTAGATCTAGCTGTATTTGTTGCGGCTTGATTCTCGTCCACAAATCTTCTGCTCAGATAACATAATGTAGACAACGTGAACATGTCTGGTAAAGGCTTGCAAGCTGAATGTTGGGCTGACAACACGAAATATTTCAGAGCTATGCGTATGATACATTTTACACATGTGTTGAGTAGGCTGATGTTTGTTTGTTTTCCGTTTTGCTTTTTCTTCGAGAAAGCTGCAGCTTCATATTGTGTGTGTCATGCTATTTGATATCTATGTGTTTTCTTGTTCTTTGTCATTATTTCTTAAATAGTAGTTTTCGTATTGATCTCAGTGTCTCTTACTGGGTATGAAATAATAACACCCTTGCACCTCACTGCATGTTGTAAAAGACGACGGCAGAGTGGTGTGCGTGGAGCTAGCAACCTGATCGTGTGAAACATGATATTTCTAGAGAAACCGCCATTGCGATATCGATCAAAAGTTATATGACGCAACATTCATGAGGGTGCCAACTGTAACTATGCTCCAGATGGAGTGAAAAAGGATGATAATGGTGAAGTAATCAAGGATGTGTACTTCTTATCTTACCGATACTCTTAATAATAACTCAATACTGTGTATTTTAGTTTTTATTTTACTGTATTCAGAATTGAAATACTTGGATTCCAGGTGGAAGTAAGCGTATACCCTCCTGTCAGGTATCCGAAGGTTATCTGTAGCAGGGTTTTTTTTTGTGGTATTACGTCCTGCAGATTACTAGGGCTGGGGGGAGGCAGGTGGTGTAACGTGTAGACATTTAATTTATTTCTATATTTTAACCCTTACAGCGGCTAACATCCAGCACATTTAGCATGTCCACTGCTGTCCCGAGTTTATCGTACATCTCCGACAGGACTAGTAGCTCGATCTAGCCCCCGTTGAGATCAAGATTTTTTTTCATCTGTTCCTTGCTCGTAACACTGGTACACTGTGATTGCACTGGTGCATTTCCTACGTTTTGTATCTATGAGAATGAACACGCACACGTTCTCCCATTGCCTGTGGACTGATCCCCGTGTTTCTAGCCTCTCTTATTTGTGCATCCCGCAGTGAACTAGTCCAACGGCCATAAGCAATATCTTTGCAGACAGCTCGCAAACATGTGTGATCTCGTATTTGTACTGTCAGCATTTCTGGGAGCTATTCTACGGGTGACTTCATCATTGAAAATATGTATCGTGGTAAATTTCTCGAAGATTCTATAAACTACCAGTGCTAAGTCCTTATTAGTGGTTCTGTTGGTTGTTCTTTCATAGACACCATCTATGTATAGTCTACCCAGTTGTAAATGTGTGCCTGACTTACAGATAGAGAAAAGATGTCAACGAGGAAGGGAACAGGTCAAACCACCTCACAACATATGTAAAATCGTTAAATGAAGTTTAACATATCGTCTCTGACAGCAGAGGCCGTTATGCGAGTAACACATCATTTTTGATGACAGGGTATGTTTAGGGGCCAAAATATTATCTCTGATGGCAGGTTCTGTTACAGAGCCAACACACCATCTCCGATGGCATGGTCTGTTATATACCAACGTTACCCCTATAATGCTTCAGTTTACATAGTACATTGAGTTTGTATGTGATTGTCTGCGATATTTCCCAGGACTGTCATTTGATCTGTACATGATCTTACCGCTCGTTATCCTGCTTAATCAACCCTGAGTTTCCATTCTAAACATCAATCGCGCATTCTAGCATTACTCGTGCCAGGATTATTGCAATCACTGCCAATGGCTTCATAAAGCCAAGGCGTCTATATGTGACAGCTAAATTTGCTGTCCCTCCCAGTCTACTTGAGAGTGGCCTCGTGTTACCGTGTTTGCGTGAAGAGCTCATTTATTGCCGTCGGTTAAACCGTGTCATCCGAAAGGTGGTGCATATGTTACAAAGAATAGGACAACTGTAACCTTACAAGAATGTCGTCAAAAGCGACAGAAGATGGTTGTGTATGGGCCTTGTAACATCATCATTTAGAAATAAGGGTATTTGCGTCTTACTTCACCCAAAAGAAAGGAAATATTTATTGTTAGCACCGAATGTAAGGCAGTGACGTCACAGAATAGTCTACTATTTAACTGTTGGGGGTGTCAAACATTCTGCGAGAATAGACGAGAATTTATTGAATATATTAACGCTGATCCATGATAAGGAGAGTTCCATCCAGTTTCTACAGCAGCGTGGCATTATCGATGCTGTCGGACAATGAATACAACCATGCTATCTAACGCTAACCCCTACTCTAATCATAACACTAAACCTAACCACGATCCTAACCTTAAACATAACCCAAACCCTTCGTAAAACTGAATGTAACCATCTTTTATACACTTCTATATTTATCAAAGTTTTTACTTATGTATTTAAAATAAAATTATATCGACATCTCCCCTTAACTCGAAATGTAAAGTCACATTTACATACGATGGAAACCAAGAGACCTTTGTTTGGGGTGAATTAATACGAAAGTACCAAACTAAGCTTGTTTCGCTCGACTTTTTATCTAAAGTGGCGTGCGTTGTGCTGTGTTTTGCGCCTTAGCGGTCCAGTCCATCCTACTTCAGCGCGCATTTTAATGGACATCATTTTCATGGGCGAGCAGCCTTCCTGGTTCACGTATGAACCCAAAAGCAAGGAAGTTAGCGTTGTGACCTGTTCTACCAACAACTTCTCTGAGCCGTGACCTGTTCTACCAACAACTTCTCTGAGCCGTGACCTGTTCTACCAACAACTTCTCTGAGCCGTGACCTGTTCTACCAACAACTTCTCTGAGCCGTGACCTGTTCTACCAACAACATCTCTGAGCCATGACCTGTTCTACCAACAACTTCTCTGAGCCGTGACCTGTTCTACCAACAACTTCTCTGAGCCGTGACCTGTTCTACCAACAACTTCTCTGAGCCATGACCTGTTCTACCAACAACTTCTCTGAGCCGTGACCTGTTCTACCAACAACTTCTCTGAGCCGTGACCTGTTCTACCAACAACTTCTCTGAGCCATGACCTGTTCTACCAACAACTTCTCTGAGCCGTGACCTGTTCTACCAACAACTTCTCTGAGCCATGACCTGTTCTACCAACAACTTCTCTGGGCCGAACACCCAAGCCATTTCTAAAGAAACCGCCATCGTGAATGCGCGGAAGCAGTAATATTTTTTTCCCGAATCTAGATTCTAGCACAAACACTATTTTCTCTTTCACAATTACATAAATGTTTATAACCATGTTTAATATACGTATTTAATTACTGTCAATAGATTTAGTTTGTAGAAATACTGGTCAATATTTAATTACTGTCAATAGATTTAGTTTGTAGAAATACTGGTCAGTATTTAATTACTGTCAATAGATTTAGTTTGTAGAAATACTGGTCAGTATTTAATTACTGTCAATAGATTTGGCTTGTACGAGTACTCGTCAGTATTTAATTACTTAAACTAAACTTAACGTCTTTATACTGGTTTAGAAGACCCTGCAGAGTCTGTTTACAACCAGTTTCAGTTACATCACCTTGCTCTAAAAGCTATGTGCATCCAATCTATTCGTAAATGCATTAATTATTCCTGCCTCCACTACTTCCTGTGGCAATGCATTCCTTGCATTCACCACTCTCAGACTAAAATAATATTTCCTAATATCTAATCTGGACGTTTATTTAGTTTGTAGCTATGCCCTCTTGTTTTTGTAGGTGGTTGCATTTTGAAAATCTGGTATATACACTACTGTATAGTGTTGTGTCATCAGCGAATTTTACAATCATGGATCCCATATCAATGTCTAAATCGTTTATATATATCAAGAACAAAATTGGACTCAAAACCGAGCCCTGTGGCACTCCACTTTTTACTTCACATCACTCAGAGTACTCCTTCTTTATGCCCACTCTCTGCCTTCTTCTTGTTAACCAATTACAATGTTTTCTTTGATTATTGACTCTAACAATTTACAGACTATGCTAGTTATATAACTCACCAGTCTATAATTTTCTGGATCTGATTTTTTATTTCCTCTGTAATACAGATTGATTTTAATCCGCTGTATCCGTGTCTCTTTGAAAAATATATATAGGCTCCGAGATCTTGGAGCAGTTCTCTTTTGTGTAGACTGTGCCAAAGCACTGATTGAGTAGATTCGCTGCCTCACTATGCTCACTTATTATTTTTCCCTGTACGGTCTATGAGAGGGCCTACTTTGTCTTTCGTTTTTAATTTATTTCTAACATAAGAAAGAAGCTTTTACTATCAGTCTTGATCCTCCCTGAGCAAAATTTTTTTCGAAGACTATTTTTGATGTTTTTTTTTCCCTTTCTGAGCTATGTTCAGCTTGTCCAAATATTTTAAATATGTTACTTTTGATTTACCTGCCTCTATATTTTTTTTCCCATGCTTTATTTTTAGCTCTTCTACATTTAACTACAAATCTAGTTATCCACTATTTACGTTTAGGGTTTACCTCCCTACATAGAACACGTTCCTCTTCTAGAATGTTCTGGAACTGTTTTAAAACTCTTCCACTCTTGTTCAACATCTGTTCCTCTGATAATATATTTCCAGATCATGTGGCTCGCTGCCTCTTTCATCCTCTTAACATCTGCCTTAGAGTAGTCATATGTTCATGTGTTTATGTTTACTTCTTTCCCTGCTATAAGATCCCAACGGATGATCTGATGGCTACTTGAGCCAAACAGTTCCCCAACGGTAACGTTTTCAATCATATTTTCCTCTGTAGTAAAAACTAGGTCGAGTGTGTTTTTTCCTCTGGTGGCTGCTTCTACATGTTGAATAAAAAAATTTGTCAGTTATGCACTTAACAAAAGGTTTTGACTCTACAAGTGCTTCTGCCATATTCCATTTTATTTATGGAAAGTTTAAAACCCCCATTAATAATAATTTCCCTTCACTTGCCTTTTCTATGCTACAAATCAGCTCCTCATCTGCCTCTTTTTTGACATCTATAGCATACTCCAATAACTGTTGTTTCACCCCCACTTTCAATTTCTCCCCATACACTTTAATTTTTGTTACATGATAATTCATCTTTGATCATTATATTAACTGAATTTGTGCAGTATAATAAAACGCCACCTCCCTTAGCCTTGTCTCCAACTACCCTATCTTTCCTTAACATTGTATATCACTCTAATTCAAGTTCTCTATCTGCAATGTCCTCATATGTCCATGATTCTAACTCTATTATATCTGGTTTTTCTTCTTCTACATACAGTTCCATTTCTTCTCTTTATTTACTATGCTTCTCACGTTTGCATAAAAACATTTTAGTTTGTAATTTTGTTGTTTTTCCAATTTTTGCTTTTCGTTAACAATTTTTTATTTGTGGGTGCTTTTCCACTACTTATTTCACACTTCCCTGACCCCAACTCTCCCCTTTGACTACATCCTCTATAGCACCCTATTGTAGGCCTATCATTAGTCCCATACTTCATAGGCATTACTAGTTTAAATGTGTAACACAATGATTAAACTTCGCTACAGCATGCTGTCCTTCCTCATTTAGATGTAAACCTCTCCTGTCTAACATTTTACTTTTGCCTTCTTTCACATCAATAAATGCCATTACCATCACCTGCAACCTAAGGTTGATACCTGTCATCTTACTATCTAAATAGTCTAATTCATCTGCTCTGTCTAAAATACCCATCAATGTGACCTTTCTGACCTTTTTTTTCCTTAAGTGTTCCCATCAGACTCTTGTATCTTTGATACTGTCAATAGATTTAGTTTGTACCAATACTGATCAGTATTTAATTACTGAAAACAGAATTAGCTTAAAGGAGTACAGTTCAGTTTTGCTTTGTGTAATAAGACCTTAGAAAATGACATCATCAAAATTAAAAAATGTATGGATGAAATACAAAACAATTCTACAATATAAATTGCAAATTTTGTTTTCCAACAAAGTTTAAAAATTAAGTTCACTGCTTAATCTGTCTTCAGACAATATTTGTGTTGAACGAGTTTAATGTTGGTTACTACAACGACGGGCATTATAACAGCAACGCTGGAAAATGAAAAGAAACAGGTCTACTGATGTTCAAGCAAGCATTAGTCAAGAAACAGGTCTACTGATGCTCAAACAAGCATTAGTCAAGAAACAGGTCTACTGATGCTCAAACAAGCATTAGTCAAGAAACAGGTCTACTGATGCTCAAACAAGCATTAGTCAAAAAACAAGAGTATTGATACAATAATATGTAGAGTTATAGCAACCTCTTTGGAGAAGGAAAATACACGCTTTACTGTGGGGCGGCCAGCGAGCTATTCAACCTGTTCTCATGGGTCAATCGGTGTGATTTGAGACTCCAGTTGTGAAAGGTTCAGTTGTAGTGATGGTCCTATGCTTCCCTTGGAGCCAAAGGTCACATCATTAAACGTTGAGTTTATTTAACATTAGCATTTAAGCAGGCACTACGTCCTAGTCGTGTCTGGGAAGTCATTGACACAATCTGACACCATACTTGTACATGTGTCTCTGTGAGGAGGACACACATAAAAGCATGTTCTCCAGTATCTCGAGAGGAGCATGGCCTTCCTTCTCTGACACATTGGAGAGTGATATGCCGTACGACCACTTGAAATGACTAATACAAGCCGCCAGTTTTCTGGTGGAAATATATTCAGTTATATTTTTTAGATACTTACGGAAACAATTATGGCTAACAGCTCAGTTGTCTGTGGTCACAAAAGCATACAAAACACCACCTAAAGGTCTTCGTGGTGAACAAAGGGCACGGGGACGACGTGGGCTAGTGGTTAAGTGACACGGCTCACAACTCTAAGGTGCTGGGTTCGATCCCGATCACAGCACCGGCCGTTACCCTGGGAAAGCAAACCCTTAGAAAATGTAGGAGGAAGCAGACCCTTACATAAAATGAATGCTGAAGTCGGATGTACTGGGCCGATAGGCGCAAAATAAAAACCACAGTGCAACGCAACCCGCCTTGAGAATTAGAGAAATAAGGCGAACGAAAAGAAGAAGAAAAAGAAGAACAAAGGGCAATACAGATGAGACAGCTAATATATCTAAACGATTAAGATGGAAAAGTTTAAAGAAATGCCACAACGTTATTTAAAAACGATCAACCAAAAGCATAATGTTCGGGGTGGGGTGATGGAGCAAAAAGAGTAAGTTCTAGTAAATAAATAAAACCAGGATTAGAGAGTTATGATTGTGATAATAATTAAGCGAAGAAATGGGGGGGGGGGGCAGGGCTGCACGTTGAGAATGGGAAAGACAAGAGAGAGAGAGAGAGAGAGAGAGAGAGAGAGAGAGAGAGAGAGAGAGAGAGTGAATATCGAGAAAAAGTCAGGAATGCTTTCAATGTATTTAGTTGACAAGTATAAAGAAAGTTAGAAATGATTCAATCAGGCGTACTGTGTTTTTGTGTGTAGTGTTGCATTATTTCCTCAATCATGTATGTGTTAATACTGGAGATATGTTATCTCAAAACCTGTTGTATTTGTTTTGTTTTGTTTTTGTAATTGAGAAAACGTAAATTGACGTCTATTTGTTTTGTTTACTGCAATACTGAATTTTACCTATAGTTTGTTCTGTTTCTTTCTTTGTTTTTTGTTGAATAAAATGACAGAAGAATAAGAGCAATTACTAGTTGTTAATTAAATGTATTTTGAACAGCTAAAACAATGAACACAACAGTGACAGTCAACTTACGTAATAGACGCTGTAAGGCATGTCTGTGGCATAGACGTAAGCAGGCCTGTACTCCAGTGACATGGCGAGGACTAGACTACGATCCAAGTACTACTTGAACTGGTTATGCTCCGAAATAAAGCTGTTTATACTTCGAATACTACAACTGTTTATGCTTCCGACACTACAAACGTTTATTCAAAAACCACAACAGCAGAAAATGAAGCTCGAAAGGTATAAGTTCATGCCACTGAATGAAAACCACGTCAGAGTTTGTCTCAAATATCGTCAGCCAACACTTACACGGTAAGTTCATGGGCTCTCACCGACGGAACAATAATCGACCTAGCGCTCGTTGTATGTAAAGTGGAACTCTTTCCCTCTGTACATTAACCGACACTGCAAACAGCACACGAGAGCACACGCCCCGGCAAAAATGATTAGCTGTCGATATAATTATTGTTATAACGGCATTATATAGTTCGTGGGCCTGATTGGCTGAAATAGCCGACAGAATGTACGGATGTGTTGTGGTGTGGGGGGGATCTAAGCACATGAGACCTTCATTAGAAAGACCCCAGCGGAGGTGGGGAGGGGTGAATTGATTTATCTTAAACAATAAAAACTCTATAACAATTCACATGTTGTACTGGTGCCCACTTCTAGTGATTTAACTTATAGTACTATGTTGTGTGCTGTAACAGATCGATGTTAATTATATATCTCTTCAAATGGGTATAATTCTGCCAATTTTATACAGCAGAAAGCTAGAGTGCTCAAGTGGACGATTTCAGATAAAACGGGACACGAAGAGCACGTCAAGCATCCCAAGCAATAATGAACCCACTCGAGTATGCCACGACACCAGTACATAAAAAAGAACGAGCCCTGGGTGTATAGTTAGTTAGCCTTCAACATTGTTTATTCTTCCTCCATACCGCACAAGTGAACACAGCATAATAACTGAATCAGACGGGCCAGATACTGTAATATCGCTTGTGCACGAATGAAACGTAAATCGTGCAAATAACCGAACAGGTCAAACGTAATTGGCTATGCTGCCGAGCTATAACTAAGATATACGATTATAGCGGTTAGAGTACTTGTCTCCCGCGACAAGGGGCCCGGGTTCAACACCTGGCCTTGACACAATATGGACTATAGTGTTGTAAATGAACACTGACGTACAGTTAGGGAATACTAGACGACGAGGAAGGGTCATTTCACATCAGAGAAGAGGCATTGTACAATCAAGACACTAACACTCCAACCTTGACGGCAGTGTTGACTATATGACCTTGACATATCAGCATCGTCCTTCTTTTTCTGCTACAGGTGGAGAATAGGGTTACAACTGCATTTGTGATCCCTAGTTGGAAACATGCACTAGTTCACATGTGCTCTCGCGGTGCAGGTTTCTGTAACGCTTAGCTTTACATGAGCCCGATAACCCAATGTGTATATCCCTATTTGTGGAATGCCCTCTTCAATGAAAGACCCGTGATGTTCTTGGAAAGAGGATATACGTATATTAATTCTCAATTACCCATCTGTATTTCCACCGTTTGAGGGAGGTGGGAGGGATAGTTTATTGGCTGATCGTAGCACGTGATGTCATCACGTGGGCCAAAAGCTGTTCGGTGCGAGGCACTACAACACTAGACTTTGTGTGGATAATTCTAAAATTATGTCGCTGGCACGTGATAATTCTGAATTTTAAAGAAGCGTAGATGAGCTTAAATTTGGGATGGGAGGGGAGAGGAGAGGGATCAGATGGGCAGCTTAAAAGAGTGTGGTAAGCGAGGGTGGGAAGAGATGGGCTAAATATGAAAGTATTTAACACTTTATAAGTCTGAAGGAAGCAAGAACGAGTTGAGATAGGGAGGGAAGAGGCGATATGAGGAAGGGTGGAGAGATGGGTTGGGGTGGTGGTCAGTTTAAAGAAATTGGCGTTTGGAAAGGGGGGGGGTGAGGTGGGGAAAAGTGCAACAGAAATGTGGGTTAGTGCTACGGAAAGAAAAAGAAGATTTAACGGCTAAACTGCTGATGTTTCATATTGTCCAGTTCAACTGACTGGTAGATAATCTGCATGCGTATGTATGTACATGAGAATGAGAGAGTGAGAGAGAGAGAGAGAGAGATAGATAAAGAGAGTGAAAGAAAAAGAGAGTGAAAGAAAGAGAGAGACTGAAAGAAAAAGAGAGAGAGAGTGTGTGTGTGTCTATATCATCTTGTGCCCTGTCGGTTGGCGATCTCCATCTACTCCTAACGCGCATGTCGTTTATCAACTCTATTGTTGATCATCCCCCGTGCCATTCTTTCAGCCTGTCCAATATTTTCTCTCTCTGCCTCCCTCTATCTCTCTTCCCCGCTATTTGACCAGATGTCACAGTATGGTCCAGCCCGCTTCTTCTCATAACATGCCTAAAGAACAATGATTGTCTTGACTTGCAATGAGCAGTCTTTGTGACTGTGCTTCTTCAATTACCGCGTCGCTAGTCTTCTTTGCAGTCCATGAAATTCTTAACATTCTCCGTCGCCTCTAGTGATTTGTGTGCGTGTTTTCTGATTGCCCATGATCCCCTGCCATATATAAGTACTGGTTCCACATAGCAACCATGAAGTCTCTTTCCCAATTTCAGCTATAAGGTTTTGTTGCACAAGATTCCCTCATGTCCTTGATGACAGAGTTTTGGCTGGGCTATACATCAGATAACAGTCTGTTGGTCTGTTTCTTATACAATTCAAAACTGTTCCATTAATGTGAACCACAATTTTGCATGAGCTACTTTTTAGGACATCCCATCAACAACTAACACAGGCTGCAAAAAAGGTGTTTAAGAAAATGAGATGCTTACAAAGACTAGTTATAAATATGAAATGTGACCTCCAATTACACAATTTGCTTGACTGAAGGTGTAATGGGCGTACATCTGTGGGCGAGATTCCTTTCGATTTTCTTAGTTTTGTTTTTTTTCTACGTGCGGCCCGCTAAGGCACGAGTTTGGGACACGTGCTGTAAATATTATTTCTCAATATCAAAGACACGTATATACATTATTCGGTTTAAGGGAGTCACGAGCTACTGAATATTGGGAACCCTTGTCACGAAGTGTATCTTCAAAACAACAACCAATTCAGCTTTTCCACTTAGTCACTAATACTATGTTGGTCAGAATCATGTGAAACTTATTGATCAAGATACCCACCTCCCTTCCAAGCAGTTCTACCTGGAAGCAATGTTTCATGGCAGTCTGGCTAACAAGATGGGGATCGGCACTTTGATCACCATAGCGGTGAGCTTACTGAGAAGCCTCTCATTGCACTACGGGCAGGATGGTCTTGGTCTTCCTAAAGTGCGCCTGTGTTTGTGGGGAGCCACTGCAATTCGACGCCAAAAAGAGTCAAAGAGTTCCAAACTCAAGTACGAGTGGAATTAGCAGCAACAACAGCCGTGTTACAATGGGCAGGTTGCGCTGTTCTGGCATCACTAATTGGATTCACCAAGGAGTTGTCTGTTACTGGTTGGTCTATCTCGGATTGATCTACAAGCTGTGAATGTAGCATGTGTCATAAGAATGTGTCCATTGCTGTAATATATGTATTTTCACTTTATCCACACGGGTGCAGCGGCTAATGTCTAGTGCTGACGGCGGCTAACGTCTGGTACAAGCTAATGTCTGGGTCTGGTACAGGCTAATGTCTGGGTCTGGTACAGGCTAATGTCTGGGTCTGGTACAGGCTAACGTCTGGGTCTGGTACAGGCTAACGTCTGGGTCTGGTACAGGCTAATGTCTGGGTCTAGTACAGGCTAACGTCTGGGTCTGGTACAGGCTAACGTCTGGGTCTGGTACAGGCTAACGTCTGGGGCTGGCGACGGCTAACGTCTAGGCCTGGCGGCGGCTAACGCCTGGGTCTGGTAAAGACTAACGTCTAGCCCTGGCGACGGCTAACATCTGGGTCTGGTAAAGGCTAACGTCTAGGTCTGGCGACGGCTAACATCTGGGTCTGGTAAAGGCTAACGTCTAGGTCTGGCGACGGCTAACATCTGGGTCTGGTAAAGGCTAACGTCTTGGTCTGGCGACGGCTAACGCCTGGGTCTGCCGACGGCTAACGCCTGGGTCTGGTAAAGGCTAACGTCTTGGTCTGGCGACGGCTAACGCCTGGGTCTGGTACAGGCTAACGTCTGGGTCTGGTACAGGCTAACGTCTGGGGCTGGCGACGGCTAACGTCTAGGCCTGGCGGCGGCTAACGCCTGGGTCTGGTAAAGACTAACGTCTAGCCCTGGCGACGGCTAACATCTGGGTCTGGTAAAGGCTAACGTCTAGGTCTGGCGACGGCTAACATCTGAGTCTGGTAAAGGCTAACGTCTTGGTCTGGCGACGGCTAACGTCTGGGTCTGCCGACGGCTAACGCCTGGGTCTGGTAAAGGCTAACGTTTTGGTCTAGCGACGGCTAACGCCTGGGTCTGGTAAAGGCTAACGCCTGGGCCTGGCGACGGCTAACGCCTGGGTCTGGTAAAGGCTAACGTCTGGGTTTGGCGACGGCAAACGCCTGGGTCTGGTAAAGGCTAACGTCTGGGTCTGCCGACGGCTAACGCCTGGGTCTGGTAAAGGCTAACGTTTTGGTCTAGCGACGGCTAACGCCTGGGTCTGGTAAAGGCTAACGTCTGGGCCTGGCGACGGCTAACGCCTGGGTCTGGTAAAGGCTAACGTTTAGGTCTGGTGACGGCTAACGTCTAGGTCTAGTAAAGGCTAACGTCTAGGCCTGGTGACGGCTAACGTCTAGGTCTGGTGACGGCTAACGTCTAGGCCTGGCGACGGCTAACGCCTGGGTCTGGTGAAGGTTAAAAGGCTAGCATGAGCGTCTGGTGAAGTCAATGTTAAACTATCTTGAGGACACACTGATCCCTTTAATTTTCTTGAAACAATACTCAGTACGGGCAGCTTGTAAAACAACAATAAATAACAATTCCAACCCGAAACCTGGCAGGAGATATAGCTACAATAGAACGCATCTAGAAAGAAAAAAAACTAGCAGCAGTCAATTGACAGAAAAATACAAACTTCGATCTAGGATGAAAATTGAGATCATGGGGAAAGAAGAATTTTATTTCAGACAAAGTAATAAGAGTTCTGGCACTCAGAAACAGTCTAGACAAAAATCTGTAAATACTTGTCAGCTGTATAGTGTAGCCCACATGTCGAAAACGCTGTGTGAAGATAGCAGTATCTCTCAATCTTATTGTCTGTGAGGTTTCCGGCTGGGAGCTGCGTGTGGCAACAACGAGAATATGTCCACTGACACACCGACCCGGTTGCATGAAGTAATAAGACGACTACTAAAAGTGCAGTTTAACTCAGTATAAAAGCCTCTCCAATTCATGAGTTTACACACATGCTAGAATCCTGTCGAGTGTTCAGTCAGTTTGAAGTAAAGCTACAGGATCGCTAAATAGTAGATATTACTTTATTCATATCTCTTTTTGGATGTGTTAATCCCTTCTTCCACGGTGTGTTTGTGTGTACATTTCCCATTGTCCTTGATGAAGAACATTTGTCACACAGTAGGATTGGTACGTTTTCTGCTCACGCGCTGTATCTGAACCATATCGTTCCATGTTGCTATACAATTTATTTTGATCCACAGCACCGCCGCAGTACCATAGGATACTGGAACAGAGATTATAACGTCTCGCTGACCACAGATAAGAGTGGCCCAATACGGTTTTAGAACAAACCTAAGCTGTTCAACGCACTCAGGCATCCAGGTGAAAAGGCTAAAGGGTATAATGATGAAGTGTACATTCGTTTCTTAGACCTTGAAAATGCATTCAATAAGGTCCCGTGCGTGACTATTAGCGGTGCAAAAACAAAAACCATGGTGTCTCGGGTGAAGAGACGTAACATTATGCTGGATAAACAGTCTCTGAAACAGGCCAAGCAGTTCAAACACATCCAAGTTGTAGTAGACAAGATCGTATAGGGAAGAGTCCGTTTTGTTAGGCAAAATATGCTAATCAGACAATGTTAGTCAAGGTCAGATAAAAACTTACTTATCGGACAATGTTAATAAGGGTCAGATAACAATTACTGATGTTACTCAGGCTGAGGTAAAACCTATTGATTGGACAATGTTAATCAGGGTCAGGTAAAATATTCTGATCGGACAATGTTAGTCAGTGTCAGGTAAAATATTCTGATCGGACAATGTTAGTCATAGTCAATTTAAACTTACTGATCGGACAATGTTAGTCATAGTCAAGTTAAACTTACTGATCAGACAATGTTAATCAGGGTCAGGTAAAAATTACTGATCGGACAATGTTAGTCAGGGGCAGTTGAAATATACTGACAAAGACCTCCACCTCACTTCCCCTATTTTCCATGGAAACAAGCTGTTTCATGACAGTGTGGCTAACGAGATGAGGGATCGACGCGATACCAATAGTAGTGAGCGACAAGCAGATGAAGCTAAGCATAGCACAACCGCCTAGATGACCCCAGTTTACCTTCACCAGTACGCTCGGGATGTGAGAAAAGCTACTGCAACCTGTCACCTAACGCTCTTTTCAAGACGCACAAAGAGTAAACAAAAGCCCCGTGAGCATTCAACAACAACAAAAACAACCATAAGGAAGGTATCAAAGAAATAGTTGGCAACTGGAAGAACAGGCAACTAGCCGGTCTGTTCTTGCCGTAAATAGAGGACTCCTCTGTAATAGGGAAATGGGTAAGAAAACTAAGATGGATGTGTACCGCTCTACATATGTATCAGTTTTCACTTACGGAAGTAAATCATTGGCAATGACCGAAAAACAGAAAAGCCAGTTACAAACCTCTGAAATGAGGTGTGTAAGGAGGGTGGTCCAAGCAACAAAAGATAGGTCAGGAATCAGACAATAGGCAAAGGCCGCCGTCCATTGTAGACGATGATGGCATAATTTATTTTGCTAGCGATATTTTTTTAGTAAGGATTAACTGCGCTACATTTTATCCTCACTCTCTCGTCTCGTGCCGCCCGACCCCAGTGGCGAGTCAAGGACAAGACGACTAGGGGGCGACTACGAGATGCAGGGAACTCCGCATCAAGCACCCGTGAAATGGACGGCGGACTCCGGAGTCGAACCCACACCACCTGATCACTTCGCCACGGAATCAGACAATACGGCATGATATAGAACCTAGCCATTGCAAACTCCAGCGGAACAATCTAAACTTCGGTGCTTTGGCCATATCTGCAGAATGATATAAGATCGGCTACGCCGGTAGTCATTGGAAGCAAAGAGCCAATGATCAAAACCCGCAGGACGACCGATAAGTCACTGGGAAGACAATTTAAGACAGCCTATAAGAGAGCTGTGATCAGACTGAAACTAGGCCAAGAGTAAAGCTGATGCTCTTTCTAGTGAATATGTATACTCCACGGCAGTAGTGAGAAGCGACACAATTAGTAGGTTAGTGATATTGGTTCCCGGTCCAGGGATACTTGATTTGAAATTTGTGAGGGCGATTATCGGCGACGAACTGCGCAACGCCAGGAGCACACGGCACCCGATAAGCCCTAGTCAGCCACTCCGTGCCACGACTTATCTGAAGTCGTCCCGGTCATTGTTTTAGTGAACCCAGGCGAGCGAGTGATGTCAACGAATTGTGCAAGTCCGTCTCACTGAAATCCAAATCACTGTACAAGTCCCTCTATGACCAACATTTGACATTTTACACAGAGTGAGAGCAAGATTTAGTCATGTTCTCGGTGGATTCTATTTTCTTACGTGTCCAGAATGACATGTCCTCCTTCATCCAGCCTTGCCTCCCAAATACTCAATTAAGGATGTTGTGTTAGGTGCCCTATCTATTTAGTTACATGCGCAGTCATGCCAGTTTCGTATACGGTTCTCACAGTATATGTCGGCGATCTGGCTTTCATAAGGTCGTCTGTGATTCTTGCTATGGTACAGTCATGTCGCCGTTCTCATAGTTTTCACGTCAACTTATGTAAGCAGTTCTTTTTTTTTTTTTTTTTAAACCATGATCTGAACTCCAGCCTGGATGATCAATTGTGCTCTCGTTCTCTGGCCTTTGTCCTAGGGTTCTGAATACCTGGTCAAATCTGTCAGAAGCAGAAAGGTTCCTGTGGACAGTTCGAATCGATCTGATGCGCAAGCTGTTGTATGAAATCAATGTGCTATTTAGATGTATGTTACAATGCTAATGAGATCGCTGTGGTTAAAAGGTAAGGCACTCCCCTCTCAAAGTAATGAACGGAAACGGTGAGCGATCAATCCCGCAAGTTTCAAGCTATCCGTGGACTTAAGGGAGGTGGGACCAGAGTGCCTGCATCCTGATTTACCTCCAGTCGTCTTAACTTATGTCTTACCACTGATCCAATGTAGCTGGGGACAAGAGAGTGAGGTAGATGACCAGCGCAGTTCTTCTTCACTATAATCCAAATACAGCGCAAGTCACGCCATCAAGACAAAATCGATTGATGATGTCGCCATCATCGCTTGTGACGGACAACGAACTATAATGTTAATAAACAGAGTATCGACAACGACATAGAAGGCAAGCATTTGTATAAGCGCTCGTAAAACAGTATATACGTAATAAGCATCCTTGTTATGATGGCCTCCACTTCCTGGTTAGTTAATTCAGCCATCCGTACCATTTTCAACATTCAACCAACGGTGGACGACATCATTTCTTTCCTAATCCTATTATATTGAACGTTCACTATCAGGCTTTCTTCACAAAGGAGTCAATATTTATACATCCAAAACTAAGGTCTAGTTAAAGACAGGCGACCCAGAGATAATACAAACACTGCAACCAGTGCTTATACAAATTTTATCCACACAAAAATAGCAGTGACACCTGAAGCTTAAACATAATGTAGTAGACTCGTGTTCTCTGTGGCTAATCCGTCCCTTAAAGGTTCGATAGCCAACAAGCAGCAGATATACATGCTATAATGACAATACATATATTGTGTCGTTTAAAATTTTCTGATAAACGACAATACTTGCTTTTTAAAGGCCCAATCATTTTACCATAACTATAATAGCTTCTACATTGTCCGCAAAACTATATTTACTGGTTTCGCACACTTAATTATATGTGACACTGGTCATTTTGCTACAACTCCAGTTTTGATTTATCGGCTACATTTGTATTCACTGTTTTAGGTGGTGTACCGTGTTTAAGTTCCATATCTCGTTTGTCAGCTTTAGTGAGCGGTGTCTTTTTTTTTCCTTACTGTTCTTCGCCTCATTTTATCTCTTGACATCGCAGATGTTATCAACACGAAAAAGTGAGTTAAACCAAATTGTTATGACTCTAGCCAGGAATAGTGCTTTTAAACAGACGACGTAAATCGACAGATTTTGTCTAACCACCAAGACGGCACTGGCGCCTCTTACAACAAACATAAAAATAAAACAATGGATACCAAACTGGTGGTGTTCAATCGTGGACGGAGGATATTACAATGAGAATAGCGGGAGACGACTGAAATCGAGTCTACTGTTATGACGTGAGAGTTGCCCATCTTTCGTATCTACAGAAAACCTGAATTCCTATTGCTCATTGCGACAGTTGTCACTAGTCAAAACTGTGACTATAACAAATCAAAGGATTCATGTAACATTGCATGACAAACCTTCGACAGCAGTTCACCTAGGACAGGTGTATTTACTGGCCCCATTTCCATCATCGTCAATACCCTTCTCTGCCACCCCCCCCCCCCTCCCGGTGAGTAACTTTGCTCTTTTGTGGACCTTGAGACGTACTTTAGGCGGCTGGTTGCAGTTGCTTTCCTCACTTTTGTGCGTCTTGAAATGGACGTTAGGCTGGTTGCAGTAGCTTTCCTCACTTTTGTGCGTCTTGAAATGGACGTTAGGCTGGTTGCAGTAGCTTTCCTCACTTTTGTGCGTCTTGAAATGGACGTTAGGCTGGTTGCAGTAGCTTTCCTCACTTTTGTGCGTCTTAAAATGGACGTTAGGCTGGTTGCAGTGCAGTAGCTTTCCTCACTTTTGTGCGTCTTGAAGTGGACGTTAGGCTGGTTACAGTAGCTTTCCTCACTTGTGTGCGCCTTGAAATGTACGTTAGGCTGGTTACAGTAGCTTTCCCCACTTTTGTGCGTCTTGAAATGTACGTTAGGCTGGTTACAGTAGCTTTCCCCACTTTTGTGCGTCTTGAAATGGACGTTAGGCTGGTTGCAGTAGCTTTCCTCACTTTTGTGCGCCTTGAAGTGGACGTTAGGCGGCTGGTTGCAGTAGCTTTCCCCACTTTTGTGCGCCTTGAAATGGACGTTAGGCTGGTTGCAGCTTTCCTCACTTGTGTGCGCCTTGAAGTGGACGTTAGGCGGCTGGTTGCAGTAGCTTTCCTCACTTTTGTGCGCCTGAATACGGACGTTAGGCGGCTGGTTGCAGTAGCTTTCCTCACTATTGTGCGCCTTGAAATGGACGTTAGGCTGGTTGCAGTAACTTTCCCCACTTTTGTGCGCCTTGAGACGTACGTTAGGGTGGTTGCAGTAGCTTTCCTCACTTTTGTGCGCCTTGAAATGGACGTTAGGCTGGTTGCAGTAACTTTCCCCACTTTTGTGCGCCTTGAGACGTACGTTAGGGTGGTTGCAGTAGCTTTCCTCACTTTTGTGCGCCTTGAAATGGACGTTAGGCTGGTTGCAGTAACTTTACCCACTTTTGTGCGCCTTGAGACGTACGTTAGGGTGATTGCAGTAGCTTTCCTCACTTTTGTGCGCCTTGAAATGGACGTTAGGCGGGTGGTTGCAGTAGCTTTCCTCACTTTTGTGCGCCTTGAAATGGACGTTAGGCTGGTTGCAGCTTTCCTCACTTGTGTGCGCCTTGAAGTGGACGTTAGGCGGCTGGTTGCAGTAGCTTTCCTCACTTTTGTGCGCCTGAATACGGACGTTAGGCGGCTGGTTGCAGTAGCTTTCCTCACTATTGTGCGCCTTGAAATGGACGTTAGGCTGGTTGCAGTAACTTTCCCCACTTTTGTGCGCCTTGAGACGTACGTTAGGGTGGTTGCAGTAGCTTTCCTCACTTTTGTGCGCCTTGAAATGGACGTTAGGCTGGTTGCAGTAACTTTCCCCACTTTTGTGCGCCTTGAGACGTACGTTAGGGTGGTTGCAGTAGCTTTCCTCACTTTTGTGCGCCTTGAAATGGACGTTAGGCTGGTTGCAGTAACTTTCCCCACTTTTGTGCGCCTTGAGACGTACGTTAGGGTGATTGCAGTAGCTTTCCTCACTTTTGTGCGCCTTGAAATGGACGTTAGGCGGGTGGTTGCAGTAGCTTTCCTCACTTTTGTGCGCCTTGAAATGGACGTTAGGCGGCTGGTTGCAGTAGCTTTCCTCACTATTGTGCGCCTTGAAATGGACGTTAGGCGGCTGGTTGCAGTAGCTTTCCTCACTATTGTGCGCCTTGAAATGGACGTTAGGCTGGTTGCAGTAGCTTTCCTCACTTTTTGTGCGCCTTGAAATGGACGTTAGGCGGCTGGTTGCAGTAGCTTTCCTCACTATTGTGCGCCTTGAAATGGACGTTAGGCTGGTTGCAGTAGCTTTCCTCACTTTTGTGCGCCTTGAAACGGACGTTAGGCTGGTTGCAGTAGCTTTCCTCACTTTTGTGCGCCTTGAAACGGACGTTAGGCTGGTTGCAGTAGCTTTCCTCACTTTTGTGCGCCTTTAAACGGACGTTAGGCTGGTTGCAGTAGCTTTCCTCACTATTGTGCGCCTTGAAACGGACGTTAGGCGGCTGGTTGCAGCAGCTTTCCTCACTTCCCGAGTGTGTCGATAAAAGCGGACCTGGGTCTCCAGGCTGTTGTGTTATGCTAGTCTCCATCTGTGTATCACTCACTACTAGAGGCATCATGTCGATTCTCGCCCTGTTAGCCAGACTGGACAGTATGGGTACTTGCGTCTTAATTCATTCCAGAGTTCCCTGGGTTCCCATCGTAGGTATGGGACATTTCATTTCGGGTTAAGGGGAGGACAGGTCGATATAATTTTATTTTAAATAAATCAGTAATTACTTAGATCAAGATTGAAGTGTAGAAAAGACTGTTATTTTCAGTTTTGCGAAGGCATATGGTTATAATTGGGGTTAGGTCTGGGATTAGATAACATGATTGTTATTACATCGTCTAACAGCACGGATAATGTCATGCTGCTGTAGAAAATAGATGCTTCTCTCCTTATCCTGGACAAACGCTGACAAGATTAATTTATTCTGGCAGAATGTTTGACACCCCCAATAGTTAAGAAGTGGACTATTCGGTGCCACCACTTCCTAAAAAAAGGTGCTAAATATATATATATTGTTTAGGGTGAATTAAGACGCAAGTAGCAGAGTCTTTTCCAATGAGAACTGCATGGAAGTAAGGTGGGGTCTTGGTCAATATATTTACCTGACCCTGACTAACATTGTTTGATCAGTATGTTTTACCTTACCCTGACTAACATTGTATGATCAGTATGTTTTACCTGACCCTGACCAACATTGTTTGATCAGTATGTTTTGCCTGACCCTGACTAACATTGTTAGATCAGCATGTTTTGCCTGACCCTGACTAACAGTGGTTGATCAATATGTTTTGCCTGATCTTTACGGCATTCAAACATTTTCCAGCCTAACTCTCTCTTCCCGCCGACTATCAAGGCCACACTGCCGGCGCCATGTTACACGACAGGGCGACATTGCAAATAATGAATAACAGAAACAGACTAGTTTTACTTTCAGCGTTCGTTCTCAATCTCCTGCTTCCAAGTACTAAATCAGGTTTTGCAAAAAACTGTTCACCCATCACTGTTCACCTGGCGCATAGATCCTAAAGAAATTTCTCACCCACTGATGTAACATTCATATTTATAACCTAAAGCACTAATCCTAACTGCTGGGCTATAAATGAAATTCAAACTGACACAGAAACATAACGACGGGATCACGTGGCTGTTGTTTATAAGAAGCGAAACGATGCTGACACGCGTGGGATCGAGAGTAAAACAGTTTTGCCGCTTGGGGAAAAACAAACTTAACGACATTAGCTCACAATCGGTGTTTAACTTCCTGCCGACTGTTCCGCAGCTTATAGTTGAGTCACGTCTCCGTGACAGGGCGGTATCATTAAGTGGAATATGTATTATGTTAGTGGTGAAAATCGGTATCAGGATATCAACATGGGAGGCCACTAAAATATAGTATCCTCAGTAGCGCCTTATTATTATTAGTGGTGAAACCAACAAAATATCAATTTGCAATGCTAGCGATTTCCACTGAAAGTTTCTCGTGTATAGAAGTAGACAGATAGACGATTGTGATACAATAAACGATTCTCATATACAGAAGGATAGACGTTTGTGATACAATAAACGATTCTCATATACAGAAGGATAGACGTTTGTGATACAATAAACGATTCTCATATACAGAAGGATAGACGTTTGTGATACAATAAACGATTCTCATATACAGAAGGATAGACGTTTGTGATACAATAAACGATTCTTATTTACAGAAGGACAGACGATTGTGATACAATAAACGATTCTCATATACAGAAGGATAGACGTTTGTGATACAATAAACGATTCTCATATACAGAAGGATAGACGTTTGCGATACAATAAACGATTCTCATATACAGAAGGATAGACGTTTGTGTTAAATAGATGAATGGCGACATCTCTGTGAGCATCCTGCAGATAAAGCCCAAGCGTAGCACAACCGCGTGGAGGGCTACGGCCCGCATTCATCAGCACGCTCGGGATGTGAGAAAAGCTATTACAACCCGCCCCTGAACGCCCTTTTCAGGGCGCACAACAGAGTAAACATACTCATTATGGGCATTATACAACGGCAAAAGCTGACATCCCAAATATAATAGACAAAAACTGACATCCCAAGTATAAAAGCCAAAAGCTGACATCCCAAGTATAAAAGCCAAAAGCTGACATCCCAAGTATAACAGCTGACATCCCAAGTATAAAAGCCAAAAGCTGACATCCCAAGTATAATAGGCAAAAGCTGACATTCCAAGTATAAGAGGCAAAAGCTGACATCCAATGTATAAGAGCCAACAGATGATATCCCAAGTATTCGAGCCAAAAGCTGACATCCCAAGTATAAGAGGCAACAGCTGACATCCCAAGTATAAGATAGAAATCTGACACTTCAGGTAGAATAGGCCAAAGTTGACCTTCCAAGTACACTCTAAGTAGAAGAGGCCAAAGTTGACCTTCCAAGTGACACTACAAGTAGAAGAGGCCAAAGTTGACCTTCCAAGTGACACTCTAAGTAGATGAGGCCAAAGTTGACCTTTCAAGTGACACTCTCTAGAAGACTCCAAAGTTGATCATCCAAGTGACACTCTAAGTAGAAGAGGCCAAAGTTGATCTTCCAAGTATAAGAAATCTATGTTATCTAAGACGGGAGTCGACAGACCTAGCTACTATTTATTATCTGTTTCCTCCTATCGGCCCCAGTGAGCGTTACGTTTGGTGAAATCACACTTTCCAATCAGTCTAATTTGTTATAGCAGGATGCATTGGACATTATTTTTTACATGGATATCTGGACACTGGCTGCACTAAAAAGTTATTACTCGTGATAAGAAATACACGCCGATCTAACAAACTGAACATGGAAGGTTTCTTCACAAATAATATCAGTCCAATTGAACATCCAAACCACGAATACCTTGATCAAACAGGTCAATCTATGTGATTCAGTACATGTAGAGCGGACAGAGAAAACATTTGTTTGTAAATGTCAAAGGTATTAAACCATCTGCTGGGGATATACGGTATAAAAGTGTCATTGGGTCCTATAACATTTACCATATCTGTCAGGAAGCGATAATGGAATAGTATTATTTTCTGTGTCTACGTTATCACAAACAATTGTGGACACCAAAGACAGATACAGTTCGTGTAACAGATCTTAGCTGTACAGACAATATATAGGTAGATGCTTAGATAACCATTTATTTATTTCTTCGTGGGATTTGAGTCGGTGCAGCTGAATTCAGTCCCACCAGAATTTGAGCAATCAAATCTTCTTCTTCTTCTTCGTACGCTGTCAGACGTCAACCTGTGTTTTTTTCGAAAAAAGCAGCGGTCATCATGAGGCTGTCGACACTGCCATAGAGCGTGTCTAGTGTTGCCACTGGTGATGGTCAGATGTGCTTTCTCTGATCCTCGTATGCCGGGCAGTTTTGCAGCAAATGTTCAGCGGTAAATTTCCCGGTACCACACGTGCATTCGTCAGTGCCACCTATCTTCAGTTTATTGAATAGGTGGTACCTCAGTCTATTGTGTCCTGTGCGGAGTCTGAAGACCACGACCTGCTCTCTTCTGTTCAACTGGTAATAGGCATCGTTTTTTGTGTTGCCAGTATGTTCTGTTTCCCATTTGGTCATGTATCTGGCTCTAATAAGCCTTTTGGACTCTGCGTAGGTCACACTAGGATCTGGTTGTGGTAGTCTTGCACCTTCTTGTGCCAGTCTGTCTGCCTCCTCGTTGCCTTGGATGTTACAGTGGGATGGAACCCACTGTACCACTACTCTTTTTAGTGCGGACTGCTGGCATAGTTGATAGAGTACTGCTCTTAAATCATTAAGTTCAGTATTTTTCTGGCTTTTTAGTGATGTGACTACGCCCAGGGCATCTGTAAACAGGTCTATATGGCTTTCATTTATTTTGCATGTCACCATTTCTTCTACTGCAGCCCTCAGTGCCTCTGCCTCCGCTCTGAAATTGCTTGAGTATTTTCCAGTTGCCACTGACAGTGTTATTTTTCTACCATTTTGTAGGCTCAGGAATACCCCTGCCCCTCCGTTCTGTGTTGTGTTTGTTACAGAACCGTCGGTGTATGCATGGGTCCAGTCCATGCTTGGGTAGTTTTTCGTTATGTACCTCAGGATTATGTCTCTTCTTTCGTTTTCAGTCTGGCTGTTCTTGTTTCCAATACCTGGTATATTTTCTACCACCTCCGGAAATATATGCTGCCTCCACGTACGGTAAGGATGGGCTTTGGTGTTGTTAATGTGTTCATAGGGTCTTCGCTTATCTTTGCTTTGGCTATTTCTGCAAAGTTTCTCCACTTTAGTTTCCCATTTCCAAATCTATTTAGTCTATGGTGCATTGGATGGTCTGTCAGTCTTCTGAATTTCTCTGCTTGCTGCTGGGCTCTGCAGTCTCTTCTGTCGGTCATGGATTGCAGATTTGTAATCTTTTCAAGTTCTACAATTGGCGTTGACTGCATGCCTCCTGTTATAACTCTCATGGCTTGGTTTTGGAGTTTGCTAATTTTATCAAAGTTCGCCTTTGCTGCTGTTGTCCATGCGCCAATGCCATACTCGAGAACTGGTCTCACTCTTCCAGTGTACAGTTTCTTTAGTATACTTTCGTCTGCTCCCCAGCTTGTGCCAGCAAGTTTCTTCATGATTGCCATTCTTTCTCTGGCTCTCATTCGGTTTCTCTCGATCTGACTTTTCCATGTCATACGCCGATCAAATGTGACTCCCAGGTAGTTTGGGTTGTCGTTTGGCCGCAGGTATTTGCCGTTAAGACTTATTTTGGTGTTCTGGGGTTTGTTTGAAAGCGAGAATATCGTACATGTTTTTTCCTCATTTATTTTGACCAGCCATGAGTTCGCCTACTCCTCCAATGATGTTAGGGCCTGCTGCATCCGATTGTTTGCTATGGTGAGATTTTTTTCAGAGGTCCACATAGCCAGATCGTCTGCAAACATGAAGCTGTGGACTCTTCTTGATATATTCTCTGTGATTTTGGTTATATACACCAGGAAAAGTGTGGGTGACAGTACTCCCCTTTGGGGTACTCCCTGCTCAAGCGTCAGCCTTTTGCTCATCTGCCCTTGTACTTGAACTCTGGCTGTTCTGTTTTTGAAGTAGTGGCTGATCCATCTGTACATTTTCCTACAAACTTCACTTCTTCGTAGCTTGACTTTAAGTCCCTCTTTCCACACCTTGTCAAATGCCGTCTTTAAATCCACCCAAACCGCTACTGTGTGTTTTTTCTCCTGGTAAGCATCCTCTATTTCCTGGGCTATGAGAGTGATCTGGTCCTCGGTGGATCTGTGCTGTCTAAAGCCTGCTGAGCAAGCAAATCGACATGAGATACACACAGAGAAAGAGAGAGCATTTCGCTTCAAATATTACTTGAGAAAACAATTGGTGAGAGACGCTCTGGAGAGCAAGAGGCGGAGATAAAAGACTTGACTTCAGATTTGAGTTGAGATACAGAGAGAGAGAACACTTCACTTCAGAGATACTTTAGAAAGAGACGCCCAGTGGAGGGCAGCCGACGGAGATATGCAGTTGAGGCAGATTTGAGTTGAGATTTAGGCGACTGGGAGAGGCAGTTGAGATAGACACGCAGCAAACAAGGTAACTACTCTCATATTATGTAGTGGTCGTAATTACAAGTCGTCAGTAGCTTATAGAGGCAGTCTTCAGTAATCCCATTCATCATATTGACGCAGTCCCACTGATCACGTCGACATCACCTTGATAACGTGAATGTATGTCGTCAGTCACAGCTAGAGGAAGTTTTACAATGATCCCACGGATTATATTTCACGCAGTCTATCCTGACCATGTTGAAACCACTTTGATCTACCGCAGACAAAGAGGAACAAGCCCACGGACGTCATACTTGGGATCATAACCTACGAACGTTACCATCAGCGGCAATCCGCAACTAAGTTAGATCGCAGCAGACCAGATTAGGAGAATATGGTATCGTGACGTATAAATATTGAGAGAAAGAATACATTTTTAAAGAGTTTATGGTTGACAGTGTTTCTTGATTCAATAATCTGTTGTATTGTGTTTATATTTAGTATTACTTGAATCTGTCTAGAGTGAGTGTAGAGTGCAATAGAACAGAGCAGACCCCTTTACCGTCTGCGACAGAGCTCCATCAAATCGATCAGCTCTATTACATGCGTGCCAACCAGTGTAATAAGATGTGGCGCTGTTATGCGCTCCAATGGTATGCAGTTGTTTGCAAGAAACTAAAAAAAAAGGCTGCGAAAAGTGGCGGACAAGTTACAGAGGAGGACAATAACAAAGATGGAATAATAAACCATAGTAAAAAAAAATAAGTAGCATGTCTTTTGCATAACGTCGCTTCTTACGACAGCCACTCAGTTTGGCTATTATGTTTCTTGGCAAGTGTGCAGTACGGTAGGTTGCAATTACTTTCCGTACGTGGAGGAGCGAAGGAAAAACCATGCCTACCAAACTGGACACGAGCGTGATTCGAACAGGGTGCGTTGGGATTGTGAAACAGACGCGTCCCCTCTTGACCACGCAGTAGAATACACACAGTAGAAGTTGAAATGTTGCCTGATGAAGAGAATATATATTAGAGACTCTAAGAATAAAGGGATATGTTATATGCTAGAATATACTACATGGTCGATAAGCTACCATTACCCTTCCAGGTCAGGACAATAGGACGAATAATGTCACACAACTTAAGAAAGAACACATTTAATGAGATAGATGTGTGTTGTTGTCTTTTTTAATGAAAGTCAGTATCAGGAACGGTTTGTTTGTTTTTTTGCTTAGATGTTTGCCTCACTAGTTTCTACTGGCGGAGGCGCGCCATTTTCCACCCCAGACCGTAGTCCATTGGGCGATATCAGGACGCATAAACCAGTGCTTGAATGCATGTATGCATCTGTATGTACCTATGCTAGGTTTGTGCGCCCTCAGAAGCTAGCCCAACCAAAGTGCAATGGAAGGGCCTCACCATGAGGGCGCGTGTGAAAGTTGTGCAAGAGTGTGACTGTAGGACAGAGTCAAATGAAACAGAGTGAGGTGAGAAGAGAGAGAGAAGGGGAAGAGTGGCCCCAGGGTGAGCCTAGGTCTTGAATTCCACTGGACTTGAACAATTTGAATTATTTTACCTCACGACCTTAACTACAGTCGAGACAAGGATAGGACTGGCATGAAGAAGCGATCTAGCACGCAGTCTGAACACAAGGCGCATTTTATTCCGTATAGACTTAGTATATATATATATATATATATCTCGAGGTTCACATGTTTCTAGACCTTTCTTTGAAACCTAGTTAGCTATCTGTACTCAGTTAGCGAGATATATAGGCACAAGAATCGGGGAACATCCAATCCTACTGGTGATTAGCAAAAGAATGGACACATGTCGTCCAGTGTTAAGGTCAACAATCGCGTATAACTGGCCTGAATTTACATGACAACCACAAATCAGAAGAGCTTTAACTGCTCTGAACCAAATCGGCTTTGCTATATAACAATCACTTCCTGCATTGTATTACAAAATCAGAGCATGTTTCAATTTGATTTTCTTTTCTTGTCATTTTAATTGTTGGTAGTCTCCACATAATGAAAGCTACCTGACCTCTACACAGCACATCACTGGGGCTTTAACATAATGCTAACCTGACCTCTACACAGCACATCACTGGGGCTTTAACATAATGCTAACCTGACCTCTACACAGCACATCACTGGGGCTTTAACATAATGCTAACCTGACCTCTACACAACACATCACTGGGGCTTTAACATAATGCTAACCTGACCTCAACACAACACATCACTGGGGCTTTAACATAATACTAACCTGACCTCTACACAACACATCACCAGTACTTAATATAATGCTAGACAAAAAAGACTTAATTGTTCTGCTAGAAAAGAGCACAGCGGACATCTTTATAAGCAAGAACTCACATGTCATGAAAGCAGAACAATGGTGGATGAGAACGCCTAGCTCCGAACCATCACTGATAACATACCTCAGTTCTCCGTACAAAGCACTTTAAGATGGTAACACGCGGTTATAAAACAACACAGAGGACGGAAGGGGCAGGCTACACTTAATTAGCGAGAAACGTTCACCGAGTAATTTACCACCTCTCCTGCTGAAGTCAGCACTACACTATCAAGCACCACCAAGGCTAAGTCCTAGCGACAACAATTTATCTATCCTAACCAGACGTATTGACCGTGCCTCGGTGTATGTGTGTGTGTGAAATTCTACATGTGACAGTCTCTACAGCGCAGACGTCTGCCGGTTAATTTAATAAACCTGATGTGGGAACAACGTCCTGAGAGACTCGTGTTCCCAGACCCTGTCACACATCATTATGTTGACAGAAAACTAAATGCCAGTGTTATCTTTCACACAAGTCGCGGCGAATTTCAAACCAGTTACTTTACCGCTTCCCCCAAGTGGCACCTGGGTTGAAAAGAACATGACCTCTGTAACCTCACAAGCGGGTCATAAAAGTCAACTAAAGAAGGTTGCGCATTGGGCTAGCAACCTCATCGTCCCAAAACATCGATATGAAGCAGCCGCTGTATATTCTCAGATACAGGCTTCCTGTAAAGAGGTCAGATGTAACGGCGGCCGTTGGCACGCAAAGTGGAACCATTATTCACATCACCTTTCGGTGTCTGATATTTTAATACACGTACACAACATTGATTTTGTTTTTTAAACACGTATATGAATTTCAAGACGAACGGCACGCCTGGCCTATTTACGGATGTGTCATCAGATTTATGTTAATCCAAATCAAACGTCACGCAACTTTAGCTATTAAATAGAACAAGTTAGAAGATTCCAAGGACATAAAGGCGTAATCAACTTCTGCATCGTTAGTTCTCTCCCTACCAAGCCCTAAAAAGGACTTTGCAAGTAGCAGGATGTTGTTCTGAGAACGGAATATGTTATGTCGTAGTTTACATCTTGACTGCAATATTTGCACCTTTCGGACCGACGCATCCGACTTCCGCAGGGACGTAATCAACAAATTTGATAGATACAAAACGTATAGAGACAAATCAGTATGTTGAATCAAAAACAACGTGATGAGAAGTTTCAAGACAAGTCAGCATCTACATCCATCTCAAATGAGGACCATCAGATGTTTCAAGCCAACCCAACATTCAGGTCGGCCCATTTCAAATGAGGGCCATCAGACGTTTTAAGCCAACCCAGCACCCAGGTCAGTCCGAATCAAATGAGGTCCATCAGACGTTCCAAGCCAACCCAACATTCAGGTCAGTCCGACTCAAATGAGGACCATCAGATGTTCCAAGCCAACCCAGCAGCCAGGTCGGCCCGTCTCAAATGAGAACCACCAGACGTTTCAAGTCAACTTAACATCCAGGTCGGCCCGTCTCATCTGAGGACCACCAGACGTTTCAAGTCAACTTAACATCCCGGTCGGCCCGTCTCATCTGAGGACCACCAGACGGTTCCAGTCAACCTGACAACCAGGTCGGCCAGTCTCAAATGAGGACCACCAGACGTTTCAAGTCAACTTAACATCCAAGTCGGCCCGTCTCATCTGAGGACCGCCAGACGTTTCAAGTCAACTTAACATCCAGGTCGGCCCGTCTCATCTGAGGACCACCAGACGTTTCAAGTCAACTTAACATCCAGGTCGGCCCGTCTCATCTGAGGACCACCAGACGTTTCAAGTCCACTTAACATCCAGGTCGGCAAGTCTCAAATGAGGACCACCAGACGTTTCAAGTCAATTTAACATCCAGGTCGGCCCGTCTCATCTGAGGACCACCAGACGTTTCATGTCAACTTAACATCCAGGTCGGCCAGTCTCAAATGAGGACCACCAGACGTTTCAAGTCAACTTAACATCCAGGTCGGCCCGTCTCATCTGAGGACCACCAGACGTTTCAAGTCAACTTAACATCCAGGTCGGCCCGTCTCAAATGAGGACCAACCGACGTTTCAAGTCAACTTAACATCCAGGTCGGCCAGTCTCAAATGCCGCCGACATAACCAGTGGTGGAATTGAGTATGAGCTCTCAATTGAAAGGAAATGTTCCAAAGACCAAGGGGGCGACTATCCGAATTCTGGCAGCAAGAGCAAAGCCCCTGGTCTTTTCGTAGTCAAAACAATTCCTACTTACAGAATAAGCGAGGTGTCTCTGACATTCTAAAACCAGAATGATGTTAAGTAAAAAAACACAGCAGGTGGTCATTCATCTATGGAAAGTAAAATAGTGAATGTAAACCCCCTGATGATTTGCAGGGAGTCTGCCCAATACCCCCTGCAGATATAAGGCCAACGCACAACATTGTGCAGTAGTGATGACGTAGACAACAGAAGTCGGTGACAAGTTTCCTGTCTGCGATCTTTCTATGCATACCAACATCTGTGTTCTTACCTAGTCAGAACGTATTCATAATTTAAACGTGTTTAGTTTAATTTAGACCAGTATATGTTTAATGGAAGTCGTCGTTGACGATGCCTTATCAGTGTGCTGCTCCAGACCGTCGTAGTAACTATACAAATGGTTTCGCGTGTTTCGGTTTTCAAGTTCGCAATACGATGCACGGCTTGGGAAAAAATTAGAAAAGAGCCTTATGCAGAGAAAACTTCACTCCAACTGATAATGCCAGAGTGAGTAAAATGTTTTAACATAGTATTTATGAAACAGTGTTATCTACTTGAGCGGGAAATCAATGGATAGTTCTATACATTTATTAGCTATGACATTAAAAGAATAAACAAAGAGGGAAATATGAACTGGTCCAGCAACGAAATAGGGGATTTATCCAATTTTGTGAAGGGTACAAACTTTGTGTATGCAATATCTGTTTATTTTTTTTTTTAGGAAGAAGGCTTATAGCACCCCAGAACATTTGTAGGTTGTATAGATTGGCAAATGAGAAATATATTTATGAAAAATTTCAGTGAGATAATGGTTGTACACAATAAGAATATGTATGCAGAAATGGGAAGTGGTTGGTTAGACTAAAGACAGAGATCGCAAATTATATTTGATGAAGATGTTTCAAAAGAATTGGGCAGAATATGTCAGTGAACTATTCAATTAAAACAGAGAACACAAGCCACAGGTACAGAATAATGAAGGACCAGAAATCCTAAAATCAGAGGTGGAGAAAACAAAGAATTCCCAGGGATATGATGATACGGTGACCTGATGAATATAGACAACACCAGAAGTAAAGAATATGAATTAGAGACCAACATTAGAATTGTAATTTTTATTCATCCTTAATGTATGATGCTGCTGAAACGTGGACAATAGATAAACAGTTGAAGAGGAGAATTGATGCCTTTAAAGACCAGAGACAGAGAAGGTTGGAGATCCATTGCAGCCGACCTTCATAAGAATTTAATTTTTGCTTGTTTTCATATATGGGAGGTGCATTTTACAGAAGTGGATATCCTTCGAGAGATAGCTGGGTTGGATGAGAAAACTGGAACTTCATCAACAGCACCTCTGTAATATCCCAAGTTGTGTAAGGGTGCATGTCCATCGCAGCTTCCAGGATGCCCATCATATATATTGAAGGCAAGTACTTCCAGGGAACAAGCAGCTGATAAAAGACTGAGGATTGATATGCTGAATCTTGATTGATATGCTGAATCTTGAAAGGTCATCCAAGGAAGCGTTGACAGCAAGTCAAAATATGATGACAGATTATGCAGAAATCTCGGGGAACTAAAAGAACACCTAAAATTAGTTTAACTTCCAGAGTCATGGCTAATTTTAGCTGACAAGCCAGATGTTGCTATTGTCAAAATGCAGTTTTTTCTTGCTCCAACTATTGACAAATCTATTGTAATAGATAAGGAAATGTATGTGTCTGTGTATTTGCAGAAATCTGGTACATAAGTTTCCCATGTAAAATTGGTACATTTGTTGTTAATATAAAATGCAGATAATAGATCATGTATAATTGCTGGGTCAGACAACAAAAATGATAGGAAAACAAAAACAACCATTAATGTTATAAGTGAACTTCTAACAAGACTTAAAAGCTCTTCAACCATCTGAAAGACAAATATTAATTGATTTTGTAATAGAACAACTCTCTTAATATAAGTGAAGAGCATCACTTTAGGTATTGCATGGAATGTTTAATATTTGCTAGTTTGCTTTTTTCAGTATCACCCCACTCAAACAAATTCTTGCGAAGCTCTGTGCATAGTATACTCTATGTACCATTCACAGGGTATGTTCCGCGTGTGTCTAATGGTGTAAAAGATCTATATTAAAGCTGCTCTTGATTTCAAGTGTGGTAACATTGTGGGCTCTGCTTAGAATGATGAAAAGTCTGCAAACAGTGCATATACATTTATGATAACTAGTTTTCTATCATCCTATACGGATGTTGTGCACATTTTTCCTGTGCTAAAAGGGCTTTTTCTTGTTATTAAGAATGTTGTCATGGGCTTGGAAGTAATTGGCTTCAAAGTGATATGTGCAAGCTCAGACAACAACGAATTTATGGTATGGCAATGTCTTTTTTGTCCTCTCCCCCAGGTGTAAGTATTGTGTACAAACATCCTAGTGACCCAAGTAGACCATTGTTCTTTATTTGGACAGTGTACACATTTTGAAATGCATATGAAACAGTTGGCTAAATGAGAAAAATGTTGGTCAATGCATGTACTATCTTGTTTTAGAAAATTTTTCTGTGACCAAACAGCAGCAAATGATACCAGTAAAAAAGCTTCATTCAATAGAGGCTGACAAATTTAGTGAAATATGCGTATGGTGTAACCCTAAAAGCTCTTTGCCCAACAAGCATGGAACGCCAAAATGTAAAGTTGGTTTTACAAATATTTAAGGGACATGTAACAGAAGGTTTAGTTCAGTGTGGGAGTAAAAATGATTTCTCCCATTTTCCAGAAACATCTGAATATATCAGATTGATTTATACATGGTGGTCCATAATGAATGTGAAAAGCAAATTTAAGGGAGACCTCAAAAGGGATAAATATCAAAAGCTTCTTACTGCAGATGAAAATAATGAAAAAAAACATATTCTTATATAAATGTTGTAACTGGCTGGACAAATGGAGGGCCAGCAAGTATAGTACAGGAGTTTTGACTAGAGAAACATTTCATTCTTTAAGACACACAACACATGCAGTATTAGAGCTAACATCATATTGTGCAGAACAGTTGGGAATTTCATATATTTTAAAAGGACAAATTTTAACAGATGCCCTAGAACGTAGGTTCGGACAGTTTCGTCAACTTTCTGGCTCGCAGTACTTAATATATTTACGTCAGGTCTTTGAGACAGAAAGCAAACTTCGTTAGCAGAGTATTAACCCTCTGAAAATAAATTCAGCCAAGTATGGGGAATTTCATGTTGATGTAGATCAAAATGAAGTTGGTGAATTTTGCAAAGATTTTAGAGATGAATCATATGATTTGCAGAATGTCATTGATTTAATCCCTATTTTAACATATGTCGCAGGATATTGTACATTTTCAACTAGAAATAAATTGAAATGTATGTTCTGTAAGTTGTACTTGACAGTTGATGATATTGATATGGATGTCACACATGGCTAATATGAGCTAACACAAAAATTGGACAGAGGAGGTCTTCTGTATCCTCATCCTGATGTACTTGCTATTATAATACATACATTTATTGTCATCCAAAAACTTGTTTCTGTTGATTTTGAAAAACAATTTTTAAATGTAATCAATCAACGACATCTTGTAATTACCATTGTAACGAAAATACTCAGCGAAAAAGAAATATGTATAAACTGAGATTGTTCAAAAGGGCATAGTATTGAATTAGTCACAAAATATATCATTATGGCAGCCACAAACATATTTATTAAGAACTATTGCAAAGGAAAAAATTATACAAAGAATGAACATGCAAAGAAATGAAAGCTTCAAACTGTGAAAAGTAAATTAGTTCATATGTATTTCTGATAAATAGCTCTCAAACTATAAATATGTTGTACACATGTTGCTTCTGCTCAGAATTATCCCACAAGAGCATTTTCTTGTTTGACCTAGTCTTCAGTTTGTCATTGTGTTTTTAAACCATTATCTATTAGTACATTATGTGTTTCTGATAAATAGCTTTCAATCAAACACGTCCACTGCACTAAGGCTGCCGTGACAAGACCTGGCCCCAGGAAAGAAGCATACAAGACAAACTGTTGGGAACCACTGAGGACATATGACTGACGTGTCACTTCATGGAGGCAGCCCATCTGGTTGCATAAAACAAGCATAATAAACCAAACGCGAAGAAAAAGAAACTATAAATATGTTGTGCACATGCTTAGGATTATCCCACAAAAGCTTTTTCTTGTTTGATCTAGTCTTCAATATGTCATTGTGTTTTTAAACCATAATCTTTTAGTACATTATGTGTTTCTGATAAATAGCTCTCATTCAATCTATATATATGTTGTGCACATGTTGCTTCTGCTTAGGATTATCCCACAAAAGCTTTTTCTTGTTTGACCTAGGTCTTCAATTTGTCATTGCGGTTTAAAACCATTACCTTTAACTACCTGTCTTGTAAAATACAATTCTTCTTCTTCTTCGTTCGTTCTCAATCTCCCACTACCAAACCCTGAAAGGGCTTAAGTAGCAGTATGTAGTTGAGAGAACGGAATGCGTTGTGTCATAGTTTACAGCTTGGCTGCGATATTTGAACTTTTCGGTCCAACACATCCGACTTCAGCAAGCATTTTTTGAGTACCGGGTTAGCATTCCCTCTTCGATCCCTTCTCCTTAGCCAGTTTTCCCTGCTGCAGCCTGTTATCCAGGATCACCACGTGGAGGTGTAGAAGAGTCTTAGCAGCTATGGTTCGCTGGCCCTGACGCTAGCAGTCAGCTATGGGTCGCTGACCGTTGCAGCATCTTGATCTCGTAAAATACAATTAAAGTACTTGCAATAAATAATGCTTGGTCTTATATGTTATTGTTGTTATTTGCATTCATCCAATGGTTTGAAACATTGCAGTCTGAAGACCAGATTTTATGTTTAATTATGGACAAGATTCATATTCAAGTTGCTCTTGATATCAAGATTATCCAAATTATTTTTCTTCAAAATCGATTAAGTGTCCATGTCAACTTTGCTGGGATTAACCTGGGATTAACTCTTGCAAGTCATATATTACAAAATTGTAACTAAAAGTATGGCTTGGCTTCGTTCGTTCTCAATCTCCCGCTACCAAGCCCTGAAAGGGATTAAGTAGCAGAATATAGTCCAGAGAACGGAATGCATTGTGTCGTAGTTTACAGCTTGGCTGCGATATTTGCACTTTTCAGTCCATCACATCCCACTTCAGCAAGCATTTTTTGAGTACCTGGTTAGTATTCCCTCTTCAATCCTTTCTCCTTAGCTAGTCTGCCCTGTTGCAGCCTGTTATCCAGGATCACAGTATGGAGGTGTAGAAGGGTCTTGGCAGCTCTGTTTCGCTGGCTCTGGCGCTTGCAGTCAGCTATGGGTCACTGACCACTGCAGCTCATGCGCTGCTCAGCATCTCGATCCCAATAAAAGTATTAATAACATCCAAATAAAATATTCATTTATATATTACGCTTTCAATTAAACAAGTCCTATGGCAACGAAGCGCATCGAAATAAAATATCCCTTTGCAATGTTCCTCTTTCAATTAAACAATTCCAAAGGCAACCATGTCCTTCAATGAGCTTCGCGTAACCATGGTCTACCCTCCGTGACGTCATGACATGGTGCTTAGGCTTTCTATGTAGGGGGTATTGGTCTGCCTCCCAATAGCCAATATCTAGGGGAAAGTTTATCTGAATACAACAAATTTGAGATGTGCTGAAAGCGAATGTTCCTGGCCGAAATGTGCAGACAAACAACAAAAAGGTGACAACTCTTTTCTTACGTTTACTATTTTAAAAAAACTAAGAGGTCAATGATGAAGAACATTCATGATCAAACAACTGAAAGAGTTCCTACGTCTATCGAGTGTGGTAGACATGAAACGGACAGAGAAAAAGCAGAAATATTATCTCAGAAGACTAGAACATTAACTTAGGAAACAGTTTGGTCTGCGTGTTTAAGTGACAGTAGACCAATAGCAGACACCGCCTTTAGGGAATATAGTGTTGGACCGGGCATTGCACGAGGTGTTATGTTGTGATATGGAGCGACTAGATCCATTTCTCACTGCATTACATTTCCTAAATGTAAATTCCAAGAAAAACTCCAAGGGGGTGGGGGCGTGTGTGTGGTTTATTTAAAATCGGATGGACTTGTTTCATTCTGTGACTTAACAAATCAACTATAAAATGCTTATTTAGCACTACAGCCAGGGACGAGACCAGTTTATCTGGACACGATAAAAGCAGCACCTGAGAAGGAGGCTTGTCTGAGGCGAGATCAGCTTTGAGTGACGCAATTTTTCAGACAGCCGGCTAGCACAAATTTGGTACTCGTTGCCTCAGCCACCACGTGGTGAGAAAGGTCGGCTCTGTGCGTCAATGAATCATCCGGTCGGGAAATTCATTTGCATGGACTGAAAATGTCCAGAACACCTTCCGATATAACACAGGCATGCTAGTCAATACCATAGCATCTGAGAGGCAGGGTTTCTCCTTCTCGTTGCAAATGTACGAGGTTCGATACTCACAAGCGACAAGATCCAGTCGGCGCAGCTGTAAATGGGTATCTGGCTTCATGTTAGAAAAAGAAAGGCAGCCAGAAAATAAACTTCTCACTCTATCCATTATACGACAAATTCTCTAACACTCCATCCTTGTCAGCAGAGTCTGTTGGCTATTACGACTACCATGTACATTACTATAATACTCCAGACCAAACGGAAAATGATTCAAAGAAATCTTTGCTGAAAGTGCAGACGATAGAGCACGAACTTCGTAACTTACCTTAGACCGCACTGCTGGTCACCTCTTACACATACTCTCAGTGTGATCAGAACACGTTCTCAAAGCCTGTCGGCTCCACGAGAGGACCAGAGTACAGTCTGACCGTTCATGAATAAATAAACCTCCTATTTGAGAAATGAGTATCTAATCGCGATAGAAGCTTAAGACAAACCGTCATGTTAATGAGAACAAGTGTGGTCATTTGAGAGTGAACGAGAAAGTTGACAGTGAAAGTAAACCAAATAACAATACACGGGTGTAGGTATGTCGATCGCTGCAGAAATTGGGAGATCGATTATACTTTAGTACGGTACATATATGATTGTTGTGGGTAGATGTTTCGAGAGGGTATGGAGTACACTGCAACAACAGATGAAATTGCAGGGGACGAGCGATCAAGAGTTACAAAGTGAAAATAGGTGCCTTACATTATGGTATGTGAAACAGCCTAATCAAAGATTCCCTTTACTCAAACCCCCCCCCCCCCCCCCCCCCCCGCCCTTTCCTGAAACGAGCTATAGCAGTCAGGCGAACGAGGTGAGGAGACACTGCAATACCTATAGTGGGGAGCCTATTTGAAAAGGTTCGTATAACACTACAACCAGGAGAATCCACCTTCTTGTAGTATGAGGTTTGATCCGAAAAAGGTATGGATTAGCATCTTATTTACAGAGCAGCGGGATACAGCTGTAGACTGCTGGGCACCGATCGACCTTTGAACTGAATGTGCATGTAGTCCAAGTTACGTCTGCGCTGCTCTCTTGGTTTGTTTGCAGTAGTGCTTTGTCTATGCGTGGGTGAACTGTATTCGTCGTATTGTCATGGCTGACAAAATCGATAAACAAATTTATATAAGATTTTGTCAAATACCTGGCAAAGCATGAAAAGGCATGTGCTTAAAGTTAGAGTCTACTGGACAGATTGTATGAGTCTTAAATAAATACGATTATGAGTGATATAAAAGTTTTCAACATGGTCGTAAAAGTGTTGAGTGGTCTCGGGGGTCCGCTACTAGCTAAAGTAAAAATGTCGACATTGTGCAGGCAGGACGAACTGGTGAGAATTACAGACTACGATTGTTGAAGCATGTAATATTAGAAGTATTAACGGGAAGGAGAATGAGTTTGTGGAAGAAATCCAAACTGGAAATCTTAGCTATCATAGAAACTCAGAAAAAATGGCATGGCGTCCTGGGTTTTGAGGGTGGTTGTTGTTTAATGCCCACAAAGAGTAAGTCAATGGCATGGCGTACTGGGTTTTGAGGGTGGTTGTTGTTTAATGCCCACAATGAGTAAGTCGTTGGCATGGCGTACTGGGTTTTGAGGGTGGTTGTTGTTTAATTAATGCCCACAATGAGTAAGTCTACTATTTTGTGCGTCCATAAAAGGAGCTTAAGTGACGGGTTGTAGTAGCTTTCCTCACATCCTGATGAAGGTAGACAGCAGTCCTCCAGGCGGTTGTGCTATGCTTGGCTTCATCTGTGTGACGCTCACTACTACCAGGATCACATCGATCCACATTTCGTCAGCCAGGCTGCCTTGAAAACAGCCTGTTTCCAGGGAACGCTACATGGAAGAGAGACTGTGGTCTTGGTCAGTATATTGACCCTGGCGGAACGTCCTGGTCAGTATGTTGTGCTTGACTAAAGTAACATCTCAGTTCCCCATGATTTTAAGGGTAATATTCTTCTCTACATCAGAGTTCCAACTGTCCACAGAGCCAAAGGTTGCGTGTGATATGTTGTGTCCCGAAGTTGAATGGATATTTATCTATAAACGCAGGATAGTACTGAACCTCAAAGAAGGCGGCACATTAGTCAACATGCGGTGACGATGTTTTAAATGACAATGGAAGGCGTCACCTGCGAGCGATTATGCAACGAGCAAAACCTGGGAATCACAACGCAATGTTTTCTCACAAGCTTGTGAATACCATACGTACATGTTAGTTAGTTGCCCATTCAAGTGATGATGGCGACAACCCCAGTCGGTATTTTGTCTTGATGGTATAACTTGCGCTGTATTTGGATTATAGTGAGGAAGAAATATAGTGAGGAAGAAACTGGCGCTTGTCATCAACCTCACTCTCTGGCCCCTATCTACCTTGGACCAGTGACTGACAAGACATGTCTAAAGGTAACCCAGTATGCACGCACTCTGGTCCCTATCTACCTTGGACCAGTGACTGACAAGACATGTCTAAAGGTAACCCAGTATGCAGGCACTCTGGCCCCAAATCTCTTGAGATCAGGGATAGCTTGAAGCTTGCGAGATTTGATCGTCCACCGTCTCCGTTCATCGCTTTTAAGAGGCGGTTGCCTTACCACTCGACCACAGCGACTCCTAAAACATGCATACATACATCCATGTTGAACCAACAAGGTAAGAGAAATCTATCATTGATTATGCAACTGTGAGGAACGATTCATTTAAGCGTGTGAGAGATGCAAGAGAGAGGAGAGTACCTTAAAGTGAATACTACTTTGTGATAACAAACAAAGAGAGCAATCGCAAGAGTCGCCCCACCAAAACAACATCCACAATAAAAGTAAGAAGCCAAACACAAAGAAAGAGAAGCAAGAATCAATGCTTGCAAGCTAAGAGCGCCGAGTGTTATGAACAGATACCAGGGGATTATATCGACAACAGTGGAACATGCAGAAGAGCAACCTGATGCTCTAGAAGCTCTCTAGTTAACATTCAAAATGACCCTCAAGACAGCTGCAGCAGAAGCATGTGGTGAAGTAAAAAGAACATACTGGTGGACAGAAGAAGTTAAAATGATGATACGGGAAAATAAAAACAAGACATGGACACAATACTTTAAAACTAAGAATACAGCAGGAAAAACGGAGAAATACAAATAATATTTAACACTCAAAACGAAAGCCAAGAAAACTGTGCTAACAGTAAAATACAAATTCTTAAAGACTGGAGAAAGTCTAGAAAAGAATGCCAGAGAAAACCAGATGCTGTTCTACAGGATCCTAAAGAACACGAGAGATGAAAATGAGTGCCCACGGAAATTTATAAAGGATAAACAAGGTGAGAGAGAATAGAAAAATTGAAAGACTATTTCTCAGAGATCATTTGTGCATAGGAAGGCCAATCTCCAGGATCTTCTGGTACGAGGGAAATATCACAATGGAGAAATTGAAAACACCACTGGGGAAAATAAAGGTTGGCAAAGCAGCTGGACATGATGGTATAACACCAATGTTAAGTGCAGGTGAACTGTTAACCCTGCAAGTTCTCAAGGCAGGCTGGTACCACAAGACCATTTCAAGGCATTAGGAGATAACTATCATTTTACCAATATTCAAAAAGGGTAAAAACTGACTGTGAAAACCATAGAGGCATATTCTTCCTTGATGTCTCTGGCACCGTCTACTATGGGATACTGGAGCAGAGACTAAAACAGCCACGGGTGAAGCTCAATTTGGGTTTAGAGCAAACCACAAAGTACTCAAGACCTTATCTTCACACTCAGGTAACTGAGTGAAAAAGCCCTTGAGTGTGAAAATGAAAAGCACCTATGTATCAAGAGAAGGCATCTGATAAGGTTACCGTGAGCAAGTTCTGGGACTGCCTGGAAAGGAAGAACATCCCAGCATCCTTGACCTGCGTTATGCAGAGTTTGTATAAGATCTGCAGAAATTACATTACGACAAAAAGCCAAACAAAGAGTCGAAAGACATCAGTGGTATGAGGTAAGGCTTCATTTATATCACCATACCCCTCGTGGGTGATGTCACCAAAGCCTATAGGAAAGGTGAAAAAAAAGTACACAGTGAGGTATTGGACGATGAGACTAGTCTAAACTATATATGAGCTGCTGTTTGGGATCAAGATGCTGAGCAGCGCATGAGCTGCAGTGGTCAGCGACCCATAGCTGCCAAGACCCTTCTACACCTCCACGGGGTGATCCTGGATAACAGGCTGCATCAGAGCAGACTGGCTAAGGAGAAGGGATCGAAGAGGGAATGCTAACCCGGTACTCAAAAAATGCTTGCTGAAGTCGGATGTGTTGGACCGAAAGGTGCAAATATCGCAGCCAAGCTGTAAACTATGACACAACGCATTCCGTTCTCTGGACTACATTCTGCTTCTTAAGCCCTTTCAGTGTTTGGTAGTGGGAGATTGAGAACGAACGAAGAAGAAGAGCTGCTGTTTGCAGATAACGTGGTCCTGACTACTCAATCAGAACAAACATGCCCAGACCAACCATCACATCTGGAAAGAAAAGCTCGTGAGAAGAGATTTGTTCTGGATGAACAGCCTCTGGAACAGGTCAGGCAGTCAAAATAAATTGGAGCTGTTATACACCAGAAGGGAGGTAGTAAAGAAGAGCACGTGAAGGGAAACAACTTGTAAACATGCTGATGCCATAAATAAAGGATATCCGAGCAAAAGGGAAATACATTTGTTTTTAAACAAAATGGATGCATAATACACCACATATGTACCAGTTTTGACTTATTGATCTGAGTCATGAGCAATGACAACAACCATCCCTAAGCATCAGAAATGAGATATCAAAGGAAGGTGGTCCAAGTAACAACAGATAATGTCTGCAATCAAACATGATGACAAGATCTTGAAGCCCAGCCCTTGCAGACTCATTGGAACAATCCCAATTTCGAGGATTTGGTCATGTCTGTGGAATGAAAGAAAACCATCTGCCACGGAAGTCACGGGAAGCAACGAGTCAAGCATCCATACCCCGAAAAGACGACCTAAAGTCCACTGGGGTGACAATATAAGACAGTCTATAAGAGACCCCAGACTAGACTGGAAAAGAAACAAAGGGAAGACAACGTTTGGAGAGGTATGGCGCTCTTTCTGGTAAACCTTTACACCCCAGGGCAGAAATGTCGCGTCTAAGTTAGCAAGTATATTGAGCACAAATACAACTTGATATCATGGTATTTTCAAACCGCAACCAAAGTTTCCTGAGGAACAAGAAAGGCACAAATCAGCATTCGAGAGACAAAAGTTAGATCAATATTATAGCTCACTTCCCACACGCATGATCTCCACTTGTGTCCAGCTAAGAGACCATTCCTGTATTCGTTAGCCCATTTATCGTGTAAGACCACCGATTGTTGTTTTGTATATTGTTTAAGATGACTCATGCTTATGTTATGTTCCCATATTACACGGTAAAGTAATGAGCGGTAAAGAGCCATCAAAGCATAGGATCAAGTCGCTGTTCTATAGGATTAAGGCTTCTGTCGAATAACGACCTCGGCCATCTTGTAGGTCTCTGTGGATATATGCGAGAGAATTGACCTTACAATCATCCAGCTTTGTGAAATTTCGCGCACGCCCGTTTACATCTGATAGTCTGCATACACAGCGAATTGCAGCAGAAGTTTATAACTCAGGCGACAGGACTTCAGAGCAAGACTAAGAAAAAGATAAATTGACGATAACTATCACACAGAAAGTAGGCAAAAAAAGATTTCACTACGATGTCTAATAATATGAGTGATTCACACCTACTTGGACCATATACTTAATTATAGTTGTGTCTTTGTATGCGAGTGTACTGTCAATCGAGTTATTCTTGTGTATGTATATTGCCTGTCGAGTCATTCTTCTCCTCTCAAGCTCGCTTCTTACGGAGCATGGGGCCACACCTATAGATGTCATATCGCCGAAAGTCCACGCCATGGCACTATGTGCGCTTTCGCAAGCATGCTTTCCATATGACTTGTTTTATATTAAGAAGTTACAAAAATGCCCAATCTATAGGGAAATGAGATGCCAGACCTGGCCAGAGGGTGCGGAGCTGAGACAAAAGCTGTGGGGCAGCCGCTCCGACCTGGTGAAGACTACAGACTTCATCATGGCGACTGGCCTACAGATATAGCATGACCAAAAGATCCTGAACACAAGAAGAAGAAGACTAGCCCCACACACAAACCCATTTAGCCGCCTTTTGTTATATACGCAGTACTGTTCTTCCTCCCCAGTAACTGACGCGGTATCCACACGGAAAACTATTAATAGAGTTCCGAGCTTCAACTGCCTTTGTCCGATAGCTATACTCTCACACACACATGTAACGCGTCCACTCCCCAAATGGAAACACACAAACAATATATGGCTGACGTAATATTTCCTACTGTCTTTGAATTCACCATAAATATATCATATTTATATATATAAGATACGAACACAATACGCGACAGCTGGGCTGTTTGTTAGCAGTGCAGATCTATTGATGCGCTAGATTCGGAACACATCTCACCCTCCGTGACATAGAAGTGGGCAAGACGTGGTATTGACTTGATAACATTTGGCACTAGTCAGATAGTAATGGTCCTCTCAAGGTTCAAGTTCGTTAGAGTGGGCAGAGAGGAAATGGTACGCTACAAAAGCCACGAACAAAGACGAGCCTGATAAGTGTATACAGTATATGAGGTATAATCGCAGGCCTTCGTTGCCCAGTTATCACTACAAACAGACACGGTTCAACAAGAAAAGGCACAACAACAGTCCATAAACTAATCGTGTTACATATATAGATACTAACCTGCTTGTCAACCAATACTGAGAGCTTTGTTTATCAGAAAAAAAGGAATTCAGCTAACAACGCTACGATCTTTATTTATTCAATTTAGCATTTCTGCTGGACATATTTTAGTTTGGACAATATTACAAATTAGCATATTTAAATAAAGTGTGTGAACATAACTACTGGACAGTTTCTAAATTGGCAGCAAAACAAAACACTTTCCTCATCAGTGTTGTAGTAAATAAACTGTATTCCTTGTTCCTCGCCAATATAGCTTGAAACTATTGCTGCCAATGGCTAAAGTTTATGTGGGAGAAGATCGTGAGAGGAGAAGGGTAGTAAAGCATTACTGCCGTAGGTGTGTGAGGTGTTAGTGATCTCACATATCAAAGGCTCGGCTATATGAGAGCGGTAGCCATCACCTCTTCCTCATCGCTTTTACTTCCCGGACTGAAACGGTACCCATTTAAGGCTGGGTCGACCCGGTACCAATTTAAGGCTGGGTCGACCCGGTACTCATTTAAGGCTGGGTCTGAAAAAAACAATTCCGCCTCAACTGGGGAATGAACCCTGGACCACTCAGATGCGAAGCCAGCACGCTACGCGGCTTCCCAAGGGTGGAGATGATAGATTATCGGTAGAGAAGATAGCTAGAGATGATCGGTAGAGAAGATCGATAAAGATGATAGAAGATCGGTAGAGATGATCGGTAGAGAAGATCGATAAAGATGATAGAAGATCGGTAGAGAAGATAGGCAGAGAAGATCGGTAGAGATGATAGACGATCGGTAGAGAAGAAGACAGCAGAGAAGATGCACACTGGACGAGTAACATGTGGGATATAATAATTCGCTCGACCACGGGGACAGAAGCAACACAAATTAGGCAGCCAAAGATCAGACGGATTACATTTATTAGAGAAGATGCGATAACTGTGCGATTAAATAACCGGCAACGTGGTGCGCTGAATGTAGAAGCTCAACAGGGGTATATCATTGGCGAAAGTAAACAAAGTGGGGAGTGGTCTCCTCGCGGGATTAAATAACTTGAGAAATATGATTAGTTGGGGCAGGGTCTTCTCACAAGATTAAATAACTATTGAAATAGGATTAGTTGGTGCCGGATCTCTTCACAAGATTAAATAACGGTTCGAATCCCCGGTATGTCATATATTGTTTTTTTGTTGGGGTGAAATAAATAGCCAGCACACAACGTGGCGACAGCAGTGACCCATAGTCCTCGGCCTTCAAAACCCCTCGACTATCCCAGCAATGGGGGAAAATGTATGACAGTTTTTGTTTGTTTTATTTTTTTTAAAGAGAGCAAAACAGAACCACATAGGATTAAATAGGCGTTCTGGTCCGATGTAGAGGCGCAGCAGGAGTTGCACGCGCAACCAAAAGAAAACTTGTTTCTAGAGTAATGCATTTAATGTATATGCATAAAATGCATATGTATATCCATATAATACTTTTAGTAGGCGCTGGGGGCCTTGTGTCAGACGCAATGGGAAATTTCTATCATTAAACTGTATCAAGAAATTGTTGTAAGTGTGTGCATGTGTGCATGATCCAAGAAGGAATTAAATGTCCGCCTATCAAATATTTTCCGAGTAGTGCCAAGCGAGGCAACCCCACATTTACGACAATGGATGAGCTACTGACTTTTGGTGGCACCCAGACTCAGATAGGTTACATATGAACGAAAGAATCAGCAGCTCCAATCACGAGAGGGACTGTTTGTCAATAAATTGAAACCTATATAATCAATTCGCATGCCAGGTCATTACAAAATCGTCAACTAATGAACAAACAATTCGCATACAAAGTCACAACAAAAGTGGTTGTACCACTGGAAAGCCAAAATAATTCAGATATAAATGAATAAGTCCACAAACCATAACAGCCGTTAAAAGATAGGCAAACCACAGTGTATTCCAGCTCATTTCAACATTATTGGGAATGAAGAGGCTGACAGACTGCCAGAGGAGGGTGAAAAGCTACCTAATATAGGTATAATATAAGAAGAGGTAATAGAGGAACAAGATGAGCGCACAGGTCAACAACCAAATGACGCATATTACCAGCTCAACAGAGGTGAATAGGTAGTCATCTTTAGATTCAGCACAGGCCACAACAGCCTGAGATACCATATGTTCAGCAAACTAGGATAGGAAATACAGATTAATGTGTCTGCAGCACTAAGAAAATAACTGCTGAACATCTACTAAAAATGTGTCAAGAGGAACAGAGAACAGTATCTGTGAGCCAGAAATCAGAAATGTATTAATTAAGAATGCTCCAACCTTCTACACCATAATCCTTGAAATAGAATATGTCTAGTCATCAGAGCAAGAAGTAATCTCCTTCCATCCCGCATATATATTATTTCTTTACAACAGAGATTTAAGTACGTTTTTCTATTATTTCTTTACAACAGAGATTTAAGTACGTTTTTCTATTATTTCTTTACAACAGAGATTTAAGTACGTTTTTCTATTATTTCTTTACAACAGAGATTTAAGTACGTTTTTCTATTATTTCTTTACAACAGAGATTTAAGTACGTTTTTCTATTATTTCTTTACAACAGAGATTTAAGTACGTTTTTCTATTATTTCTTTACAACAGAGATTTAAGTACGTTTTTCTATTATTTCTTTACAACAGAGATTTAAGTACGTTTTTCTATTATTTCTTTACAACAGAGATTTAAGTACGTTTTTCTATTATTTCTTTACAACAGAGATTTAAGTACGTTTTTCTATTATTTCTTTACAACAGAGATTTAAGTACGTTTTTCTATTATTTCTTTACAACAGAGATTTAAGTACGTTTTTCTATTATTTCTTTACAACAGAGATTTAAGTACGTTTTTCTATTATTTCTTTACAACAGAGATTTAAGTACGTTTTTCTATTATTTCTTTACAACAGAGATTTAAGTACGTTTTTCTATTATTTCTTTACAACAGAGATTTAAGTACGTTTATCTATTATTTCTTTACAACAGAGATTTAAGTACGTTTTTCTATTATTTCTTTACAACAGAGATTTAAGTACGTTTTTCTATTATTTCTTTACAACAGAGATTTAAGTACGTTTTTCTATTATTTCTTTACAACAGAGATTTAAGTACGTTTTTCTATTATTTCTTTACAACAGAGATTTAAGTACGTTTTTCTATTATTTCTTTACAACAGAGATTTAAGTACGTTTTTCTATTATTTCTTTACAACAGAGATTTAAGTACGTTTTTCTATTATTTCTTTACAACAGAGATTTAAGTACGTTTTTCTATTATTTCTTTACAACAGAGATTTAAGTACGTTTTTCTATTATTTCTTTACAACAGAGATTTAAGTACGTTTATCTATTATTTCTTTACAACAGAGATTTAAGTACGTTTTTCTATTATTTCTTTACAACAGAGATTTAAGTACGTTTTTCTATTATTTCTTTACAACAGAGATTTGAGTACGTTTTTCTATTATTTCTTTACAACAGAGATTTGAGTACGTTTTTCTATTATTTCTTTACAACAGAGATTTAAGTACGTTTTTCTATTATTTCTTTACAACAGAGATTTAAGTACGTTTTTCTATTATTTCTTTACAACAGAGATTTAAGTACGTTTTTCTATTATTTCTTTACAACAGAGATTTAAGTACGTTTTTCTATTATTTCTTTACAACAGAGATTTAAGTACGTTTTTCTATTATTTCTTTACAACAGAGATTTAAGTACGTTTTTCTATTATTTCTTTACAACAGAGATTTAAGTAAGTTTTTCTATTATTTCTTTACAACAGAGATTTAAGTACGTTTTTCTATTATAACATAAAACTGAAATAATACTAACAGGCAAGATGAATATAATAGAAAGATATCAAACTGCATCAAGATCTAGAACAATGAAAGACCAGATGAAATATTGATTGACGATATGAGAGACCAGAAATAGTTATAGCATGAACTGAGAATGCAGTAGTATAAGAAAGTAAAGTCATAGCACACTTTAATTACATATTTAAACCAGGAATATCAACTCGGAGATCTACTATACTATACTCTGTTCCCAACCTTTTAAGGTATGTCAAATGTGAATAGAGGACAAATTAAAAAAGCTCATAGCTAAGCAACTAAATTACCTTCGCTCTTAAATTATCATTTGTAAAGTTCACTTATCAGTTAATGCTTATTTGCGCCTTTAGCAGGGAAAATATACTTCATGCTAAATCATTTTTGCCATGAGCCAAGAACATAGAGTAAGAAAGCTAATTAACTTAGATTTTAGGAAGAAAATCATTTCAAAGCGAGAAATTAGAACACATGTTGTGGATCTAAGTGCTGAATATGGTATGACTAAATCAATGATTAGTACAATTTTTTTAAACAAGAATGAAATCATAAGTGTACTGGTCCTGATGAGAATCTCTAGGTTAAGCAGTTCATGCTGTAAGATCACAGATAATATGGAGACTCTTCTATTAGTCTGGATTAATGAAGAACAAATGGCAGATGATAGTGTCAGTGAAGTGATTATTTGTGTAAGGACCAAACAATTGTTTGCTAAGGCATATAGTACTAGTACTGTTCCTACGAACGACTTTTTTTTTGCACCAGCGGATGGTTTACCGGATTTAGGGGAAGAACCCTGCCGAAGACGGATGTGTCGAACCGAAAGGTGCAAATATCGCAGTCAAACTGTAAACTAGCGACACAACGCAAATCCGTTCTCCGGACTACATCCTGCTACTTGCAAAGCCCTGTTCAGGGCTTGGTAGCGGGAGATTGAGAATGAACGCAGAAGAAGTAGAAGACAAAGCCCTGTTCAGGGCTTGGTAGCGGGAGATTGAGAATGAACGCAGAAGAAGAAGAAGACAAAGCCCTGTTCAGGGCTTGGTAGCGGGAGATTGAGAATGAACGCAGAAGAAGAAGAAGACAAAGCCCTGTTCAGGGCTTGGTAGCGGGAGATTGAGAATGAACGCAGAAGAAGAAGAAGACAAAGCCCTGTTCAGGGCTTGGTAGCGGGAGATTGAGAATGAACGCAGAAGAAGAAGAGGAGAAGAACAAGACACTGCTAAGAAATATCATATGAAATTTAAGGTAGTCATTTTAGGAGGGATGCTTTGTTTTGTAGTAAGTGTTTTAACTGTGATGAAATTGGCCTTTTCTAGAAGGGAATGCCACACAGAACATATACGATGTGTGTTCAAAAAGTGTCCGACATTTGGGCCGAAAAAATACAATTACACAGTTGAAACCATAATTCCCTTCAAAGTACTCCCCTTGGGACCCCACACACTGCTGCCAGCAGTCCCGCCATTGTTGGAAGCATTTCAAGACGGCCTCTTTGGGAATGGAGTACAGCTGGGTTATCGCATTCCGCATATTGTCTTCTCGTGACTCTAATCGGCAGAAATTTCAGCTTGAGAAACAGCCAAAAATCGCAAGGAGTCATGTCAGGAGAATGGGGAGCCTGACGAACCAGAAGAAAGTTGTGTTTGGCCAAGAATGTCTGAATCAGGTGCGAAGAATTGGTCGGTGTGTTGTCATGATGGAGCTGCCACGTTCCCATTGTCCACAGGTCTGGTCGTTTGCGTCGAACAGCATAGCATAACAGCATCACGAAGGCGACGGATGACGTCCAAAGAAGTACCCTTTAGTAATGTTTTGATCTTGTGGTGCGTACTTGTGATGTCCAACCCCACAATAGTAAAAAAAAACGGTCAACACGACTTTGACATTGCTGCACACCTTTCTCCCTTTTTTCGGTCTTGGGGATGATGAATGTCTCCCCTGCGACAGCTACAGCTTGGTTTCCGGGCCATACCCATAAACCCCTGACTTATCACCAGTGATCAGTGTTCAGAAAGTCAGGGGTCGCCATTTGCACAGTCCAGCATGTCCTGTGAGACTTCCAAGAGAATTTGCTTTTGCTCTATCATTAGCAGCTTCGACACGAATTTCGCGGAACTCTGCATAGCCAAATCCTCACTAAAAATGGAGTGTACCGAACCAATGCGTGTGTGTGTGCCCCGACGACCCCCCCCCCCCCCCCCCCCCTCCCCAGTTCTCGGATGGCGATACAACGGTTCTGTAAGATCAAGGTCCATACTTGGTCAATATTTCCTCATTTCGGCTTGTTGAGAGCCTTATCGAAACGTGACCCACTCCCCACCAAATGAGGGTTAACTTTAAAGCAATTATGACACTCCTTAATTTGTGTACTGCTCGTGGCATCGGCACCAAAAGCCTGTTGCATCTTCTGAATGGTTTCCACTTTGGTATTGCCTAGCTTTTGGCAAAATTTTATGCAACCCTGCTGCTCAATTGGTTCCGTAGTGAATGAAAACCCAACATGTGCTCACTACACTCAACACTGAAACGTTGACTGCCAGTGACTAATGCATTCTGCGGGCAGGGAGAAATTTACTCTCATGCATGACAGCCACCTATACCTCCCTGTCGAAGGACAACACTCAAGCTTCATTCGTTTCCGCAAAAAATTCTTCTTCTTTCGTTCGCTTTAAAATATTGTCTATATCTGCAATGTTGTCTCTTGTATAAACTTCACTGTCTTTTGTAGTTCACATATAGGTCCATAAAGTTTCTCTTCCAGTGTTGTTTCTATGGGCCAGTGAGATTTTCTCTGTATATCATATTCGGGGCAGTTTTGCAGTATGTGCTCTGCTGTCTGGGGCGCCTGTCCGCATGTACACATGGCTGAGTTGCCAATCTTCATTTTTGTGTACATGTGGCTGCGGAGTCGATTGTGTCCTGTTCTAAGGCGCAACACAACAGTTTGCTCTTGTCTGTTCATGTTATGGTAATCGTCTGGTGTTACTGTTGGTGGCTTTCTGATTGATTTGATCATCCTTATCTTCTGTTGGTATGTAACTGACACATCTGGTTGCTCGTCTGCAGCACCCTCCTTTGCCAGTCGATCTGCTCTCTCGTTTCCTGGTATTCCACAATGAGAAGGTATCCACTGCATGACAATCTTGCGCTGGTTGCTCAGTTCAGACAGTAGAGCCTGTAGATCTGGCAGTTTCTCAAATTTAAGTGATTGGAGTGCTGATTGTGCATCTGTCAGAAATACTACAGGTTGTGGACCGACATTGGTGTTCAACAGTTTCTCAGTTGCCACCTTGATTGCCTGTATTTCTGCATCATATGTATGACAGAATTTCCCAGTTGGTACTTTGACTGTATCCCTAATGTTGTTTGGGTATTCTATGTACACTCCCGCTCCACCATTCTTTACTGCATTCTGTGCTGACCCATCAGTGTATACTCTGATCCAGAGGTCTTGTGGGTATTCTTCATCCAGGAAATTGAGGATCACTATCCTACGTTGCACACTGTTCTGTTCATCCTTGTCTAATATTCCTTTCACTTTTGTTTGAATGCATACTGATAGTCCGTGCTCCTCTCTCCAAGGGGTTTGTTCTGGCACAGACTTTAGGGGGATGTCAACTTCAGATAGATCCATAATTTGCCTGCGAAGTCGTTTCGCCTGATGCATAAAACTACTTCTTTTCAGTCTTCCCATTGCTAAATTTTGAAATCTGTCTTTCATTGGATGGCTCGGCATGCAGTGGAACTTTTCTGCCTGTGTTAATACCTTTGTGTCTCTGCGCTCTCTTAGTGCTTGTATCCTTCCCATTTTCTCCATCTCCACAATAGGTGTTGATTTCATTACTCCTGTAATGACCCTAAGTGCCTGATTTTGCACCTTATCCACCTCTTTTAGGGTAGTATTTGCTGCGGGGCACCACGTTGCTGACCCATATTCCAGATGTGGCCGTATACCTTGTTGGTAAACGTTGTTAAGTATTTTTCCACTACCACCCCATGTGGTTCCACTTAATTTTCTCAGGATGGCTAACTTCCTCCTGGCTTTTTTGGCTGCCTTGTTGACGTGTTCCCTCCATGTCAACCTACCATCAAATGTAACTCCCTGATAGGTGGATTGTTTATCTTCTTTGAGGTGTTCTCCATTTATCTTGATAACTCCAGCTTTTTGTTTTGGGGAGAGGGTGAAAAGCGTAGTGCTACATTTTTCGGTGTTAATGTTTACACACCATCTGTTTGTCCATGAGGTCAAGGCATCAATAGCTCTTAGCAGCATTCTGGTGGCCACTGTTGCTTGCTCATTTACACACCATATTACCAAGTCATCTGCATACATTGCAACTTTTGTTCCTTGTGGTAGCTCAGCAATCAAGTCATTGATGAAGACTATGAAAAGTGTAGGGGAAAGAACTCCTCCCTGAGGCACACCATGACGCAGTAGAATTTTCTTACTCTTGAGACCATCTAGTTGGACTCTGGCTCTTCTGTTATGTAAGTATGCTTTTATCCATTTGTACATCCTACCCATCACTCCATTATTTCTCAGTTTCTTTAAAAGTCCTTCTTTCCAAACCTTATCAAAAGCTTTCCTTAAGTCTATCCATGCTCCTAATACTAATTTCTTGTCCTGGAATGCGTCCTCGATCTCTTGTGAGAGGTATGTTGCCTGGTCTTCAGTGGAGTTGCATTTCCTAAATCCTGCCTGTTGTGGCACAAGAAGGTTTTGGCTCTCAAGATACCACTGGAGCCTTAGGTTGATAATACGTTCCACTGTTTTACATATGCAGCTTGTGAGGCTGATTGGTCTATAGCTGGATGCCATGGAACTGTCTTTCCCTGGTTTTGAGAGTGGTATCATGATTGCTTCTCTCCAGGTCTGTGGGACTGTACCTGATGTCCAACAAATGTAGAAGATCTGAAGCAGCTTTGTTTTTGCTGCTGTTTCCGCAAAATAATTAAGGTCAGATACTTTTTGAACAAACTTCATATTACCAAGGAGGAGACCAGCTTGCCTGGCAATAAGAAGCGGCTTACATTGTTCTTTTGCGTCAATGCTTCGGGGGAGTGCAAGATCAAATATATACTCGTGCACCAAATTGGAGAACCCCAGTGCTTTCAAAAAGATCAGGAAAGCCTGCATCAAAGTTTTGTGACGTTCCAACCTAAAGTCTTGGGTGATCAGGTGCCTATTCTCCGACTGGATGACTGAGTTGTTTGGTCCCATTGTCCGTAACTACCTTAGGGAGAAGGATATTTTCCATTGAAGGTTCTTTTGGTCATGGACAATGCTGCAGCCCACACTTTTAATTTGATGAAAGAATTACCAGATGAGTTCAGTTTCATCAAGGTCAACTTTCTGCAACCTCTCCTTCAGCCTATGGACCAGTAATTAATCAATCACCAGCAGGTGATCGCACATTTTTAATAACTCTAAGGCCCTGTTCAGGAAATGTTCTGAACGCCACTATTTCCAATAATATGACTCTTATCCCTAAAAGACTTTTGGAAGAGTCACTTCAATATAACGGATGCTATTTTAGTTGTGGTTGCTTGGAAAGAGGTTTAAGCTTTCAACATGAGGAGACTGAGCCTGGAGATCAATGAGAACATGGAGGACCACAGGAAGGAGCTGTCATTTGTGGATATAATAGAGTTTCACAAATAAGAGGCTGAGGCACTGAAGCATAGTTTAGCTTTCTGGGACAAGCACAAAGACAAAGCATTACAGCTGAGGACCTTAAACAGTTGTTCTTTTGCTGGAATAAACTGTCCAAAAATATTAAAGATTACCAACTGGGTATTTCTGCTGTGGAACAGGGTGTTAATCTTTTTAATGACATCTTGATGGCCCACTTTTGGAGGGTAAAATAATCAACAATGGATTCATTCTTAAAGAATGTGTACAAATGTCCTCCGACTGTTGTCAAAAATCAGTGGAAGATGTGATTTTTAAATCGCTTTTATTAGAGAAAGTATTTGCATTCTCACTAAGTAAAATGAAATAATATTATATTATTTTTATATAGAGTTGACAGGACAGAGTCACATGGGTTGGGCGGCTTTATCGTCGATAAAGACTGTACTAGACAACATCCCTGACCAGAGCATGTGCACCTCTCTCTTCAACTCTACAGTACCACCTGCAATGTGCTATGCAACAGAAACATGGTCACTCACGAAGGAGATAAGAGTGAAAACTCAAGAGTGACCGCAGACTCTCAAGAGTGACGCATGGTCAGCTTCGCACTTCATAACCAGTACACAAAAGGTCTACATAACTTTGACACACGTCCATTGTGCCTGGTGAAAGATGCAGTTATTTATGCAGACAAGATCAAACAATCGATGGAGCTCGGCGACAGTAATATGGTACCCCAGAGACAAGAAGCTACCACTGGGACAACCGCTAACACGCTGGTCAGACTCCTTTGCATCCCGCACCACAATTCACGATGCCCACAGATGGGCAACTCAACTAATCAATATTCTAAAATTAAATTGATTTAGAAGAATGAAAAATATCTAGAAAAATGAAGTTAATACAAGACACTAAAAAAGGCAAAAGAATGATAGGGCCAAAATGACCACAAGAATATTATGGTTGACCGCATTTAGAATAATTAGCATTAAATATCTGACCAACATCAAAAATTAGAGTAATGAAAGAACTGCTTTTTGCGAAGAACAAACCATGACTCAAAATTGGTAAAGAACAATAAATGAATAATGTAATTATTAGGACACTCAAGATACAAAATAATATCTAACTGGATTATCTGACAATAATTTCTTACAATTGTGTTATTTATGATCACTAGACTGAGTCCGAAATATTAGTAAGAATTACCCTTAGTGCATTAAAAAGCATCCTATTACAGACCTAAGGAAAACAGTAAATACTGAGCCCATCAAATTAGGGAGAAAATACAAATCCCTTAACGAGTTCGAAAAACTAAAGAGGCTACCTGATCTCCATATACACCCAGAAGTTCTAAGAAAAAACTAAAAACAGACTACTAAGGAAAAGGCCTAAACCATCTGGCTAGAGAAATCCACAGAAAAAATGCAGACTTCCTTGAAGACGAAATAAAAAAGTGTGAAAAACACTCATTCCAGAACCATGGATACTTCTTCTTCTTCTTCGTACACTGTCAGACGTCAACCTTTACTTTTTCAAAAAAAAGCAGCGGTCATCCTGAGGCTGTCGACACTGCCATAGAGCTTGTCTAGTGTTGCCACTGGTAATGGCCACATGTGCTTTCTCTGATCCTCGTATGTCGGGCAGTTTTGCAGCAGATGTTCAGCGGTCATTTTCCCAGTACCACACGTGCATTCGTCAGTGCCACCTATCTTCAGTTTATTGAATAGGTGGTACCTCAGTCTATTGTGGCCAGTGAGAAGTCTGAAGACCACGACCTGCTCTCTTCTGTTCAACTGGTAATAGGCATCGTTTTTTGTGTAGCCAGTGTGTTCTGTTTCCAATTTGGTCATGTATCTAGCTCTAATAAGTCTGTTTGACTCTTCGTATGTCACACTAGTATCTGATTGTGGTAGTCTTGCACCTTCTTTTGCCAGTCTGTCTGCCTCATCGTTGCCTTGGATGTTACAGTGGGATGGAACCCACTGTACCACTACTCTTTTTGGTACAAACTGCTGGCATAGTTGACAGAGTACTGCTCTTAAATCATTTAGTTCAGTATTTTTAGTGCTCCATGAATACAAGGCCAGGACCGGTTCAAAATAATTTTGGAGGTTCCAGGGATAACAAACAAAAGTGAGCCATCAGCAACTGAAGAAAAATCCACATTCTGCTCAAGAGACAGCACCCTAGCAATTCCTGGGCACATGTGTACACTACATGGATCGGCCATGGTGAGCGAAACAAATGGAAGGAGGCAATAGAGTCTACATCACACACTACAACGGCAACATCACTCCATACCAGCAGGAGAGACCTGTACGAATTTCAGAGCTGAAGCAACAGCTACTCATGCAACAACGAGGATTCTTATTAGCCAATATGCAACTACAAGGGAAACGGTCATTCTAACTTATTAGCCAATATGCGACTACAAGGGAAACGGTCATTCTAACTTATTAGCCAATATGCAACTACAAGGGAAACGGTCATTCTAACTTATTAGCCAATATGCAACTACAAGGGAAATGGGCATTCTAACTTATTAGCCAATATGCAACTACAAGGGAAATGGGCATTCTAACTTATTAGCCAATATGCAACTACAAGGGAAACGGTCATTCTAACAGACTCCATGAGCATAGTCCAAACCATCTCAAGCCCGCAAACAAGATAAGATTCTCACACAAAATAAAACACATCATTGGATTGCTGTCACAAAAAAAAAAACCAGATCTGGTCCTATAGTGGATTATAGTCCACTGTGGGATCCTTGGAAAGAGAAAGCAGATGAGCTTTCAAAAACCGGAAGTGGTGGCACACAAACTAGACTCACTATCCACAGAGCTATAAAGAAGCAAAGACACTCATCAAATGATCCATGAGGACGGAATGGAGTGACCAGCAGAAAGAATACAAGCCAGAAAATGACAGCATAGACAAACTTGGCAGAGATATGCAGACAAAGATCTTCAGACTCAGAACGGGACATTGTAGACTAGACTCAAGGCCCACCTCTACAGAATGGGTACCAGAGACACATGCGATTGTGGAGCCCCCAAGCAAACACCAGAACATCTCCTGCAGGACTGCCCTACTTATACAGTTCAAAGAGAGGCAGTCTGGCCCGGGGAAGAGATCATGAACAAAAAGCTGCAGAAAGGGGGGCGCAAAGACGTAAAACGCACTGTCTCCTTTGTAAACCTCACCAGGTTTCTTCTTCTTCTTCTTCGTTCATTCTTAATCTCCCACTACCAAACCCTGAAAAGGCTTCAGTAGCGAAATGTAGTCCAGAGAACGGAATGCGTTGTGTCGTAGTTTACAGCTTGGCTGCGATATTTGCACCTTTCGGTCCAACACATCCGACTTCAGCAAGCATTTTTTGAGTACCGGGTTAGCATTCCCTCTTCGATCCCTTCTCCTTAGCCAGTCTGCCTTGCTGCAGCCTGTTATCCAGGATCACCGCGTGGAGGTGTAGAAGGGTCTTGGCAGCTATGGTTCGCTGGCCCTGACGCTAGCAGTCAGCTATGAGTCGCTGATCACTGCAGCTCATGCGCTGCTCAGCATCTTGATCCCCCTCACCAGGTTTGAAGCATAGCATCAGTTGATCGAAAAAGATGAAACATAATTACATATGATCAACTATGGATCCGCTGCACTTCAATAGCGAGGTGTGTTGAAAATGCAGAAATGCTTTCAATTTATGATCAACCAGTGTTGCCAAATGCAGAAATGTGGCAAATTTTATAATGTGTTATCTTATTTCACATCTGGCAAATGGCATCTTTATGGGCAACTTTTAAAAAATCTTTTCTTTAAAGTCAACATTTTTCCTTTTTAATGCCTTTTACAAGTGTTTTCTGCTGTTAAAATGTTGCACACTATAATATATTATTTCCACTAAAAAATTGTATATGACACAAAGTAGATGTGTTAAAGTTGTACCAATAATCCATTAGGATTAACTTAAACAAAGCTATAGTATTTGGTATCAATTTTATATGTTCGATAGTATTAGATGCTCTCCAAAAATATACTGTGATTTCTTTCCCTGTAAACTCACAACCAGATGTCGCATTTAAATTTTGTAAACCTATTAAGATTGATTTTAAACATCAATTTGTTACTTCAACTATTGCCTTGTCATCAAAGAAATGGAAAGGACACCTGTTTCTAAGCATTCGCAATCCTTCACATTTGTGGTCCAACGTGAAACAAAAGATGTAACCACATCTGGTCCATTTACAGGAAGCCTGTAAACAATCTTTTGCAGTGGCTTTTATAATGGTCCGCCAGCCTCAATTACAAACCTCCTTCATTCACTTCTTACAACACGCTTAGAAGGTGATGTGGGCCTATTCTTTTCATCCCGGATACCAATAGGGTATATATACTCAACGAAAAAAGTAACTTATCAGGTAATGTTTTTTATATCATTTTTTTAAATCCTAAAACAACAATTTGGGGATAACAAACTTTATTCCATAGTTCGCAACTAAAATGTCATTTTCGGGTCATGTGTGATTATGCGAGCATGGGGGTCATTTTTTAAATGACAATGCTCAGTACTGCATGGTCACCTTGTGCATTGATCACTGCTTGACATCTGCGCCATGGATCGATTGCAGCACCTTAGTAAATCCTGTAGAATGTTCGGCCACTTCTTGAAATTGCCGTACAATCTGCGGTGGATGCTGTCGTTGCTGAAGTGCTCGATTGGTGACAGGTAAAGGAAAATGACTGGCTAGGACAATATTTCAATGTTTCTGGCTCAGAGTTCATCCTGCACGACTCTGGCAACATGAGGACGGGCAATGACCTGCTGAAGCACAATGCCTGGTGCATGGTTCACCACAAAAGGCGTGATGTGGTTCCTCGCGATCTGATCACAGTATCGCAAACCATCTAAGATGATGAGGTCTGTCCGATAATTGGTGCGGTGCAGATGCCTCCCCAGACAATAATTTCTCCACCACCATGATGAGCGTGCTCTTAAATGCAGTTGTTGGCTTAGCGCTTTCCATGTCGATGACACACTTTCTGACGACCATTGGCTCTTGATCCTGCAATTGTCAGTAAACAGTACTCTGTACCACAGAGCATTCCCAAAGCGCAGATGTTTTCTGGCCCAGGCTAGTCATGTGGTATGATGCAGTATCTGCATAGTTGAACAAATAGCAGGGTGTCTTACACATTTGGCATTGTTCGCGCAAACGGTTCCTGACAGTAGCTGAATTTATTTCTTCAGTCTGGGGATGGTGCCAGCAGTGACCGTTGGTAATTGAAATCTGATTCACAGATATGTGAGAGTGAAGTAACGATCCTGCCATATGATAGTTAACCAAAGGACATCTCCTTCGTGGCAGGTCAGACAGGTCAGAAACAGCCCCGGTCGTCTGGTAGATATGTAACCACAGCCTAACTGTATTGATACATCAAATTGTCTTGCCGTCGCAGACAAAAATTTCTCATTCCGACAGCTTGTAACCTCCCATTAAGGGCCGCTTAGGTCAATTTTGTGATCCGCACATGTATTTTTAGAATTGCCAGGATACTCGTTAATTTCATATAATCAGATTTTGAAGGTTAGTAAGGGCATTTCACACTCAGACTATACTACGGAAATTATTGGCTTCCAGTAACAGCCAAGTAGCATCGGCATGAATTTACATTACAACTTTCTTCTTCTTCTTTCGTTCTCAATCTCCCACTACCAAACCCTGAAAGGGTAAGTAGCAGAATGTAGTCCAGAGAACGGAATGCGTTGTGTTGTAGTTTACAGCTTGGCTGCGTTATTTGCACCTTTCGGTCCAACACATCCGACTTCAGCAAGCATTTTTGAGTACCGGGTTAGCATTCCCTCTTCTATCCCTTCTCCTTAGGCAGTCTGCCCTGCTGCAGCCTGTTATCCAGGATCACCACGTGGAGGTGTAGAAGGGTCTTGGCAGCTATGGTTCGCTGGCCCTGACGCTAGCAGTCAGCTATGGGTCGCTGACCACTGCAGCTCATGCGCTGCTCAGCCCATTACAACTTTCAAACTTAAAAAGATACACAAAAACTGGTTGGTTACTTTTTTTGGTGAGTATATATATCTGGAGGATTTGTAGCCTAGGAGTGAAACTCACCCAGTTTTCACAATCCCAATGCACCAGATTAGATTCTCACTGTGTCCAGTTTGACCGACACTGGATTTTTCTACTCAGACAATTGCTCCTCCAAGTACGGAAAGTAATGGCAACCAACCATACTGTACATTTGCCAAGAAACTTATCAGAGCCAAATAAGCAGCCCCTCTAATATGCAAAGACACAACAGGCTAATCACCTGTTTGTCTTAACAAACGATTACAAGTCAAACCATAGAAAAACCGAACTGATCATAATGGCGACAAAAAGGCGAGAAATAAGGACCACGATTTACGGAACATGAAATGTATGAAGTATAAAAGGAAAAGAAAATTAACTAATAGAGGAGATGAAGAGAGCAAAATTGACAGTCCCGGCACTTACAGAAACAAAGAAAAAGGGACAGGGCGTTCTGGACCATGACGGCAACACGTTACTCTACATCGGAGTTCCCCATGACTGAAAGAGAAAAAATCAAACATTAGAGGAAGGAAGTTCATTTCAGAACGACTGATGGTTCTAAGTCTACAAGAGGAAGATAGTCAAATGGATATCGTCACTGTGTATGCACCAAACAAAGATGAGAGCACTGACATAAAAGATTAATTTGATGAGCTCCTTCAAATGACCATTGACGATTGCCATAATGAAATTCTTCTCCTTGGAGACTTCAACGCAAGAGTTGGAAACGACTATTCTAGATGGGATGGAGTGATCGGTAGGTATGGAGAAGATGTCTTAAATGACAATGGAAAACGACAGCTGAGATTCTGCAGAGAACAAAACCTTGTTATTACAAATACAAGGTTTCCACACAAGTGTGTCCATGCATACACAAGATACAAACCGGCAAGAAATGAAAGATCCATAATTGACTATGCAATAGTGAGAAAAAGTGATTTCAAGCAGGTGAAGGATGCTAGAGTGTTCAGAGGACCAGAGATAGGAAGCGACCACTACCTAGTTAAAGTAAAGAAATAAATCCAAACAATTTTACGGTCAGGCAACACCCATCAACAAGCATGAAACATAATAACACACAAGGATAAAATAAAATTAAGGCTTACAAACTAAGAGAACCAGATGTTAAGAGGAGATACCAAGGGCACATAACAACAGCAATAGGAAGGATAGAGAAATCTGAAGAAGATATGGAAATGCTCTGGGTAAAATTCAAAGACATCCTCAAAGAGGCTGCAGTAGAGGTATGTGATCAAACAAGAGAAGTGTGGAAGAGAAAGAGTACACCATGGTAAACAGAAAAAAATGAAAAGAATAATACGAGAAAAGAAAAAGGCATGGAAGCAATACCTAAGGGCTAGGAAAACAGAAGAACAAACAAAGAAATATAAAGAATATGTAAATTTTAGAACAGAAGCAAAGAAGTCTGTGCTCAAGGCCAAACAGAAATCCTGGGAGGAATTTGGAGAGAAACTGGAAAATAATGCTGGAGAAAACCAGAAACTGTTCTACAGGACCCCTAAGAACATCAGGAAGGAAGAGGAATGCTCCCTGAAATTTGTTAAAGAGAAGATTTGCGAGCTGCTGACCAGCCCACAAGAGGTCCAGAACAGATGGAAAGAATATTTCTCAGATCTCCTTGGAGCGAAGGAAAATCAAGCTCTGAAAGTAACAGTCCCAACTCAAGAGGAAGGAGCCATGGAAGGCAACAATAATATCAAAATGGAAGAACTAAAGGTAGAATTGGAGAAAATTACGATTGGTAAAGCAGCAGGACATGATGGTATAACACTAGAAATGGTTAAATTCATGGAAACGGCAGGAAAGATACTATTCATGGAGATTCTCAAGGCAGCTTGTCACCACAAGAAGATACCAAGAGATTGGGAGGTTGCCATAATAATACCAACATTTAAAAATGGTTACAATCGACAATGTGAAAATCACAGAGGTATTTCCCTTTTCAGTGTTCCCTGGAAAGTCTACTCTAGGATTCTAGAGCAGCGATTAAGGGGTCTAGCAGAACCAAATATTGACGAGACTCAATGTGGGTTTCGGGTAAACAGAAGACTATCTTTACACTCAGACAGCTGAGTGAAAAGGCTCTCGAATATGATAACGAGATGCATCTCTGCTTTTTGGATTTGGAGAAAGCATTTGATAAAGTCCCTTGGGACAAACTCTAGGAGTGCCTGACAAGGAAGAACATCCCAGGACTACTGATCTCTACTATTCAGTTTCTATAAAACATGCAGAAATTATGTGCAGACATTAAATCAAAAGTCAGGAGAATTTGGGACCATTAGCGGAAAAAACAAGGTGACATTCTATCATCGTACCTTTTCATACTCCTCATGGATGAAATCATCAAAGCCTGCAAGCAACGGTCAAAAAGTATGTGCAATAGGGTACTGGAAGATAAGACCAAGTTACATATTGGAACTAGCATTTGCAGCTGATGTGACCCTGATCATGAAATCCAAGGCACATCTCCAGATCGACTTGCAGGTCTGAGAAGCAGAGTTAAAGAAGAGAGGATTGCACATCAGCAACTCCAAAACAAAAACCATGGTGATCGCCAGAGATGAGAGGAGACATGAGATAACTCTGGGAACACAAGCACTGGATTAGGCCAGCCACTTCAAATATCTAGGAGTGGTAATAGACAATAGGGGAGGAATCAAAGAGGAGTTAACTGCACAGGTTAGACTTTTCCATTCAATAAACAGATGATTCCTCAGTAAAAGAGAAAAAAGCAGGAAAACAAAGATGGATGTATACCGCTCGACCTATGTACCTGTCCTGTCATACGGATGTGAGTCATGGGCAATGACTACAGCCGAAGAAAGACAATTACAAACTTCAGAAATGAGGTACCTAAGAAAGGCGGTTCAGGTGACGAAAAGGGACAAGATCCGTAACCAGACAATACGTAGCAATCTTGAAGTTCAACCCCTGCAGACACGAGTGGAGCAGTCCCAACTACAGTGGTTTGACCATGTCTGTAGAATGGAAGATTGGATACCAAGGCGGTCATAGGAGATTAAAAAGTCAAGGGCGCAGACTTCCCGGACGCTGGGAAGACTACATACAACAGTCCCTAAGTGACCGCGAGCTGGATTAGAAAGAGGTCAGGAAAAAGACGGCGTATAATGGCATTCTCTCTAGCAAACCTCTATATATATATATATATATATATATATATATATATATATATATATATATAAAGACATGAATTTTTCATCTTATATTTCTCTCTTACAATTAAAAATCATGCTCTATTTTTATCAGATTGATACAAATTAACATCATAATACTTTATAAAGGATAAAATACATTTTTTTTTAATAAATTCATTCATAATAGACATTGTTATGTTCAGTATGTTTCATATAGTCTTAGACCTTATCAGCGTATCATTGGTGTTCCCATGACTATGTTTTCATATATAATTCTTTATATATATATACATACATAGATATATGTGTGTGTGTGTTTTATTTGACAACCTTTCAAAATGTTTATCTGACCTTGTGATGAACATGTGCAATGACAATACAAGTTTACTTGGAAAAATGTAAAGTTGTATACAAATAATGAAATTAATCAGCTATTTAGTTAAAATGCAAATGAAACTAAGTTTGCACAAGACTTCAACACCAGAACATTTAATGTAAAATTGACAAGGGAAGCCCAAATGAACAAATGAAGTTGGAAAATGCAAATGGTCTAAAGTGTCAGAAAACACAAAGACCTCTATAATATAATATAATTAAAGAGCAAAACATAATTGTCAAAATAATGAGTGCTAGTTGGTATTTGCTAATTGTGAACTGTAAGTGCTGGGCTAAATGTAAAATTCTTTTTGTAAACAGATTTGATAATAAAGTGCTACAATGTGGCTATATTTACCATCATATTTGGGTAGAATCAATTTGAGACACAAAAAGTTGCAAGCAGTTTTATATATGATAACAAGCCTACAAAGAATTTGTAATCGTCTTGCAAACCTACGTGTTCATCATTTATTTTCATTTAGTTATCTTGTTATTTTTGGACAAACTACCTCAAAAACTCCTTTTCTTCTTTCTTTATTTCTCCTGTAATCTATAATCCTGGTATTCAACCAGGCATATCAGTTGTGTGATATGAGGTAGTCAAATGTTTTAACTCATTTCAGTCCAAGGGCTTTACTCAGGCCATCTCATTGGTAGAGGCGGGGGGGGGGGGGGGGGGGGGGGGGCGCCCGGGCCTGCTTTAAAGTTGTAGGGCCACAGAACGTCATTGTTCGTGTCCATCTGTTGTCAGACCTGCACATTACATGTCAGGCCCATCTGTATTTTCTTAACAGTGCGGTATATACGATTCATTGAAGGTAGTTTGGAACTGAGGATTCAGCCCATAGAGACTCAATGTTTTTCACTGCATTGCTCTTTGAGCAACAAAAAGTTTCCCTGCATCCATTTCGTAAGTTCCATGCCTTGCAGCCATATACCATGCTGTTAAAGGTTTGAGCTCATGCCTTGTAGTTTCTCATCTGCTAAAGAATGGGTTTAATATGATTGAAGCTGATCCACCGTGCTCTATCCTACCTGTGAAATCTCTCTATTTTGGGAGAGTTTGTAATTTCTTGCCCAAGGTAAATGTATGAATTTATGTTTTCAATGGAATTATTTTCTAGCTGCAATTCACCTTGTGCGCAGAAAAGTTTCAGTATGTATTTGGTTTTCTTTCTGTAAATTTTAAGGCATGCTGGATTTGGAAAAAGTCTGCTAGGGTCTTTGTGTATGACAAAGACAAGAATAACACCACTGCCTCACAGAGAGCATGTCATAAGAGGCGACTAACTGTGTGACATAGTATAACACAAGCCTTGGTTAGGTGATTTGTTTAGAGCAGCATAGATGGCACCTAACAGGCTGCGGGTCTTCTTTGCTCTAGTGTTTGAAAAATCAGATATGTTTACATCAAAAAGCACTGAGCGCATTACTTTTTGTATCATTTGTATCGGAAGACAGAAATAAGATGATTTGATCATCTCATGGGAATGTAACCTAATAACTACCAATGTTTATCTATAGCAAGGGACCTTAATGGAGTATGATATGTAACATAAGTTCACAATGTCTCTTGGCCTATTCTGCTCAAGCTTACCTCCCTACAAGGGGTGGACCTTGTTCTCCCCAGTAATCCAGCTGATGGTTAGGGTTTTCATTTCTAGTGAGAAGCTAGTTTACTTTCTCCCCAACCATTGAGACAGGGATGAGTCCCCGCTCCCTGAGGTGCTAAAAACTGATACTGGACCAGAAGCCACAGTACCACAAAACTCCCACTTTCTATGGATGGGTACACCATTAAATAAATCCAGTGATGGTACTCGCCCTGTGGAGCTCCACCCTCAGCTACTGGAAGACACACTAGACCATCTTGTGGAGTCTAGAGATGGCAGAGGAGAGCTACTGACCCAAGCAACACAGGCAGAGAGAATCCTAGGGGACACCTATTATAATGCAATGGAATGCAGAGGACATGAGCAGCAAGCAGGCTGGGTAGAGCAAAAAAGACTTGGAAAGCAGTGTGCTTGAGAAACAAGAAAGTGTTTACTGTATCCAAGTGACTCATATGAAAACAAATAATAGCCCATTGAAATTAGAGGACACCAATGACAGAAAGACGGAAGAGAGGAATACTCAATCTTTTAAAGAAATAAAAACCAAGCATATGAAAGATAAAAATATGTGAATAGAACTGAGTATCAGCTGCTCCAGCTAAAAGTAGACGAGAAGGAAATAGTGCGTCTTACTGTCCAAATGACGGAGTGGAAGATTAACGCCTGGTCAGGAAAATATACTGATCAGGCATGTCAGTTATGGTCAGGCAAAATATACTGGCTAAAGACCCTCACCTCGGCTTCCTCGTAGCCCTCTCTGGAAACAGGCTATTTTCGTGGCAGCCTGGATGAGGTGAGGGTTCGACGTGATCCCCGTAGTAGTGAGCGACATGCAGATGAAGCCAAGCATAGCACAACTGCTTGGAGGACCCTGGTCGACATTCATCAGTACACTCAAGATGTGAGGAAAACTATGACAACCCACTACTTAACGTCTTTTTCAGGGTGCACAAAAGAGTACACCTACTCATTGTGGGCATTCAAAACAACAACTGTTCAAATGACAAACCCTTGAGTCTCTGCTCTATACAGACGCATGCTACCATCTTTACAGCAGTCAGAGACTTTAATAGCCAATCTCAAGTGTGGGCTATAACCACTTCGATCTGATGGGTGAAGAAGTTGAAACCTGGTAAGATAGCCATTCTCTGATCTTGTCCAGCATTGCAACTACTACCTTCTACTCCAGAAGATGACACAACTTCAAACTCTATATTTTTCATTCGCCAATGCAGGTAAAGCTAGGCTCACAAGTAATGATGTAGGAGATCAACTGGAAGGAAGTGACCCTCACACAATCTTTCTCTCTGTTCAGATTGTAACTCTCAACGCAAACAACCATCACAAGATGAAATTACAGAAAGTCAACTGGGCCTTTCAGTTATAGGGTGAACACCCAGATGTCTGATCTCAAAGGTAGAATAGAGACATAACATAGTGGTTAAAAACTTCAGGAGCACTTCAAGCTGCAAAAGAAGCCATCCCCACACCACACTGGTCTAGTACACTCCAAGACCACAAGGAAGCTATAGAAAGGATAATAAAGGATGCAGAGGCTCAGTCCTCATTACAAAACCCCAACAAATGGAAAAAAGACTGAAGCAGAATTTCTGAGAATAAAACTAGCAGGAAAACATGAAAGAATAAAATTAATCAATGAATCTTGCAAATGACGGCAAGTAACTAGAGAGGTTAACTGAGTCAAATCCCATCATGAAGAGTATTCCTCGCCTAAACACTGGACAACAGTGTAAAACATTCTTAGAGAGAAACAATATGCAGACATGTTTGTTAAAAGATACGTTCAGAAAGCAAGTGGAATTTTAACAAAGACCAGCAGTGAGATGTAAGAAAAGAAATGCAAACAAACAATGGACAGATAAATAATCATGTTCCAATGAGGGAACCCATTACACTAGGAGAACTACAAAAAGTTATTTAAAAAGTCCTCTGGTCTATATGAAATGCTTATCAATCTAAGCCCAGCAACAGAAACAAAAACTACTTGAGATATTTACCCTCAGCTGGTAGCTGTACGCCATACATGGAGAGAAACCATCACAATACTAATATTAAAGAAATAGAAACGTAAGACCAATATCACAAGTTACCAGTCTCACAAGCAGTGTGGGGAAAACTATGGGGCAAGTGGTTAACCACAGATTTAAATGACATTTAGAGTTTGAAAAGACCCTGGTGCCAGAACAAGTTGAATTTTGAGAATACTACAGCATTGAAGACCAAATAATTTACCTGTCCTAAGCAGTAAAAGATGCCTTCCGCGAGAAAAAAAATGTCCTACCACTATCGGTCGATTTGAAACAAGGTTTTAACAAAGTGTTGAAAGACGGCATTAACAAGAAAAATTAAGGAGAAATGGAATTCAAAGCAAAATGATATGCTGGAACTAGACCAAAAGACACAGCAGTGAATGAGCTGGCAGCAGTCAGTGACTTATAATTGGCTGCTTGCATCAGTGTCGGTGAGGAAGAACTGACCAAAACCATATTCTGCCTTCATGTGATGGCACTGGAAACAGACTGCACCCATGCAGTCTAACTGAGAGAATAAGGAAGAAAAGCCCTGTCCTAAAAAAGCTTTGCTAAAACCAGATGTGTAGGGCCAAAAGGCAGATATCGCAGTCTCACTGTAAACTATAACACAACATCCATTTCAGCTAGATCCTATTGCACTTGCACAAAAAAAGTAATGATCGATGGTCTGCAGGGTAGAAAATTGCTGCTCTATCAGGGTGTACCTCAGGGAGAAGTAATTTCTCCAACACCTCCTTGTTTATATAAAAGACTTTGTCAACGATATTCCTACTGGGGTGAAAACTGCCTTACATGCTGATAACCTAGTTGTCTGGTGCATAGATGAAAACATCACTACAGAAATTACAGTATTCAGTAGGCAGCAGACAAGCTAACGACATGGACTGGGAAATGTTACATCACAATGAATGCAGATAAAACATCCACAACTATGTGCTCCTCCTCCAAAGATCAAACAGCTAACATACACCTAGGCATGACCCTGATAAAGGAAGAAAACTACCCAACCTATCTTGAAGTTACATTTGACAAAAAGCTTACCTGGAATAAGAATATTGAAAATGCAGAAGGAAAAAACTCAGTTAGGCTTACTCAGAAAACTTAGACAGCTGAGAAGCAAATTAATGAACTATTGGAGATGGCGTGGGCTAGTGGTTAAGTGATGTAGCTCACAGCACTGGCCATTAACCCGAGGAAGCAAACCCTTAGAAAATAAAGGAGGAAGTAGACCCTTACATAAAATGCATGCCGAAGTCGGATGCACTGGGCTGACAACGCAAAATAAAGAACATAGTGCAATGCAGTCTTGATGAATAGTGCAATAAGGAGAACGTAAAAAAAATGGACCATTAAGAATATTAACAATGGAATAATAAAACCGCACTTGGAGTTCTTCTTCTTCTGCGTTCGTTCTCAATCTCCCCTACCAATCCCTGAACATGGCTTTGCAACTACCTGGGCGTAGTCCAGAGAACGGAATGCGGTGTGTCGCTAGTTTACAGATTGACTGCGGTATTTCCACCTTTCAGTCCAACCTATCCCTCTTCTGCAGACTTGGAGTTTAACTCAACAGCATGGTAATCACCTTTTAATACACATCTACAGTCAATTGACAAGGTGTAAAACCAAATCCTCAGGCTCATCACAAGAGCCATTAAAACTATGCCGATATTAGGTAAAGATGCAGAAAACTATTGGTGATCCTAAACGAAAAGTACAATAGTATGCCAATGCTCCCTATGAATGCAACATTAGATGATTTGACATTGGATCATCTTTAACATAGCAACTTCGTTCACTGGGGAAAGCAACTTAAAAGACATCACCAAGCTGATCTACTCATGAAGACAACACCGTTGAAGCCCATCCTTTACCCAATACCATGGGAATAGGACAATGAAACCCTACAAATTGAAACATCGGTCAGTGGTCTCACTAATGAACATGAGTAAATTGATTTAAAAATAAAAGACTGGTGGAAAAAAAAAATTCTCAAAACAATCATGGATATATGCCTAGACAGATTGATCAGCAACAAATTCAAGAATGGAGGAGATGGTATCTTTGCCTCATCCTCAAAACCATTGTGAGACAAGGAGTATTCCCCACTTGTAAATTCTACTCTAACTTTCACAGCATGGTGGGGTGGGTACACTGTTATAACTGAGATGTAAGGCTCTTGCCTCTTAAGAAAGCATGACATGGTGGGTGTTCTTCTTCTTCTTCTTCTGCGTACACAGTCAGACAGTAACCATTATTTTCTCGAAAAAAGCGGCGGTCATCCTGAGACTCTCGCCACTACCATAGAGCTTGTCTTGCAGTTCCACTGGCAATGGCCACATCTGCTCTCTCTGATCCTCGTATGTCGGGCAGTTCTGCAGCAGATGTTCAGTGGTCATTTTACCAGTACCGCACGGGCATTCGTCGGTACACCCTATCTTCAATTTGTTGAAGAGGTGGTACCTCAGTCTGTTGTGGCCAGTGCGAAGTCTGAAGACAACGACCTGCTCTCTTCGGTTCAACTGGTAATAGGCATCGTTTTTGGTGTAACCAGTATGTTCGGTTTCCCATTTGGACATGTACCTGGCTTTGATAAGCCGTTTTGACTCTTCGTACGTCATACTGGTATCTATTTGTGGTAGCCTTGCACCTTCTTTTGCCAGTCTGTCTGCCTCCTCGTTGCCTTGGATGTTGCAGTGTGACGGAACCCACTGTACCACTACCCTTTTTGGTGCGGACTGTTGGCACAGTTTGCAGAGTGCTGCTCTTAAGTCATTAAGCTCAGTGTTTTTCTGGCTTTTTAGCGCTGTGACTACTTCGAGAGCATCTGTCAGCAGGACTATATGGCTCTCATTTTCACTGTGTGTTACCATTTCTTCCACTGCCGCCCTCAGTGCCTCTGCCTCTGCTCTGAAATTGCTCGTGTACTTACCAGTAGCGAATGACAGTGTTATTTTTCTGCCATTTGGTAGGTTCAGGAATGCTCCTGCCCCTCCGTTCTGTGTAGTGTTTGTTACAGAGCCGTCGGTGTATGCATGGGTCCAGTCCATGCTTGGGTAGCTTTTCGTTATGAAGCTTAGGGTAGTATCTCTCCTTTCTTTTTCGGTCTGGCAGTTTTTGTTTGCAATACCTGGTATATTTTCTACCACCTCTGGAAATATATCCTGCCTCCAAGTAGGTTTCCGTACAGTAGTGATGGGTTTTGGTGTTGTTAGTGCGTTTATGGGATCTTCGTGCATCTTTGCTTTGGCTATTTCTGCAAAGTTTCTCCGCTTTAGTTTCCCAGTTCCCAAATTGTTTAGCCTCTGGTACATTGGATGGTCCGTCAGTCTTCGGAGTTTCTCTGACTGCAGCTGGGCTCTGCAGTCTCTTCTGTCGGTCATGGATTGCAGTTTTGTAATCTTTTCAAGTTCTACAATTGGCGTTGACTTCATGCCACCAGTTATGATTCTCATAGCTTGGTTTTGAAGTTTGTTAACTTTATCGAAGTTCGCCTTCGCTGCTGTTGTCCAAGCCGCGATGCCATACTCGAGAACTGGTCTCACTCTTCCAGTGTACAGTTTCTTTAGTATGCCTTCGTCTGCTCCCCAGCTTGTGCCAGCAAGTTTCCTCATGATCGCCATTCTTTCTCTGGCTTTCATTCGGTTTCTGGTGGGTGTTCAAATCCAGCAAGTTTCAAGCATCCCCTGGTCTAGTCTTATTGGAGATAGATGGTAAACTCTGATCCCGTACACATATTGTGCATGTAAAAAGAACCCTTGGCAGTTCAACATTTATAAGAGTAGGCTGTTAGTCGTTGTCAGAGCAAAAAATTTGAAAAGTAATGATATTTCTTACCCAATAATGACCTAAATGAAGGCCAAAAGGAGGGGCTCTCCATCACATAAAGACACAAGCCAATTGCAAGTACCATTTGATCTCTACACCCCCAGTGTAAAATATAAGTGACTATGTAAATTCTGAGGTACAAGCACTTGAACAAGCTGCTAATATGATTCATAACAATTCTGCAGCGATAGATCACCATTCTTTTGCCTCAGGACAGGACACAATAGACTGAACAAACACATATACAAGCTTTGACTGTCTGATTCAGCATTATGCACATGTAGACTAAACAAATGTGTATTACAGCACTGCCCCTAGTACAGCTTTAAATAACCGTTCATCACAGGAACCCGTCTGATGGTGTAAACACCAAAGACTAAAGATGTGATCACAAGAAGAAGCCTATCAAAGGAGATCAAGTTATAGTCCATAAGGCAGAGGATTAATTGTAGTAACATTTCAGCTGCTGTCAAATGCAGTATATTATTAAAGGAATTAAATATCTTGTATTTCACCTGGCTATGTAAGTTGTAATCTATTGCAAGTGTTGGAATCATGCTTATAAACTACACCTTATAAACTACACTAAGTACTACAGTAGAACAGTAGTACTAGTACTTAGTAGTGTGGTAATCTAATATAATATTTATATACTCAGACATATTATAGTAATAAAAAGTTAGTATTGGCAATATAAGTGCATAGTCTTCTGAAGTCACAAGTGACAGGGGAAATGAAGAGTTAGCAAATTTAGTTAATTGAATTTGTTGATAACAGGATAGGAAAGTAGACATTAACAACCAAACACCGATGCAGATATCATAAGTAAAATCAAGTTTCATGCCTCTGATAACAAAAGCCGAGGGGAGGTAATTCCCGTTTCAGAAATTGATTTCTAATGTTTGTACCACAATTCAAGAAAATGTGTAGGTTTTCTTACCTCATGAATGATTTTGCAGCATTTACATGGGCCAATTTGTCCAAATAAAGCGAGCAAAAAATCTTCTGTGACATCGTCACTGAGGTTTCCTACGTAGCTGGAGACAAGAAAAAAATATATTGTGAAGCGGAAGAAACAAACAAAAACAAGACGATACGGCAAGATACGAAAGTTTCGAGGCCGTGCTTTTCTTTAGACGTATTCTATATTGAAAATGTAAAGCATACTTACAGGGTTCTTGTGTTGCATTCGTCAAACATATTCTGAAAAAGAAGAAAACATATATTAGAGGCTGAAAACTCTATAAAGTCGACGACAAACTAATTGAAAATAAACACACCTGATTCATTATTATGGCGACTCGATACACGCGAAACGGCAACTGCGCCTGCGCAACGGGAATTGTGGGAATGACCCGCCAACAAGGAAACACCGACAGCTAATGCAATTTCGAAAGTAGACATTTCGGAGATTTCCAATCCATTCCTTCCTACAACTCCACGCCATCTCTAATTGATTTCTTCTTTGAACGATATGCATAGTCTTTTAACTTTAGAACTGTACATGGCATGCATCGTATAGTGATTTCATTAAACAAGTTTCTTTTTTTTAAGACCTCAACACAGTTTTAATTTCAAAAATCCACTCTTGTCATTAAGTGAGATATGTTTAAACTTGCCCATACTCGAATTTCAATTCAAAACTAACTACCGTATTTTTTTAAATATTGCCATGATTTTCAACTGTCCTTAAGTATTTTTTTTTTTTTTTCATCTGTGTCTTGTCTGGCAATTGGTCTGTTTCCGCATGTACATGGTGCTCCTTACTATAATACCATGACCATAAAACAAGGATCTTTTTAAACTAATGTGTAAAATAGGCACCCATCATTCCATCTAGATAAGACTTTTTAGCTGTCCGTTGGATTTGTAGTATTCTTCTGCAAAACTACATCTCTCGCCTGCAGTGGCCTTCTCTAGTCTTCTTGTTTCTTGACTGATTGTTCGTTCGTGACTAGTATTCTTTTGGGGTGAATTCGAAAGTGAGGTGGAAAAAACAATAGTGACTGGTCTGCTACAGAGATAAAATGCGGAAGATTTGATTTGTTTAGCATTATAGGAAATGCAAGTGCATGGAAATCATTATTAATGATGGATTTTTACTTTCTAGAAATAAAATGGGAGATGGCAGAAGTATTCGTCCAGTCAAAATCGTTTATTAAGTTCATAACTGACCATTTTGTGTTTCAACATGGGAAAAAACTATCAAAGGCAAAAGCACACGTTCTAGTTTTTAGTTCTTAGTTCGACCCGTTCTTTGTCGAGAGGTGGTCGCCCTTGAAGGGTCCCAACTCAGAATCCAGTCGTTTCTGTCGCGGGCGCGTGTCGCCCAGTGTGATAGTAGTCTGTATGTTATGGGGTCGTGAATGTTGTATTTTTCTAGTGAATCTCGTCAGCGAGTTGGGGGCCGTCCCCGAGGTTTCTTTTTATCGAGTGGGTACCACATTTCATCTTGTCTTCTGGATATATGACCAGTCCAGCGGTGTTTCGAATGGCTGATGTACTGTATGAAATCCCTGATGCGTGACATTCTCCGGATGTCGCTATTGTGTAGTTCGCTCGGCCACTGATATCTGAGAGTTATGCCCACGAGGCGTCTCTCAAACCAGGTTTCGCTACCATAGCAGAGCGCTGGCAGGACTACCGAGTCGAAGATGCTCGCACGTAGTCTGGTGTCCTTTGTCGCGTTTGTTGCTATCATGAGGGAGTTGAAGGCTGCCCAGCGCGCCCGTTTCTGTCTGGCGATCTCAGGTTTTATGTTGTTCTCCGTGTTGAGGAGCCTTCCCATATATATATATATTCATCAGCGTTCTCTATGCGCGTTCCGCTCAAGAGTATTGGGTTTTTACTATAGAGAAAAATGTGATTGAAAATGTAACCGTCGGAGAACTGTTTAGCTCAAGTGACCATTGGGATCTTATAGCAAGGAAGAAAGAAAACATAAGTACAATAACATACGACTACTCTAAGACAGATGTTAAAAAGATTAAAAAAGCAGCGAGCCACATGATCTGGAAAGATTTTGTCACTGGAGCAAACTGCAGAATTTGAAAGAGGAATGTGTTCTATGTAGGAAGGAAAACTCCAAACGAAAAAAGGGGATAACTTGATGTGTAGTCCAATGTAGAAGATCTAAAAATAAAGCATGGACAAAATATATAGGGGCAGAATAATCGAAAGAAACATTTAAACTATTTGGACAAGCAAAACATTGCTCATAGAGTAAATAGAGAAGCGAAATTAGACTTTGCAACAACAAAAAAACGCAATCAAAATATCAAGATTGAAAGCAAGAGCTTGTCTTATGTTATAAATAAACAGAAACAAAAGACAAATTGGGCCCTCTTAAAGATACTACTGGAAAATAATAAGCGAGAGTAGGGATGTTGCTAATCTACTCAGTCAGTACTTTGACACAGCCTACACAAAAGAGGGCTACTCCAAGACCCCAGAGCTCATACACGCTTAACAATGGGACATCAATACAGAGGGATTCAGATTAGTCTGCATTACTGAGGAAATGGTTCTAAACAATTGAAGGGGCTCATCGTGTAGTATGTCCTTTATAGAACGTCGCTCCCATCACAGTCTATCCGAAAGAAACTCGTTCCCTTGCCAGAACTCCAGCCTCCGCTCATGTAGCATGCCCTTTATAGAACGTCGCTCCCATCACAGTCTGTCTGAAAGAAACTCGGTCCCTTGCAAAAACTCCAGCCTCTGCCACAGTCATACCCAGGCATTCCTGGATATCTTGGTGCCATAGTCTTCTTGGTCTACCCCTTCCTCTTTTGCCGGATACCATACCTTCCATCACTGTTCTCTCGAGATGGTTGTGTCTCTTGATGTGACCAAAGTGTTTGCATTATCTAGCCAAAATGGAATTTATAAACCAGTTCTCCTCAATTCTCAACTCTTGCCGAATGTCTACATTTGCCTTTTTCTCTGTCTATGATATTCTGATTATCTTTTTGTTAGTAAGATTTTGACTCGAAGGATTCGATTCTTTGTCTGGAAGTTTTGGAAATCGTTCATGATTTGCAGCCATAAGCTGCCACAGGAAAAACACAGGCTTTCAAGACTTTTACTTTTATCGTTTTGTTGGTGCCCTGCCATAATTTCTTCAGACTGTTCAGTCTCTGCATTGCCATAGCTAGTCTTCTTCTGATTTCTTTCGAGCAGTCACCATTTTTGTCGATTCTGGAGCCCAGATTTTCAAAATGTGTAACCTGGTCTATTTCCTCACCACCCACTGTAAATTTATGCTGACATTGTGTTTTGTCGGTGGTCACTATCTTTGTTTTGTTTATGTTTATAAACAGGTTTTGATCTTTACGATGTCCATTTACGGCTGAAATTAGCTGCTCTAGCCCTTCTGGACTTCTTGATAGTATCACTGTGTCATTTGCGTATCGTAACTCTGGAATCTCGTACCCGCCAATCGTAAATAGATCGAAACTTTCAATGTTCTCGTCTTCTCGAACATTTCTCATTATACATACCGCATATATGTTGTATAGATAAGGTGAGAGGATATATCCCTGTCTAAGGGGCCAAAAGTGGATAAATGTATGTATCAAGGTGGTACTCATGCAAAATTGCTGTTTGAAATTATAGACATATGAGCAACACAATTAGCTACATTATATTCGTAATCACTTGCGAAGGGGGATGTTTCAGTGGACAGACAAGATGCAGGAGTGATTCCCTTGTTTAAGAAGTGCAAAAAATACGATTCAACAAATTATAGCTCGAGGATAGTCTACACAATTTTAGAACCGCCTTTCCGCCTTCGGCAATGTCGTCAGCCAGGATCAGGATATCCCGGCTCATCAGCTCATTCTCAAATCATTCTTATGTGTCAAGGACTACCCACTGGCCTGCTGGAGGCGCAGAAGGGGTCGCCCGCGTTCCTCATGTCTACAACAGTTGACTGACTCCACTTCAGCTGTAGACGAGGTGTGGCTCACGCTGCAGCACGTGGTCATGGCAGTTGCCGATTGGCTCAACGGTCTACTGACGTCTAAACGAATATTATTATTATTAAAGGATGACAAATTATTATTCTTTTTTTCACCGATAAAGACTTGTTGATTAGAGTGTGGTTTTTTTCATTCCATTTTTCAATATATGCCTGGATTATTTTATTCCTCTTATCGTCTGTACTGAGTTTCCTATTCGATTTTACAGTGTAGAAACATTTAAACCGTAAGACTTGTTTTAGCAGTCAGCCTTTTACGCCGGAGAAGCATTCTAGGGAATGTTGTTTCAGTTGTGATCATTATCATGTGTCTGGCAGAGACAAGACTAATCTCACTGTCATCTTTTTGTAATAGTATAACTGCGCTAGGGCGGAAGAATTTCCGACTAACGACAATAGCCCGCCTTGGTATTCACAGAAGCCAACTGAGTGCAACTAAGCCTTCTATGTTTGAATGAAAGCTGTAGACACAATACATCCTTTATGACAGAGTAATAAGACAGTGAACATCTCGTTGTCTCATGGATCAGAAGAAGAAGCTATTTAATTAAGCAGAGGCCATTAGCTTTGTGCTTTCTGTCGATACTGACTGAACTATTTCGTGTAGTTTTTAGACTGCATGACCTACTTCGTGACGTTTTTTTGGGATTGTTATTCCATGGTTATTCCGGGTCATTTAGGGTCAATTCCTAAATTCAAATCGTTATCAGTGATGTTTTTGCGAATCCTGTAACGTCGCTTATTATCATCCCGTGTTTCAGTGCTGTACAAATGACATATAACTAAGTCACTTGGTGGCCGCTTTTGCCAACATTTCTATTAAGCTTATATCTCTCGCCGGAATTCCTACACATGTCGCCATTCATTTTAATAACCCTAAACACCAAAGTGTGAGGGACATGCAGGTTACTACGTTCCGATTTGCACATCTGGCTATAGAAGTTTGTGTTGCTCTGAAAACCTTATACGTCTTTGTCTGAGTCATACACATATTTGTGTTAGTTATTTATCTTATTTATTCGTTTATATTAATAAAGTCACTACCTTTTCGTCCATCACGAGTAATGAGGACCTTTTCCTTTTCGTTTAATCAGTCTTTTCAGTCGAGTATTCTTGTGAGTCCTAGTTGTGGATGGGTGCGGAGATGGCTGATGTGTCCGATTTGAGATATGTATACTCGCAGGCAGTGAGAGCATGGCATTTCCCTTTTCTGGCCTGTCTCCGTTGTTCTGCTGCAGTCTTTTTAGAAGTCTCGCATGACACTGCTCCTTTGCAGACAGCTGTGTGCCAGATTGTACGGTCTTTTGCAGCATCTTCCCATGTTTCGAGGTTTATGCTGAAGGCTTTTAAAGGCGTTTTTAGTGTGTCATTAAAGCGCTTTTCTTGGCCTCATTGGGAGCGTTTGCCCTTCTGCATCTCGCCACAGCAGATTATTTTTGGCAACCGATAGTCTGGAATTCGAACCACATGACCCGTCAGCGAATCTGTGATTGCTTCATTATGGTATCAATGCTAGGGATACCAGCTCTCTTAAGAACAGCAATCATGGATCATGTCTTGTCATTTGATGTCATTATATTATAGCATGTCAACAACCCGCATGGCTACTGTGTGGATGAAATGGATATAATGGAATATTTAGATCCATTTCAAATTACTGCTGCTCTTTCTGAAATATTACAAGAATGTCAGTAACAGTACTACCAGGCCTGTGCAAATGAAACCGGACCAAACTGCAACAAGTTAACATACGTACGATGCGCATGGTGACGTAACGTCTGGTGTAAACAGTACATACCAACCGCCAAGTTTGCAAAATGTCATTATCCTCCGACTCATAGTTTCCTCAGCAGACCGTTGAAAACATGGCGGGTGTGATACGGAATCCGTCCAGAGATGATTCGAGAGCGGTGATTCGGTTTCTAACAGCTTGAGGATGTCGACCAGTTGACATTCATCTCAGAATGCAGGCAGTGTATGGTGACAAAAGTGTGTCGAGGACAACAGTGAAGAACTGGACAATGATGTTTAAAGAAGGACGTGAGTTAACGCAACAATATGCGCCTGACCTGGTTTCGGAAGATCTTTCGTTAACTCACAACCTTTAAACATCGTTGTCCAGTTCTTAACTGTTGTCAACATCCTTCAGCTGTTAGAAACCGAATCACCTCTCGCTGATCAACTCTGGACGGATTCCGTATCACACCGGCCATGTTTTCAACGGTCTGCTGAGGAAGCTATGAGTCGGAGGATAATGACATTTTGCAAACTTGACGCTTTGTGTGTGCTGTTTACACCAGAAGTGACGTCATCATGAGCGTCGACGTATGTTCACTGGTTACAGTTTGGTTTTGCCGAAGACGGATGTGTCGGACCAAAAGGTGCAAATATCGCAGTCAAGCTGTAAACTAGCGAAATAGCGCATTCCGTTCTCCGGACTACGTCCTGCTACTTGCATAGCTCTGTTCAGGGTTTGGTAACAGGAGATTGAGAACGAAGAAGAAGAAGAAGAACAGTTTGGTCCGGTTTCATTTGAACACGCCTCCTATATGCTTCATTATCTTGCTATCTCTATGTGGCACCTAGTCCTTAACAAACAAACGACAATTCTAACTGTCCTGGACCGTCCATTCCATCTATGTTTTTCCTGTTGTATTTATGTTAGTCGCAAGCTCTTTACTCCATACGTGTTTAGGTTTGCCTCTATTTCTCTTGCCCTAGGTGTAAAAAAAAAGAGCATGGCTTGAAATGATATCGGCAATTTTCCGCAATATGTGTTCTATCTAATGCCACGCCTTTCCGTGCGTCAAGTGCTACTGAACGGTTCTTTCCCACAGTTTCACGTTAGGGACTTTGTCATATCATGCTGAGCAGCGCATGAGCTGCAATGTTCAGCGACCCATGGTTGACTGTTAGCGTCATGACCTGCGAGCCAGAGCTGCTAAGACCCTTCTACGCCTTCCATGTGGTGATTCTGGATAACAGGCTGCAACCCGATTAAACGAAAGAAGAAAAGTTTATAATCACTCTTGATGGAAGAACAACAGGTAGTGAGTGTATCCATGTATCCATACGATATGATGGTCTTTACATTGAAGGCGAAGACTTGTGTTTTTGTGGTGGACTTAATTTCATTTGTATCTCCATAGATTTTCTATATCTTGGCAACTGTCAAAAGAAGGAAACTCGCTTGATACGGTCACATATCGAGATCAAATGGTCTTGCAAATACGAACCTGCACGGAAAGTTGCAAGGCAGACGACGAACAAGCCGGCCCAAAAAGAGATGGGAGGACAACATAAAAGAATGGACCAATCTCCGACCAGAAGAGGCACAGGCGGCGGTCGCTGACAGAGAAGGGTGGCGTGGGGTTGTGAGGATGTCTTCATGTGTGCTCCAACGACCTCACCGGTTACGGGATGACCTGACCTGACCTAACGCTATGAAAGCCCCTCTCGCCTATTGATATGATTGTCGTTAGGCGCTTTTATTCTCATAATCTCAGTTTCTTGTTTGTGTATCCTCAGTCGCAATTTTTGTGACAATTCATCGAATATACTTATTTTATTTTGTATTTGATTTTGGTTGTGAGATATAAGAGCCAACTCATCAGAAAAGTCTAGATGATAAAGTCGTTTTATTCTTTTTCGTCGTTCGTTCGGAATATAACGTTGTAAAGTTGTGTAGTAGGTTCAAGCCAGGATGCGATATCTGCGTATTTCGACTCGACACATCAAATTTCAGCACGGCATTTTTGGGACAAGGTTTTCCGTCTCTCTTCAATCCCTAATCTCTTAGCCAGGCTGCATCGTTGCAGCTTGTTTACAGAGGCGCCACTTGGAGGCGGAATATTGTCTTCGATGAGTCACTGACAGTCATCTATGAGTCGCTGATTGCTCATCCACTGCTGCATCTTCGGCCATATAAAGAGGTTTTGTCAAATGCCAGTAAACTCCATTTCCGATGGTTGAAGTTGTGTTCTTCATAATCCAACCAAAGGAAAGAGAAATGGCGATAAGAGACATCCCAGCTCCACACGAAAAGCTGACAGCCAAGTGGAAGTCTGCATGTCTTATCTTCAAACGATTTCTAAATTATGTTTTTCAATTTCAGAACAATCCACGGTGCATGAACAACTTTCAGAGTGATTCCTTGTGTAAAACAGTGTTTTATATATATATATATATATCTTCTCATGTAGCATGTCCTTTGTAGAACGTCGCTCCCATCACAGTCTGTCTGAAAGAAACTCTTTCCCTTGCCAAAACTCCAGCTTCCGCCACTGTCATACACAGGCACTCCTGGATATCTTGGTGCCATCGTCTTCTTGGTCTACCCCTTCCTCTTTTGCCTGGCACCATACCTTCCATCACCGTCCTCTCAAGACCGTTGTGTCTCTTGATGTGACCAAAGTATTTGCATTTTCTAGCCAAAATGGAATTGATAAACCAGTTCTCCTCTATGCTCAACTCTTGCCGAATGTCTACATTTGTTCTTTTCTCTGTCCAGGGTATTCTGAGGATCTTTCGGTAACATTTTGACTCGAAGGATTCGATTCTTTGTCTAGAAGTTTTGGTAATCGTCCATGCTTCACAGCCATAAGCTGCCACAGGAAAAACACAGGCTCTCAAGACTTTTACTTTTATCGTTTTGTTGGTGCCCTGCCATAATTTCTTCAGGCTGTTCAGTCTCTGCATTGCCATAGCTAGTCTTCTTCTGATTTCTTTCGAGCAGTCACAATTTTTGTCGATTCTGGAGCCCAGATATTCAAAATGTGTAACCTGGTCTATTTCCTCACCACCCACTGTAAATGTATGCTGACATTGTGTTTTATCGGTGGTCATTATCTTTGTTTTGTTTATGTTTATGAACAGATTTTGATCTTTACTGTGTCCATTAACGGCTGAAATAGCCCTTCCGCACTTATGATAGTATCACTGTGTCATTTGCGTATCGTAACTGGAATCTCGTACCCCCCAATCGTAAATGGGTCGAAACTTTCAATGTTCTCATCTTCTCGCACATTTCTCATTATACATTCCGCATATATGTTGTACAGATAAGGTGAGAGTATACATCCCTGTCGGACTCCCTTTTGTACTGCAAACCAATCTGATGTTTGCCCAGATACTCGGACAGCGGCTTGTTGATCTTGGTATAATGTTTCAATGAGATGGACTATATGCAAAGGAAACCCCATTTCCTTCATGATTCTCCACAGATTTTGATGTTTTACCGTGTCGAAGGCCTTAGTGTAATCAATGAAACATGTGTACAGGTCTACATTAAACTCTCTACATTTTTCATAGATATTCCTTAAATTGAATATGTGGTCCCGGGTCCCTCTGTCTTTCCTAAAACCTGCCTGGACTACGTGAATTTCAGATTCAAACCTTTTCTCTATCCTTCTTAATAGGATTCGCAGGAGTATCTTGCTAGCATGGCTGATCAGTGCGATAGTTCGGTAGTTCGTGCACAGCTTCAGGTTGCCTTTTTTGGGGAGGGGAATATAAATTGATTTCTTCCATGCTTCTGGCCACTCTGCGCTGTGCCATATCTGTTTACACAGCTTGTGGTAGACTCGAGTACATGCCTCTCCTCCTGTTTGTATTAGCTCTGCTGGGATATCATCGCATCCTGGGGACTTTCCCTTTTTCAGGCTTTTAATTGCAGAGCGTACTTCTTCCAATGTTGGTTCAGGTTCTTTCTCATCCTTTGGTAGGATTGTAACTGAGCGCTTTGTGCTGTCTCCATACATGGTTCTGCAGTACTCTCTCCATCTATTCAATATGTCTTTGGTTTCTGTTAGTGTGTTATCCTCTTCGTCATTTATGACATGTGGAACCGGACGGAATTCCCTTGTCAGTGTTCTTATTGCTTTGAATGCATCTCTTTCTTTGCCTTGTTGTAGGTTTTCTATATCCTTACATGTTTCTACTATGTATCTTCTTTTATCTTTTCTTATTTCTCTTCTAACTTTTCTTGCGCAGTTTTTATTTGCTGTGTTGGTCCCCTTACTTCCCATTTGTTTTAATTGTTGCCTTTCTGCAATGAGTTTCTGTGTTTCGTCTGTTATGTAGTTCTGTGTCTTGTGCAATATCTTTGGAATCATTTCTTTTGCTGTCGAGATCAAAATCTCCCTTGCGTACGATGTCAACTCCTCAGATGTCATCTCTTCCTGTATAGCAAGCAACGCCTCAAATTTATTTTCTACTTTGATGTTGTATTCAGTAGGTATTGCTGATACATCGAAGCGTATTGGCTGGCAACCTTTGTAGATCCTGCGTAGTCTTGTTTGGAAAACTGCAAACAGTAATTCGTGGTCCGTATCGCAGTCTGCTCCTGGCAGTGTTTTTGTCGCCAGCACATTTGATCTCCATCTTTGTTGCACTAGGATGTAGTCTATTTGGTTTCTGCTGTTGCCATCCGGGGAGGTCCACGTGTACAGTCTTCGTGGATGTTGTTTGAAGAAGGTGTTGGCAATGGAGAGGTTGTTTATATATATATACTGTAAAACCATAATTCTGGTGTTCATTCAGGCATATTATGTGCCCTATTCCAGGTAGCCCAATGTCGTCTAAACTCATTTCTGTCTTTGCCTTTAAGTGCCATGCCGGACCAAGGTTTTGTCGCAGGCCATCTCTCCATCTCATTGGTGGACGTCAGGGGCAACGATTAAAGATGTAAGGCCACCATGACGTCACTTGACGTGTCCAACTATTGTCATCTATTGCGTGGCCCGTGGCCTGCCCACCTGTACTTTCTAATCAATGCTGTATCTATGGCGTATTTGAAGCAGGTTTGACTCCTGATGGCGGTGTTGCGGAAGTGGTCACGTGGTGACAGTGACAGTGTTCTACGCTCTATCGCTCGTTGAGTAGCTTAGAGCCGCGTCATGTCGCTTTTTCGTAAGTTCCATACCTCGCAGCCCTATACCATGACAAGGCTGTTGAAGGTGTGAGCTCTCGCTTTGTTGTTTTTCATCTGTTGAAGTACTGTCTTGATGCGGTTGAAGTTGAACCTCCCCGCTGCTATCCTTCGTGAGATCTCCCAAATCATGTCATTGGAGTTCGTAATTTCTCGGCCCAAGCAGACGTACGAATTCACGTTTTTGACGGAATCAGTTCAAAGACGCATTTCCTTGCATGGACAAAAACTGCCCAGCATGCATTGTGTCTTTAGTCTATTTATTTTTAGACCAACTGCCTCGCTTTGCGTTGTTGACCTCATTTAGGCATTGCTCAACTTCCTTGATGCTGTGGCTGATGATGACTATGTCATCCACACACCGGAGGTGGTTGAGCTTTTATCCGTCTATGTAGCCCTGTCATCACAATTTAAGGGCTGCCGTGAAAAGTAACGGGGAGATGGTGTGTGTGTATACGAGGTGTGTCAATAAAGTATCCGACCTTTGTGCTGGAAAAATACAATTACTGACCTGGATGTCTGAAATCCTAATCCCTTTCAAAATACTTTTATTGGAACTCTACACACTTCTCTCGCCATTGTTGGAGATATTTCAGGAAGGCCTCCTCGGGAATGGGGTGCATCTGGGTCGAGGCATTCCACATAGTTTATTTCCGTGACTCAAATCGCGTCCCTTTCTGTGGACTTTTCAGCTTGGGGAACAGTCAAAAATCGCGAAGACATTAGAGAGTTTGACGAACCAGAGGAATGTTGTATTTGACCAAGAAGGTCTGAATCGGGTGCGAAGAATGGGCAGGTACGTTGCCATGGTGAAGCTGCTAAGTTTCCCTTGTTCACAGGTCCTGTTGTTTGCGTCGAAAAGCATCACGAAGGTGACGGGTGAAATCAAAGTAGTACTTTGTGGTAATGTTTTTGAGCTTGATGTGCGTATTCGTGATGCACAACGCCACGGGAGTAACAGAAAACGGTCAATACTATATTGACATTGCTGCGCACCTGCCTCGCTTTTTTCAGTCTCGGGTATGATGAATGTCTCCACTGTAACGACTGTAGCGTGGCTTCCGGGTCGTACATATAAACCTACGACTCATCACCAGCAATCACAGTGTTCAGAAAATTGGAGTTGCGCGGCCCAGCATGTCCTGTGAGACTCCCAAATGGGGTTGTTTCTGCTCTATCGTTAGCAGATCTGCCACGAATTTCACGGACACTACGCATTGCCAATTCTAGGCTCAAAATGGAGTGTACAGAACCAATGCTAATCTGCAAGTTCTCGGATGGTGACACGATGGTTCTGTAAGACCAAGGTCTGCACTTAGCCAATGACTTCATCATTTCGACTTGATGGGGTTCTATCGGAACGTGATCCGCTCTTCGCCGATGAGCGGCCATATTTGAAGCGATTGTACCACTCCTTAATTTCTTCTTCTTCTTTGTACGCTGTCAGACGTCAACCTTTATTTTTTCGAAAAAAGCAGCGGCCATCCTGAGGCTGTCGACACTGCCATAGAGCTTGTCTAGTGTTGCCACTGGTGATGGCCACATCTGCTTTCTCTGATCCTCGTATGACGGGCAGTTTTGCAGCAGATGTTCAGCGGTCATTTTCCCAGTACCGCATGTGCATTCGTCAGTGCCACCTATCTTCAATTTATTGAATAGGTGGTACCTCAGTCTATTGTGGCCAGTGCGAAGTCTGAAGACCACGACCTGCTCTCTTCTGTTCAACTGGTAATAGGCATCGTTTTTTGTGTAGCCCGTATGTTCTGTTTCCCATTTGGTCATGTATCTGGCCCTAATAAACCTTTTGGACTCTTCGTAGGTCACACTAGAATCTGGTTGTGGTAGTCTTGCACCTTCTTTTGCCAATCTGCTTGCCTCCTCGTTGCTTTGGATGTTACAGTGGGATGGAACCCACTGTACCACTACTCTTTTTGGTGCGGACTGCTGACATAGTTGACAGAGTACTGCTCTTAAATCATTAAGTTCAGTATTTTTCTGGCTTTTTAGTGCTGTAACCACGGCCAGGGCATCTGTAAACAGGACTATCTGGCTTTCATTGTTTTCGCCTGTCAGTATTGCTTTTACTGCAGCCTTCAGTGCCTCTGCCTCCGCTCTGAAATTGATAAGCTGGATCCAATTCTTGCCACAGGTGGCGGATAGTGGGGCAACCGATCCCAACCAGGCACGTCCACAGGTGGCGGATAGTGGGGCGACCGATCCCAACCAGGCACGTCCACAGGTGGCGGATAGTGGGGCGACCGATCCCAACCAGGCACGTCCACAGGTGGCGGATAGTGGGGCGACCGATCCCAACCAGGCACGTCCACAGGTGGCGGATAGTGGGGCGACCGATCCCAACCAGGCACGTCCACAGGTGGCGGATAGTGGAACGACCTCCAGATATGGAGCGTCAGCTGCGATATAAGCCGGGTATAATAACTGGACGAATAAGCAGTTGTGGACCAACCGGCGGTGTATTCCAGCAGTATGGGGTGGGACAACAGGTGGTACTGCTTTTCCCACTGAAATACCCCATGTGTCCTATGACGGGTACACCAAACGGGTAAGTGCCGCTATATGCTCTAGCCACGGGAGGAAACCACGGCAGACAAACCAACCTACTGCCTTGCAGGTACCATCGGGAGATGGAAAGGCTATGGTAGACAACCCAAAACAGAAAACTCAACCCGATCTGCCAAAGACGGAGTGTGTCAGCTACGGCGCAGGAACCAGGAAAAATCAGGGCACACACGCACCAACAGCATATGGTCATGCGACAGTCTACCCTATCGTCATGGTGTCGCCCCTACAAGTTACAACCGGGGAGGAGCGGTGCCGGGCCCCCAGCCTCGAGGGGACCCACCCAAGCAACCGGTCCCTCTGCTAACCTGGTCAGGGGGAGGCAGAGTAGTGCGACTGATCAACAAACAAAGCACCTAAAAGTGATACAATGGAATGCAGAGGGCGTGAGAAACAAGAAGCCCGAACTGCAAGAATTTCTCAAGGAAAACGATATAAACATCATTTGTATTCAGGAAACACACCCAAAAAAAATTCAAAAATTTTCCATCGGAGGATATAAATGTTTCCGTCAAGATAGGGAAAAAAGATCCAAAGGAGGAATAATAACACTAGTAAAAAATTATATACCAACAGTAGAAACAAATAGATTTGGACCAGATGAATTAGAATACATCACAATAAAGAGCATCCTACTCAGTGGAGACTCAATGATAACAAACTGCTATTGTCCACCAGCCACAGGTCTAGCAATACACAAAGTCAAAATTGAAGAATCCAGACACCTCATAGTGGGAGATTTTAACAGTCACTCCTCAAGCTGGGGCTACGAAACAATGGACCAGAGAGGTGAGGAGGTAGAAGATTGGATGATAGAAAACAAACTCATCCTAATAAATATGCCAGACGGTAAGCATACATATTACTCTAGAAGGTGGAACAAAATTAGTACTTCAGACCTTGCGATGGCAACGGACGACCTTCACCGGCTAATAGCAAAAACAGTCAACAGCCAACTAGTTGGGAGCGACCACGATCCAATAACTTTAGAAATATGTAACATGGGACGAACAGAGATAACAGATATGTACCCAAGCTGGAATTTTAAAAGAGCAAACTGGACTATATTTAGAGAAAATGTAAATAAGCTCTGTCAAGATATATCCCATGCCAAAAATGTAAACAATAATGTTACCATCATAACGGAGGCTATCATCCAGGCAGCAAAGAAATCAATTCCATGTGGAAAACGGAAAAATTATAAACCCTATTGGAGCAATAAATTAGGGAAAATGCACAAGGAACTAAGTGAGGCAAGAGATTCCATGGAAAAAAATCCTTCACCAGAAAACATAGGGAAACACAGCAAAATTAAAAACACATTCATAGAGCAAAAGAAGGAAGAGATCCAAAGAAGTTGGCATGAAAAGACTGAAATCCTCAACATGGACAGGGATACAAGTAAACTCAGGAAAATAACAAGAGCCTTAAATGAGGAAACGAGAGGTAGCCATGGGAAGACGGTCATTAAAGAAAATGAGAAACATCATACAAGGAAATTGGCAGCAAACATCCTGGCTGAATTTTTCAGAGAGGAGAGCACCACAACATTGACACGAGAACGCTAACTAGAAGTCAAAAAAGAGATAAAAGAGAACCTTAAGACACAGAATGCAGATCTCTGCATATAGGCATCATTCAAAATGATAGAGTTAAACACTGCTATTCAGAAACTGAAAAACAAGAAAGCTCCAAGAAAAGATGGCATCACAAATAAAATGATTAAAAACCTAGACCAAGGGTCAAGAAGAAAACTTTTGAAAATCTTCAATCAATAATGGAGCAAGGTTAAGATCCTAGACCAGTGGCGGGAGGCTATCATTATCTCCATCAGAAAACCAAAAAAGGACAAGACAAGCAAGGAAAGTTATAGGCCAATAAGTCTGCTCAGTTCTGTTGGAAAAGTCATGGAAAAATGATAAACGCAAGACTAATAAAACATCTGGAAAAAAAACCCATCTCCTACTCAATTCACTGTCAGCCTTTAGGAAAAACCGCAACACAGAAGACCAACTAGTGTACCTAACCCAAGATATAGAAAATGCATTCCAAGGTAAGGAAAAAGTACTTGTGGTCTGTGTGGATATGGCAAAAGCTTTTGACAGGGTATGGAGAGAAGGACTCCTCCTAAAACTATTAAACAACAAAATAGAAGGGAGAATGTACAGATGGATACAAGACTTCTTCCGATACAGAACAGCAAAAATCAAATTAGATGGATCACTGAGCCATAGAATAACTCCAACAAGGCGTACCCCAGGGAGGAGTCATCTCTCCTACCCTCTTTATCCTGTTCATAAACGACATAGCGGGAAAACTCCCAAAGAAAGTGTCCAGTGCCCTACACGCTGACGACTTCGCAATGTGGAGTGCTGCAGAAAACTACCAACAGCTGAAAATAGAATGCAGACAGCACTGGAAATTGTTGGAAAATGGGTTATAGATTGGGGATTGCAGATTCACATCTCAAAGACAGTTACAGCATGCTTCTTACTGTCCAACACCAAGGAAGTAACAAAACTTAATCTAAATGGCAAAGAGCTTGTACAAGAAAATACCCCTGTGTATCTCGGAGTTAAAATGCACAAGAGACTCACATCGAGGAAACACATACAGAAGATAGAACAAAAAGCAACCAGAAAACTATCCCTCATGAAGAAGCTGGCCGGAACAAGCTGGGGTGAAAATAGCAACATCCTCAAAAATGTATACACTGGCACAGTCAGGCCAGTACTTGAATACCGCATGACAGTCTGGACCACAGCATCAAAAACAAACATGGAACGCCTAACCAAATTTCAAAACTCAGACTTAAGGATAATAAGAGGAGAAATGAAGACTACACCAATCCAGAAAATGGAAACATACACAAATATAAGACACCTAAATACTAGACGAGAGGAAAGAGTGCTGACACATAGTGAAAAGGTGCTACGCATGCCTGATCATCCCATACATATCAAACTAAAACACCCAGTTAAAAATAGGCTAAAGAAAACCAGCTTCATTCGCATACCCGAGCTGAAAATTTTAGCAGAAACAGGGTAGGAGGCATATTCATAAGACACAAAAGTGGAAATATAACAGAAGAGGCCCTCCCAACAGGAAAGTTGTCCACAAACCTCAAAGCAGAATCGATGGCCCTCCTGCGAGCACTGATAATACTTCAAACAGAAAAGCAACCTCCAACAAAAATAGCTGTATCCACTTTTAGAGGCAATATAAAAAACAAACAACGAACCACTGTTATCAGAGATCAGAGCAGAACTAGAAAAACTCCAGAGATCCTCAACAAATGCGCTCCAGTGGCTACCCTCCCATTGCGGAATTACGGGAAACGAGAGAGCTGATGCTCTGGCAAAAGATGGCAGCAAAAAGGCACAATTTAATCATCGAGTACCATACAGAGAAATCAAGAACATCATCAGAAATCAGTATATACACCAATGGAGAGAAGACAGAAACATAAACAGTACACCAGACCCAATTCATCAACTCAAAAGAAATCAACAAACTACCTTATTTCGCCTGAGAACTGGACACTGCAGACTACTAGAACATCTATACCGACTGAAGATCTCACACACCGATGAGTGCCCATGTGGAACAGGATGCCAGAACCCTGAGCATATTCTACAGGAGTGCCCAATCTGTAGGGAAATGAGAAGCCAGACCTGGCCAGAGGGTGCGGAGCTGAGACAAAAGCTGTGGGGCAGCCGCTCCGACCTGGTGAAGACTACAGACTTCATCATGCGACTGGTCTGTAGATATAGCATGACAAAAAGATACTGAACGCAAAGAAGAAGAGCAGGAAAACATAACCACCCCAATCCATCAAGAATCAAGCTTTTATATCGCCTTCATGGACCCGACTAAGGCATTTGATTTGAGTAATGTTAAGTGGCTGTGCAGACTCTTCAATAGGCACAAAATCAGGATCTCTCGATGTAAATGCTTTCACATGTGAAGGATATTCACTGGCATTATTATCCTGTTAATCATCCAGGGTATACGATTCTTGTTGGCCTGGAGCTAAGTAGAAGTAGTCTTCGGATAGGTCACATGCCGCTTTTTCTTCTTAGAAATACCTTGTCCAATTGAAGTAGTCATGCAAAAGTAACAAGCGTTGAGATGTTTTGTGGGTCCCCCGAAAAAACACTTAAAACGCATCGATCGTTAGATATTCTTTGTTTTATCTGCTGTATTTTTAGCATCAAAGTCCTGCCGAAGACGGATGTGTCGGACCGAAAGGTGCAAATATCGCAGCCAAGCTGTAAACTAGCGACACAACGCATTCCGTTCTCCGGACTACATCCTGCTACTTGCAAAGTCCTGTTCAGGGCTTGGTAGGCGGATATTGAGAACGAACGCAGAAGAAGAAGAAGAAGCATCAAAGTACATGTATTCTTCTTTCACTTACTAGTATTATCTTCATCGTACGCAGTCAGACAGCAACCATTATTTTGTCGAAAAAAGCGGCGGTCATCCTGAGGCTGTCGACACTGCCATAGAGCTTGTCTAGTGTTGCCACTGGTGATGGCCACATCTGCTCTCTCTGATCCTCGTATGTCGGGCAGTTTTGCAGCAGATGCTCAGCGGTCATTTTCCCGGTACCACACGGGCATTCGTCGGTGCCACCTATCTTCAATTTGTTCAATAGGTGGTACCTGAGTCTATTGTGGCCAGTGCGAAGTCTGAAGACCACGACCTGCTCTCTTCTGTTCAACTGGTAATAGGCATCGTTTTTGGTGTAACCAGTATGTTCGGTTTCCCATTTGGTCATGTATCTAGCTCTAATTAGCCGTTTTGACTCTTCGTATGTCATACTAGTATCGGGTTGTGGTAGTTTTGCACCTTCTTTTGCCAGTCTGTCTGCCTCCTCGTTGCCTTGGATGTTGCAGTGAGATGGAACCCACTGCACCACTACTCTTTTTGGTGCGGCCTGCTGGCATAGTTGACAGAGTACTGCTCTTAAATCGTTAAGTTCAGTATTTTTCTGGCTTTTCAGTGCTGTGACTACGGCCAGGGCATCTGTAAGCAGGACTATGTGGCTTTCATTCCTTTTACCTGTCACCATTTCTTCCACTGCCGCCCTCAGTGCCTCTGCCTCCGCTCTGAAATTGCTTGTGTATTTTCCAGTAGCAAATGACAGTGTTATTGTTCTGCCATTTGGTAGGCTCAGGAATGCTCCTGTCCCTCCGTTCTGTGTTGTATTTGTTACGGAACCGTCGGTGTATGCATGCATCCAGTCCATGCTTGGGTAGTTTTCCGTAATGAAACTCAGGGTAGTATCTCTTCTTTCTTTTTCAGATTGGCAGTTTTTGTTTCTAATACCTGGTATAATTTCTACCACCTCTGGAAATATATGCTGCCTCCAGGTAGGTTTTCGTACAGTAGGGATGGGATTTGGTGTGGTTAGTGCGTTCATAGGGTCTTCGTGCATCTTTGCTTTGGCTATTTCTGCAAAGTTTCTTAGCTTTAGCTTCCCATTTCCGAAATTGTTTAGTCTCTGGTGCATTGGGTGGTCAGTCAGTCTTCTGAGTTTCTCTGATTGCAGTTGGGCTCTGCAGTCTCTTCTGTCGGCCATGGATTGCAGTTTTGTAATCTTTTCAAGTTCTACAATTGGCGTTGACTTCATGCCTCCTGTTATAACTCTCATGGCTTGGTTTTGGAGTTTGCTAACTTTATCGAAGTTCGCCTTTGCTGCTGTTGTCCATGCCGCAATGCCATACTCGAGAACTGGTCTCACTCTTCCAGTGTACAGTTTCTTTGGTATGCTTTCGTCTGCTCCCCAGCTTGTGCCAGCAAGTTTCCTCATGATTGCCATTTTCTCTGGCTCTCATTCGGTTTCTCTCGATCTGACTTTTCCATGTCATGCGCCGATCAAATGTGACTCCCAGGTAGTTTGGGTTGTCGTTTGGCTGGAGGTATTTGCCGTTTAGACTTAATTTGGTGTTTGATTGATAGCGAGAATATTGTACATGTGGTTTTGTCCTCGTTTATATTGACCAGCCATGAGATCGCCCACTCTTCCAGCGATGTTAGGGCCTGCTGCATCCGATTTCTTGCTATGGTGAGATTCTTTTCAGAGGTCCACATAGCCAGATCGTCTGCAAACATTGAGCTATGAACTCTTCTTGGTATATTCTCTGTAATGTCATTTATATACACCAGGAAGAGTGTGGGTGACAGTACTCCCCCTTGGTGTACACCCTGCTCAAGTGTCACCTTTTTGCTCATCTGCCCTTGTACTTGGACTCTGGCCGTTCTATTTTTGAGGTAGTGGTTGATCCACTTGTACATTTTCCCACAAACTTCACTTCTTCTTAGCTTGACTCTAAGTCCATCTTTCCAGACTTTGTCAAATGCCTTTTCCAGGTCCACCCAAACCGCTACTGTATGCTTTTGCTCCTGGTAGGCATCTTCTATTTCCTGGGCTATGAGGATGACCTGGTCCTCAGTGGATCTGTGCTGTACTTATTAGTATTATGACTTCTTCTATCCACCGGGCTGCCATTCTGATATGTTTCTTGAACCTTGACTTCGCCACGTATTTCTACTGAAACACCCATAAGGATGGTCTAGTTTGCAGCAGACAGTTTCTAGATCATGTTGACATAATTCCCCGATATCTGGTCCTATTAGCTTGTAGGTCTTTATTGTCGCATCTTCTTCTCTGGTGTTTGATTTCTTACTGGATTGTGGACATTGCAGTTGGTGGGGCTAGTATTTTGGTTGTTCTCTTCATTGTCACGAGGCAGTGATCCTTAACGATTTCTGGTCCTCTCCCGGCAGATATCATTTGCTTACATGAATCGTTCTTCATGATGTCTTAATCAAAGTTGGATTTCTCGTTGCTTGTCTGTCTACATTTAGTGAATGTGCGGGCTTATGAGGTAACTTTATATTTGTAATCACCAGGTTTTACTCACCAAGAATCTCAGGAGTCACCTTCCATTGTCAGTGAGAATATCTCTCCACATGATGCTGTCCAATCTAGATTAATCATTTCTCAATTACAATCTACAAGGATACATTCATTATGACAATCATCCACCGTCGTTTTCAAGCAGCTCAAAGAATTCTTCTTTTGCATCTGCTCTGCTCCCATTATTCGGTATATAAACAATGATGATGAGTAATTTGCCATCTTCTTTAAGTAAAGCATCATAATGTTTTCAGAGGTCAATCCTCATCCCTTGATGTTGTCCCTTTGATTTCTGGCCACAAAGCAATTCACTCCCCCTTTGGCTCCCCCAGTAGGGAATTCCAGTGTAGGGCTCGGACCTCACCCTGGGGGCCACGTCACTCTGTTTCATTTGACTCTATCCTACACGCGCCCTCATGGTGAGGCCCTTCCATTGCACTTTGGTTGGGCTAGCTTCTGAGGGCGCACAAACCTAGCATAGGTACATGCAGACGCACACATTTATCCAACCACTAGTTTATGCGTCCTGATATCGCCCAATGGACTACGGTCTGGAGTGGAAAATGGCGCGCCTCCCCCAGTAGAAACTAGTGAGGCAAACATCTAAGCAAAAAAAAAAAAAAAAAAAGTGTAGAGAACCCTATGGATCAATAACCCAAGTGAGAGCTAGGATTTCTTATTTTGATTTCATTTTTTTCCATTAGCTCTCCCTCCTTTTCATTTATACTTCTAATGTTCCGTATTTAAAAAAAAATCGCAGTTCGTAATTCGTGCCAGTTTGTAAGTTGTCAAGGTTTGTCCCGTATTCTTTCTGTACATATTGGTTATTGAGTGTGTAGACAGACAGGTGGAGTTGCTGCCACTTTCGTTGATTTCTGGCTGTTTATGAGATATTACAGCAAACTTCAAAATCCATAGGTCTTTCAGCTATCCATCCATCCGCTGCACACTAGGTAGGAGGGCAGGATACTTCACCAGGTAACATTACAACTCCTCTTCCCCTTTCTCTCTCTCTGACCACTGGATGAGATCCACAGTGACAGGTAAATGAGATGATCTGAAGGTTCTCTGTATTGTACAACAAGTGATGACAAACAATTTTGGCTGATATTTTTATGAACCATTTAATGTATTTGTCCGTCACAATACATGACCTGCCCTTCCAAGTTTCACTCACTCACTCACTCCAACAAAACAATCAAAGAAATACTACAAAGATGATAAAATGCTATAATCAGAGCAATACAGTTTGTTGTTAAAAAAAAGGACATATACAAGATGATTTTGTGCATGGCTGCAGGTCAAGTCAGTTTGTGAAATCAACAGTGCTGGTAGGGTAGGCTTGGATAGCAGCACGTAGCTATTGTCTCCCAAGTAAATACTCATATGAGATTAATGCCAGGATACAAACAACAAAATGAGTACATTCAGCTGAAGACACTACAAGAAAATTAGGAATAATATACCCCAAAGCAAGAAACAGAAATGGATTCTTGTAACACAATACCTATTTAGCCTTATTTTAACAATACCTCAACTATTTAGCCTTAATGTAACACAATACCATTACTATTTAGCCTTATTGTAACAAAATACTTTAAATTATATAGTAACACAATACCTCAACTATGTAGCCTTAAAGCAACACAATAACTCAATTATGTAGTCTTCTTCTTCTTCCTCATTCGTCTTCAGACCTCAAATTCAATGACTCTAACGAAGGCAGCAGTCGACTCAAGGCTCTGTACACTTCCGTACCGCTTCTCGTGGAAGGACACTGGCTGTTGTCAAATGCTACTTCTTTTGTGGGTATACAGTGGACAGGACTGCAAAATATGTTCTGCCTTCATGGAGGCTGTGCCGCAGGCACAAAGGTCCATAGTGCCAACTTGAACTTGTACAGGTGTAGTCTTAGTAGTAGATGTTTGCTCTGTATGCTGATACTAAACTTGGCAGCCTTCTGTAACTCTTGTGCGTGTCATCACACTACAAATGTACTGAAATGATTCATTCTAGTATGACATTCTATTGTCTTCAGCGCATGTTAATATTTCTGAGGGTTGAGCATCTTGTGTGTTCAAAGGGAATGAGTTGGTTAGCTGGTCTCTTCTCTTATGTGTTCAAAGGGAATGGGTTGGTTAGCTGGTCTCTTATGAGTTCAAAGGGAATGAATTGGTTAGCTGGTCTCTTATGTGTTCAAAGGGAATGGGTTGGTTAGCTGGTCTCTTATGTGTTCAAAGGGAATGAGTTGGTCAGCTAGTCTCTTATGTGTTCAAAGGGAATGAGTTGGTTTGCTGGTCTCTAATGTGTTCAAAGGGAATGAGTTGGTTTTCTGGTCTCATTTGTTCAAAGGGAATTATTTTAAACTAGTATCTTGTGTGGTCAAAGGGAATGAGTTGGTTATCTAGCATCTTGTGTGTTCAAAGGGAATGAGTTGGTTTTCTGGTCTCATTTGTTCAAAGGGAATGCTTTTAACTGGTATCTTGTGTGGTCTAAGGTAATGAGATTAAACCAGTAAATTGTATGATCAAATGGAATGGGTTAGCTAATATCTATGTGATCAAAGGTGAATGAACTAGTTGGTTGGTCTCTTGTGTAGTAACGGGAAATGAGTTCAGTCATTGCTTAATTGTTATGTGCTGTCCCTTGTAACACAAAAAGTATCCAACCTCTCGGGCTCTTAAAACTGAAGATTATGTGACTAAAAGATGAATGTAGTCCCGTAACAGTTACTTCTGGCAGGAATGAAGTGCTTGAGAATTCATTGGACAGGGTCTCAGCTTTTGGGAGATCGAGTGACCAGCTACTTCCACGCTGCACTTACGTTTCATAATTCAGAGTAGCCAGAAAACGCATTAAGTGCTGGGTGAAATGGAGAATGTCTAGTTCAGGTCATGAACCAAATTCACTGCTGTCATAGAAAATTCTCTACAAATCATATGATCAAATAAAGCCTTAAATATTCAAAAACTCAGTAGCCAAAATGCTATCTCAAAGGCAATATGTCTTGAAGCTGAGACAGAAGAAACACTTCAGAAAACTTACAACAAAGTATGTAATCAATCCTATGCCTACACAACAGGGAAAACAAACACATGGCACTGCTAACATGACCTTGGTAAAACTGTTGAAAATTAATTTCGAGTGGAGTAGTGTAGTTAGAAAGAGAGACAGCAGACAAATCCTTTCATACAGAAGCTTTGACAAACATAATGAAATAGTACAGAATATCCCCCGTGAAGGCAGAAACAAGTGTATGTCAGATATGTACAAATATGACTGTGTTCTATAGACATCATTACGATCATGGCCATAAAATACAGGCATTTATCATGTGAATGGTACCCATGATCATAATTCGTTTGCTTGTTTCTCTTCACCACCAGGTCAACAAAATAACATCTAAACAACAGCTGTTCATTATTTCTGTCTATTATACTATTCTCTCAAATCAGGCCAGTGTTTAGTTTTTATTAATCTCGATCTAGTTGTCTGTCACAAAATTAGCACTCAAAATATGTACGTTCAAACGTTATACAAGCTCAAGATAAGAAGCCAGTTCAAGGCCATGTTAAGAATCATGACCTGGTGGTGCTGGAATCAACTCCTGAGTTATTTCTCTGGAGTAAAACAGAAAGAAGGCAGAAGAAATGTACAGGTGTATTTCCACTGATCAAGCTATCCCTAGGACTACACTCTCAGGTGTGTTTCCATTGACCAAGCTATCTCTAGGACTACTCTCTCAGGTGTGTTTCCACTGACCAAGCTATCCCTAGGACTATACTCTCAGGTGTGTTTCCATTGACCAAGCTATCCCTAAGACTACAGTCTCAGTTGTGTTTCCACTGACCAAGCTATCCCTAGGACTACACTCTCAGGTGTGTTTTCACTGACCAAGCTATCCCTAGGACTATACTCTCAGGTGTGTTTCCATTGACCAAGCTATCCCTAGGACTACACTCTCAGGTGTGTTTCCACTGACCAAGCTATCCCTAGGACTACACTCTCAGGTATGTTTCCATTGACCAAGCTATCCCTAGGACTACACTCTCAGGTGTGTTTTCATTGACCAAGCTATCCCTAGGACTACACTCTCAGGTGTGTTTCCATTGACCAAGCTATCCCTAGGACTACACTCTCAGGTGTGTTTCCATTGACCAAGCTATCCCTAGGACTACACTCTCAGGTGTGTTTCCATTGACCAAGCTATCCCTAGGACTACACTCTCAGGTGTGTTTCCATTGACCAAGCTATCCCTAGGACTACACTCTCAGGTGTGTTTCCACTGACCAAGCTATCCCTAGGACTACATTATCAGGTGTGCATCCACACAGACCAATATATCCATTGGATTACACTTTCTACACAGACTAAGATATCCTGTATGCTACACTTCATATCAAGACATGAACTACTGTTACCCAACATGGACAAGTGGTACACATGTGTACACATTCAATCAATAATAACACAACACACACATCTAATGAGAGCCACAAAGATAGTAGATAACATTCTCTTATAACAAGCAACTGATGCAATATTTCCTGACACTAATAGTTAAGGTCGCATGCTTCTTTAGTATCTTATCAGCTGGAAAACCTTCAGCACTGCATCTTTTACTGTCAGAAAATATAATTTATACAATGTCTTCATTTGTTTATCTTTGGAAGCTCACCTAGGAAACTTTTTTACAGTTCACTATATCCTTTTTTTCAATCTGACAATCCTTTGATGTCTATATACCCATGTAACAATAATTTCTATTATCAATATGAAACTCTGCAACATTCGCCAGAGAAAATATAATCACTCTGTTCATGTTCAACGCTAATGAAAGGGCCGCTGTCCAACACTAACGAAAGGGCTGCTATAGTAGAGAGGGTAAGACGCTTGCCTCTCAGAAATGAACGAAAGCATGAAACGGTAGGCGTTAGTTTGAAGTTACCCCTAGTCTCAAGAGAGGTGAGATCAAGCGCCTTAGTCCTATTGGATACAAACAATAAACTTATGGGTCTCATGTACATGTTAAAGAACCATTGGTAGGCTGAAAATTGAAAAACAAAAAAACCAGACTGACAACCATTGACCAGGCAAAAAATGTAGAAAATTAATTAAATTCTTAACCAATCCTTACCTGAATTCCTCCCGGATTAGTAAGCCACAGGAAGCAAAATTTCAAATAACCTACTATGGATAGCTTCGGCTACCTGGCAGTAGATATGCATCTGTTGTTTGACTACTAGGGTTCCAAGCAACATTAATGTACAAACAGTTCTTCTGTATGTTTTAAAAACATGTCATGTAACCAAAATTAACCCCATAGAATGTAGAGCTTCACCATCAAATGTCTCAGGTCTGCCGAAGACGAATGTGTCGGACCGAAAAATCGCAAATATCGCAGTCAAGCTGTAAACTGGCGACACAGGGCATTCCGTTCTGCGGATTATATCCTGCTCCTTGCAAAGCCATGTTCAGTGCTTGGTAGCGGGAAATTGAAAACGAACGCAGAATAAGATGGTCAGATTTTTGTGGTCAAGTACATGGCAACAAGGAGAGAATATGATGATGGGCGGACACACCCTCGGCGATCAAATTACTACGTAACCAAACCTGCACTACATTGGAATCCTCAGGTGAAAGGGAAGGGTTACTAGGCCAAAGATTAGATGTTGAAGAACAATGGCAGAGAAGGCCAAGGCAACTGAAGTCTTACATGGTAGAGCTTAAGAAGATGGCCAAATACTAGAGTAGGTCGAGAGTTACTATTGCAACCCTAAGTTCCAAGGTGGAGTCACAGTTGCAACTCTATATTCATAATGGAGAGTCATAATTGCAACTCTAGGCTTAGTAACCATTGCAACCCTATGTTTATAGTGAAGAGTCATAATTGCAACTCTATGTTCAAAGGTGGAGTCACCATTGCAACCCTATGTTCCAAGGTGGAGTGTGACCATTTCAACCCTATGTTCCAAGGTGGAGTAACCATTGCAACTCTATGTTCCAAGATGGAGAGTCACCATTGCAACTCTATGTTCCAAGATGGAGAGTCACCATTGCAACTCTATGTTCCAAGATGGAGAGTCACCATTGCAACTCTATGTCCCAAGATGGAGTCACCATTGCAACTCTATGTTCCAAGATGGAGAGTCACCATTGCAACTCTATGTTCCAAGATGGAGAGTCACCATTGCAACTCTATGTCCCAAGATGGAGAGTCACCATTGCAACTCTATGTCCCAAGATGGAGAGTCCCCATTGCAACTCTATGTTCCAAGATGGAGAGTCACCATTGCAACCCTATGTCCCAAGATGGAGAGTCACCATTGCAAACTCTATGTTCCAAGATGGAGAGTCACCATTGCAACTCTATGTTCCAAAGAGAACTAGAAGAAATAAGTCTAGTTAGTGACTGGTCACATGTGTACATCTTTTTTTTTTAGGTTTCCTTTACCCAGAGTCTGGAACCTGCTGTCATCAACTTGTCTTTTGAAAATCTATACTTTATTGCTCGTGTGCCAATCAGCACGATGTATAGACAGGTAGAGAGACATAAAGTATACTTTTGCTTCTTGTATATCAAGGAGTGCCATTTTAGGATCACCAATCAGCAAAAGGTATAGAAACATAAAGTATACTATACTTCTTGTATGAAAAGGGGGACTTTTCTAAGATCAAGGTGCAGACAACGATAGCACCTGGAAATAGATGGACTGCAAAACTGTGTACAATAAATGATTTTACAACTTGAAAACTAGATAAAATATAAGGAAGGAAAAACAATACAAGACCAGAATAGCAGCAAGAATAGGGTAAGAAAGATTGAAATATAATATAAATACACTTAAAAGTTAGGCTGAAAATGGTGACTGATGCTCATGGCAATATTGATGTAAGATGAAGTTTAAAAATGTGTTTGCCAATGCTTAAACTTTGATCAATTTTATTTCCAAGTTCACATTAATGATGATAAAAATCACTTTCACACACTCTTTCTTTCTTGGCTTTACTGTTTTCCATTTACTTGAAAATGTTTTATATTTTAAAAAGTCAGTTTCCATCCAGAAATTTTTGTAAATGTATATTTTGAGTATCATCTCTTTATAATGGTTGCTGAATAAGACAAGCTGATTCAATGGCATTCTACATGCAGTGAAGACAGACAAGAGAGCATCAACGACATTCTACATGCAGTGAAGACAGACACAATTTACCAGGATAAGATGAGACAGACAAGAGAGCTACAACGACATTCTATATGCAGTGAAGACAGACAAGAGAGCATCAATGACATTCTATATGCAGTGAAGACAGACAAGAGAGCATCAATAACATTCTACATGCAGTGAAGACAGACAAGAGAGCTACAATAACATTCTACATGCAGTGAAGACAGACAAGAGAGCATCAATGACATTCTACATGCAGTGAAGACAGACAAGAGAGCATCAATGACATTCTACATGCAGTGAAGACAGACAAGAGAGCATCAATAACATTCTACATGCAGTGAAGACAGACAAGAGAGCATCAATGACATTCTACATGCAGTGAAGACAGACAAGAGAGCATCAATAACATTCTACATGCAGTGAAGACAGACAAGAGAGCATCAATGACATTCTACATGCAGTGAAGACAGACAAGAGAGCATCAATGACATTCTACATGCAGTGAAGACAGACAAGAGAGCATCAATGACATTCTACATGCAGTGAAGACAGACAAGAGAGCATCAATGACATTCTACATGCAGTGAAGACAGACAAGAGAGCATCAATGACATTCTACATGCAGTGAAGACAGACAAGAGAGCATCAATGACATTCTACATGCAGTGAAGACAGACAAGAGAGCATCAATGACATTCTACATGCAGTGAAGACAGACAAGAGAGCATCAATGACATTCTACATGCAGTGAAGACAGACAAGAGAGCATCAATGACATTCTACATGCAGTGAAGACAGACAAGAGAGCATCAATGACATTCTACATGCAGTGAAGACAGACAAGAGAGCATCAATGACATTCTACATGCAGTGAAGACAGACAAGAGAGCATCAATGACATTCTACATGCAGTGAAGACAGACAAGAGAGCATCAATGACATTCTACATGCAGTGAAGACAGACAAGAGAGCATCAATGACATTCTACATGCAGTGAAGACAGATACAATTTACCCGGATAAGATGAGACACAAGACAAGAACGAAGTGGTACAGAAAATAAGTTGTTCTGAAATCTTCTGGAAATGAACAGTACATGACGACAGGCAGCATTATACACAATGTACATGAGAAAGACTCATTGAAATAGGTATGGACAATCTGTATAAAACAGGACGACCATCAGTAGTCAGATGAAAGGCGCTAGGGGTTAGGTGTCTCGACTGTCTCTGTCTTGGATATCTGGAAAGTGATCAGATATTCTGGATACGCCTGAAATGGAGGAGCAGGAAATATGTGGTTACCAGATGAAACATTACAGCCGAGTTTCTGATCTGACAAGCATTGGGTGTGGGGTTTAGGTATTGAAACATGGGTGTGGGGTTTAGGTATTGAAACATGGGTGTAGAGGAGTTTAGGTATTGAAACATGGGTGTGGGGTTTAGGTATTGAAACATGGGTGTGGGGTTTAGGTATTGAAAAGTGGATGTGGGTCTAGCCCTTAGAAGGTTTTTGTTTCTGGTGCTTTCTTTCAAACCGAGACGACTACACACCACAACCAGGTTTTGGTTTCTTGTTTCTAGTGCTTTCTTTCTAACCCAGTGTGTGTTTCTTGTATGAGTGGTGGAGTGTGCAATTCCAGTGAGTTGTAGAGTCTTCTATAGTACAGGTGTAAGTTGGTACTGTTAGTAGCCTATCCCAACATGGTAACACTGTGACAATGGACCTTTTTCTTATCTGTCATAAACAAAGCTCTCCTAAAAAACTACTGTGACTACTATATAAAGTTGTGCATAGAGATAGCAGAATCATTGTGTAAACAAATTTCTACATAAACCAACACTTCAAGGGTGCACTGAAGTAATTTAATACAGGCTTCCTGGAAGCAGTGTCAACTGTAGTGGGGCCACCCTTTGATTTGTATAAAGTGGACAGAAGACAAATGAAGCAAAAGTGCTAAAGCACAATATTCATTGACACTCTCAAACTGGATAGGTATAAAGGGAAGATTAAAGCAAAGAAAATATACTACAAAACAGTTGTGTGGATCAACGATATAGAATAATAGCTACAATGTCATCGTCATCAGGTCAGGTTAATTAGACTAGAGACAGGTATTGAAGTTGTCTGATCATATCACATTATTGTGCTCTGTTAGTCAGTCCAGAGAATGGTGTGAAGTCATCTGATTGTGTCATATCACTGTCCTCTGTTAGTCAGTCCAAAGACTGGTGTTAAAAAGTCGCATCATGTCATGCCACTGTCCTCTGTTAGTCAGTCCAAAGACTGGTGTTAAAAAGTCGCATCATGTCATGCCACTGTCCTCTGTTAGTCAGTCCAAAGACTGGTGTTAAAGTCGCATAATGTCACACCACTGTCCTCTGTTAGACAGTCCAAAGACTGGTGTTAAAAAGTCGCATCATGTCACGCCACTGTCCTCTGTTAGTCAGTCCAAAGACTCGTGTTAAAGTCGCATCATGTCACGCCACTGTCCTCTGTTCTTGGCACATCACTTCTGCTCAGCATATGTCCCCACCCCAATGTTCTTGTACGCTAGTGTTATATATTTGTTTCTTGGATGCCCTCTTTTTCTTTTCCCGTTTAAATTTGTCATTCAGTTTTTTCAATAGTAGGCCTCTATGTCTTATTTTGTGATTCAGTCAAGACAATCTACTTTTTTTTTATATTTTAAATTAATTTTCTATGTGCCTCTATATTGTTAAGCACTTGCTTGTTTGACATTTTTTCTGTCCAGCTCACTTTTTGCATTCTGCAATAGAACTACATCTGAAAAGCTTCTAAGACCTTTTCATATTTTTTTGTTCAGAGTTCATGTTTACTAGTCGTACCTTGATACAAATATGATATGTGTGGTGATTATTCTTTTGCGCAGCTCAATATTGATGTTACTTGATGTTGTAAGTTCTAGCTTCTCATGTAATGCCATTTTTGCTACTATGATTATAGTTGTACTTTCAACTTAACAACAGGTATTCTCTGTAATAATTTGACCCAAATATGAAAACCTCTGCACTTGTTCTTCTGTCTGTATCTAGATGCTGATATTTCTTCTTCTTCTTCTTAGTTCGCAGTCAGACATCAACCTTAATTTTTTCGAAAAAAGCAGCGGTCATCCTGAGGCTGTCGACACTGCCATAGAGCTTGTCTAGTGTTGCCACTGGTGATGGTCACATCTGCTCTCTCTGATCCTCGTATGTCGGGCAGTTTTGCAGCAAATGCTCAGTGGTCATTTTCCTGGTACCACACGGGCATTCGTCAGTGCCACTTATCTTCAATTTGTTGAATAGGTGGTACCTCAGTCTATTGCTGATATTTAATCTTTGGGATTATTTTACTATTCACCATCAGTTACAATTTACGATACCATTATTAATCATCTCTTTTCACGCCAGTAGGAGAACATTGTAGTAGTTTGTTTTGCATGATGAAGTTGCTAGCTCTATGCAAGACCCTGTTTAGTTGCATTTTATGATATTACAATATAGAAAATGGCTTATAGAACTGACTTTATTTGTATCTGGACTTCACCATATGTGTTCAGTCATTTTCATAGCTGAAAGTGCTGATGACAGAGTACGAACTCTCTAGCTCCTGCGGCTCAGAATTTTCTCCCTGACTTTGTCGGGTATCCATTTACAGCTGAGTTGACTGGGAGAAACAGTCATACCATGAAAAACCTATGACATACCCACTCACAAATAATCAAACACACTGTTATTTGAACCCGGTATGTTGTGTTTGTAAGCCAAGTGCACAACCCCTGGACCACACTCTCCCTTTAATACATGCACAATAGAAAGAAGTGGTGATATTCATGACTTTCAAATAAGTTGTCTTGGTATCTATGGGGGGAGTGTAAGGATACTTGTACATATATTGGATCATGAGGAGAGGAGATTAAAGTCCGTGCACACAAAACACACTGATCAGACTATGTTAGTCAGGGTTTAGGTGAAACACATTGGTCAAGACCCCCACTTCACTTTCAAGCAGGTCTCCTTGGAAACAGGCTGTTTTATGGCAGTCTGGCTAATGAGGCGGGGATCGGCACTGTGATCCTCAAAGTGGTGAGCTTACTGAAGAGTCTCACATTGCACTACAGTCAGCAGGACCCACAGAAGAAAGTCATCAAGAGTGTCTAACTCAAGTACGAGTGGCAATCGCACCAACAAAATAATGTATCATAAATCCAGCTGAAATCGGGTGGGTCAGGCCGAAAAGCACAGTCTCGCTGTAAACTACAACACAGCATCGTTTTCAAGGACGCTAACTGAAGAAGTAGTATCATAAATGTTTCTTTTAATCAACTGGTACAAAGCATAGATCTTAAATAAAAGGCAGCAATAACAATCAAATGACAGTTGTCCACGTACTAGGCTGATAAGCCAACGGCGCGAGGCAAAAAAGGTGAGGGATTACGGCCAAACGCCTCTAAGCCAAAATCCCGCCCAAAAGCTCAGCACGATTGCAAAGGGAGGCTTCGACATGGTGGGGACCTGGGGCTCCAGCCCCACCCGGTCGAGCCGCAGAAAGAGGTCTCTGCCGTCCGCCGATCAAAGCGGGCGGGAAGCTGCTCGATATTCACCCCATACAGCGATGAGGTATGAAACCATTTGTTGAAGACTTAGTTCTCGGTCGGAGTGTCCTAAGCAGTAGATAGCTACCTCACTGCGAACTGCTGAGACTCAACCCTTGACCATGAGATATGTCCGCACACCAGGCGAACACCATCCCCTGGTCAAATGCACTCCTTCGAGAGAAATCACAGGTCGCTGACATTTGGTCCACGTGCTTGGCTGATAAGCCAATGGTGCGAAGCTACCATCTGAGGGACTACGGCCGAACGCCTCTAAGCCAGAACCCCTTCCTAAATCTTAGCACCGCTGTGATGGGAGGCTACGACATGGCTGGGACCTGGGGCTTGCGTCTCAGCCCGGCCCGGTCGAGCCGCAGAAATGCACCTGGATAAATGCACTCCTGCCTTGCTCTTTACCTCTGTCTGCTATCAGTCATCCCAATGGACGCAGAAGAGATGCAGTCCAGCGGACATTGCACCCTCTGCCCTATTGTGACAACCTCCCAGGTGGCGGGGAATGCTAGGCGTACCATCACTGCAGATGAGCCGAGAAAATAAAAGGAGCAAAGAGATACCTCACTCCTATGCATATGCTACGTTTTTGGCAGGACGTGACGATCCTGGGACACAGTCACACTGGACTGCCTCTCTTCCGGGATAGTACAAACTAGTACATAGTCCATCATATCATATCATTGCCAAACCCTATAGACACGAGTGGGGAAGACTCGATAGTCCTGCAAGACAACTTCCCAAAGAGAGACAACTCTGACCAAAAACAACTGCTACCTTGCAGTTAGGCTGGGGACAGCCAAAGGCTAAGGAGGGCAACCCTACAGAAACGCCTGTTGAAATCGGATGCACTGATCCACAGGCTTAACAAAATAAAACAGTGCAACGTAAATATAGCTGTAAACAGCGTACGATGAAGAAGAAATGACAGGAGTAATACTACCAATGTTGATAATAGATAGTACAGGTAAGGCACATGTAGTCAGCCTCATAGCTAGACTGACTGGCTTCAGTGATCAAGTGTTAGAAACTTGACTGCACCAGGTCTCTGCTTTTGATACGGTGATCAGTTCCTTTCATGCATTCCCTTACTGTATGTCCGATGCCGTTTGCATAGGAGAGTTCCGCAAGAACAAAAATAACCCCAATAATAAATTGCTGTTGATAGTAAATAAATGTTAAATAACCAATGACAAAATACCAACTCATTATTAGCTACAACTAGTTCTTACCTGCTCTCCACGATAAACCACATATTCTGCATAGTTCAGTCCACCTGTACTGGGCCGTCCTATGACTGAATGGTGACCAGGTGGTGCATGTGCCATTTTCATTGCAGAAAATTGAAGAAACGACTTGCCCAAAGTTACTCGACATAACAATAATTGTCTGGAGAAATGAAACATTGAGTATTATTGGAAATGTAAGTGTAATCATCTAAAAAAAAACAATTAAGGTGTAGGTACTCTGGGACTTCATTAATAAGGGCAGTCATTATGTCTAATTCTCAATCCTTGCTTTGGAAGGTACAGAAAGGGTGGCTATGGCATGGGTGGATAGCAAATATAGTGGCCTCAAATCTTCATGGGCTTGTGAGGATTTACTGGCCTAGTCATGCTGGGGTTTATGGTAATGACAGAGCTGACATCTTAGCTTCGAGAGGATCCATAATGAGACATGGGATATTCTTTTTCTTCTTCTTTCATTCGCTTTAAAATATTGTCTATATCTGCAATGTTGTCTCTTGTATAAACTTCACTGTCTTTTGTAGTTACATGGGATATGAATAGTGGTGACATGAATAGTAGCGATATGAGATATGAATAGTGCGTGGGGGTAGAGCAGATCAGAGGTCAAAGGTCAGAGCAGGAGTGAGTACATTCAGTAAGCTACAGGAACTATCAGCATTCATACCCTTCGCAATTTGCTACTGAGAGACACTGTGCACAGAAACAAAGAGAGAGAGACTCGGCACCTACAAATCAGCCCTGATTGCTGTGAGGTTGATGCTATATTACATAACAACTTACCATGTGTCTTTTCTTAATTCTAAGTGACATATTCTCTAAATCCTGGTATTCAATCAGGCACGTGTGTCTGACGCCGGGTAGCCAAATGTTGAGTAAACTTATTTCGCTCATTTGTCTTGTTGTACCATATTCGAGTCCAGGGCCCCCTCCAGGCCATCTCTCCACCTCAGTCTCGGTCAGGTGCCTAAAGTTGTAGGGCCACCATGACGTCACTCTACGTGTCCATCTGCTATCCGATATGTGCACCACATAGTCAGCCTATCTGTATTTTCATAACATGCACAACATCTATGATATCCGTGAAGGAAGTTCGATGTCTGATCTGTGCATTGCGGATTTGGTCTCGAATGGAGATCTTCAATGTTTTTTGCTCCACCATTCGTTGAGCAATGCAGAGTCTATCTGCATTAGCTTTCCTTAGGTTTCAAACCTCACAGCCATATACCATGGCTGGAATAACCATACTGTTGACGGTGTGAGCCCTAGCATTGTCATTTTGCATTTGTTGCGGTATGGGTTTAATACAGTTGAAGCTGAGCAAGTAGATATACCAATTTTGATGGGACAATCTTCAATTATATATTTCCTGCTCTATTTTCTTAGATGCTCCAAGCTACCAAATGCCTTGTTGCAAGCACAAGCTTTAACACAAATTGTCTCAGCTTGTGCAGGTTGAAGTGACGTCCCTGAGATTCAGACACACGGATGTAACATAATAGCACACTAAGGTGACCTGGACTCATCACGTCGAATGACTATTCATGATTACATCTGATGGTCGAGTCCCAGGCGGCTTGCAGTTTTGTTGGGTAATGTACAATCTGTTCTAGTCAGGTGGTGTGAGGGCGGCCCTGGTAACTTCTCCAGAATGAGCAAGGCTTCTTCACGTCCCTCACTCCCACAGATCTAACAACTACATCAAATAGGATATAAATACAGCTTTGGTGTCTCATACTGCACTTGATACTAGAATCTTTAGTTTTTGACAACAGTTTTCAAAACCCTGATACAGCATAAGTTTTTTTCTATCACAGGTAAAAATAGAAACATAGCCTGCACAATGTGTGGTGACTGCAGGGCAAGAGGTCTTTATTCCTCAGCTCTTTAATCCATACAGCAAAGGAAATCAAATGCTGTAATATTTTGTTTTAACTGGAAAATATGTAGAAGAGCTGGCCTTGCTGAACTTAGTATTTTCATGCCATAATCCATTCAACAAACATGTGTGATATACAACTCTTCAAATAATCTACATATACAAAATTTTTGTGAACGAGCACATATATCAGCAGCTGTATGCCCAAAACGGAAGAAATGAATAGTAACACTGTAAACAACCAAGCATACTATAAGAGGAGCAACTAATGAGGGCATTGGGCTGGTTACTTATCCTATATAAGCTACAAAGAATACAAACCTAGACACACTTTGGTAGGAGAGGAGAGACTATGACACATAAACTACATGTTTAGATTAGTCAAAGAATCAATGTCATTGTGCACGGTTTAACCCGTGTGCTCTGTTCTTCTCCATATTTCTTTAAGAATCTCAGCACAATGCATGAACTTTATTGCACCGGCGAGGATCCTGTAATAGATTGGCTAGAATTTTAACATAATTTTGATTTTTGCCCGGGTAGCGGCCGTTAAGTCTACTCTTTTTTATTTCCAACTACCGAGGGATTTTAACGTGCGCAACACAACACAGGTGTCCGATCTCTACTACCTAGAGATCCCGGGAAATTCCAGAAAGTACCTGTGAAAAATCCATGTCTTAACCTTGATTTGAACCCGCAACCTCCGGCACTCAAGGCTGACTGCTTACCTCGAGACCACTCCATCCCCTAAACTACAGGTATCAAATAATAAAATTTGGGCTGACTCTAGAAGGCTATGTTCAATTATCTTCTTCTTTGTTCGTTCTCAATCTCCCGCTACCAAGACCTGAAAAAAGCATTGCAAATAGCGGAATGTAGTCCAGAGAACGGAATGCATTGGGTTGTGGTTTATAGCTTGACTGAGACCTTTCGGTCCGACACATCTGACTTCAGCAAGCATTTTTGAGTACTGGGTTGCCCTCCCTCTTCGATCTCTTCTACTTAGCCAGTCTGCTCTGTTGCAGCTTGTTATCCAGGATCACCGCGTGAAGGTGTAGAAGGGTCTGGCAGCTCTGGTTCGCTGACCCTGGTGCTAGCAGTCAGCTATGGGTAGCTGACCGCTGCAGTTTATACGCTGCTCAGTGTCTTGACCCGTTCAATTCTCTGAGTTACATATAAGGATCACGCATATATTTCATTTATTATAATTGTACTAGAACAATAAGATTGATTCATTATTCCCTGTGTTCCTATTAACTGGGAGAAGGTACAATATGTAGTCTCCTCTGCTCTATAACCAGAATGCCCTAGATTGAGGAAGTTCATAGTTAATTCATCTTGTAGGACAAATCTAAACGAAAACCATTTGCTGCCTAGTCAGAGACGAGGATAGAAGTATTTTACGGAAATAAAAATATTTGTAGACAAAAGAATTGCAGTGTTGAAATGTGCAGATATTGCAGTTCAACTGTAAATTGCAAGATAATGTATCTTGTCTCAGTTTGGCTCTATAAGGTGCCCACTGCAGCTAGCACTTTCACAGAAAGGATGTATCAAGGCACTTAGATGTCCCTTGGAAAGTGATGGCTGTTGTAGCAACTTGCTTTGCATGATGACATTTCAAGTCCCATACACAACTCTTATTAGTCAGATCAAATAAAATGCTTGGAAGGTTTTATTCCTTCTTCCCCCAGTTACCACTTAGGTGAACACAACATATTGTTTACAAAAACAACAACACATAAATATTTCCTCTTCTTCGTTCATTCTCAATCTCCCGCTACCAAGCCCTGAAAAGGGCTTTGCAAGTAGCATGATGTTGTCCGGAGAATGTGTTTTTGTCGTAGTTTACAGCTTGACTGCGATATTTGCACATTTCGGTCTGATACATCCAACTTCAGCAGACATTTTTGAGTACCGGGGTTAGCCTTCCATTTTCACCCCTTCTTCTTAGCCAGTCTGCTATGTTGCAGCCTGTTATCCATTATCACTGCGTGGAGATGAAGAAGGATATTGACATCTCTGGTTTGCTGGCCCTGACCCTAGCAGTCAACCATGGGTCGCTGACCACTGCAGCTCACACACTGCTCAGCATCTTGATCCCAAATAAATACAATTAACAAAATATGTAAAAGTTATATAATTTTTAAAAAAAACCAGACTTGGACAAAGAAAAGAAAAAGTCCAGATGCTGACCTGTGACAAATGTAACAAGACCTGTCTTTATGTGTTGGGCAGCCTGTTCCTCCACCTATACCATAAACATACTGATTGCTCTTGGATGAGTTTTCAGCAAAGTATATTCCTGCAGAAGAAAGAGTCAATCATTGAATACAAACTTCAAGTTAAGAAAACTAAACCTACTAACAATTTAGATGATTTACACATTGTTGGCCCATATTTGTACTTTTAAAATGATCTGATACATGGCCCCTGAACATCTGCTGCAAAAGCACATATGATTATCATCAGTACCATTCTTGGACAAGCTCTATAGTGATGCTAATAATATCAGGTGACCACTGCTTTCCTTATAAATATTCAACATGATGCCTGAAAGTGTATGAAGAAGAAATGATCTTGTAACCTTCATTCTGGTCTCTTCCATTCTTAAGAATAAAATTCACAGTATTCCCAGCATACCCATCGGTGCTTAGTCTCTCTCAGTAAATGGTAAAGCACCAAATAGATGAAAATGAAACAAGATAATATCTTATTTGTACCAAACAGATCAAAGTGAAACCGGGCGAGACCTTACTTGCACTGAACACCCTTCTCACACAACAAGACCTTACTTGCACAACAAGACCTTACTTGCATTGATCACCCTTCTCACACAACAAGATCTTACTTACACTGAACACCCTTCTCACACAAGACCTTACTTGCACAACAAGACCTTACTTGCACTGAACACCCTTCTCACACAACAAGACCTTACTTGCACAACAAGACCTTACTTGCATTGATCACCCTTCTCACACAACAAGACCTTACTTACACTGAACACCCTTCTCACACAACAAGACCTTACTTGCACAACAAGACCTCACTTGCACTGAACACCTTCTCACACTTCCTCCCCCCAACCCACACCAACATGAAACCAAACACAAGATCTCACCTGCACCAAACATTCCCCCAATGTAAGCATGTCTCTCATCAAACCCTTTGTGAACTATGGCATTGATAAATGGAGATCCATGAAACAAATGCCTTTCATTAGGCTGCCCATGGTTCTCCTCCCCTACTTCCTTCCTCCGATGGCCATATCGCTCAAGAAGACGCTTGTTCCTGATTTTCTGAATCTTCATTAAGTTATAGCCATTGAAGACACCACCTACATTGTCTTTGTGGTCACGAAGTGTAGATATCATCTATTGGTGAGATAAGTCAATTATTATTTAGTGAAATATATCATTTGCTGATATAATTACACAAATTTTCATGTAGAGACCCAGATTTAGAATGACATTTTATATAATCTGATCGTAATGCTTTAAAAGTGTTCCAAAGACAGAAATGAACTGTCTCAAATATGACAACTCAATACCATGACAATAATCAAGGAAGAATCAAAACTTTTGATAGGGTTTAATTTTAATGTAACAAAGTCATTCCACCAGCTCACTTGTTAAACTTTCAACACTGCTATGAAATGCTACTAGTTTTTTTTTGTATTGAAAAATGTTCCGCTGCATATGTAATACTAGTACAGCTATAGGAAGGATGTTTTAAAAGAAAAAACCCAGTGCAATGTATGGGCCTGTTTTAAAAAAGTCAAGGTAGACACTGTGGTCAGCTAGAGATTGATAAATACTTTATCGCACTAGGCCTCAGCTTTTCATGGTTTGCTTTCTCAAACTGTAAACCAGGTACCCATTTACAGTTGGGTAGATTGAAGCATGATAAATCTGGGCCCTTTGCTGTGAAACAAGCACTCTAATAGATCTGCCGCTCAGACATTTGGGGGCTTATCTATACTATAAAATACATGTATCTGTCCATCTTGAAAAATCTTGAATGAACGTGAAATTTTGACAGCTCGATCTGTCTGGAATTTCTAGGTCAACGCAATGCTTTTCAGCTCGCTGCGTTATTCCCTTCACAAGTTAATTACTTCAGAAAATACATGTAGCTGTCTGACAACCTTGCAAAAACAATTGAACAATAATTATTCTAGCAGCGTGAAATTTACACAGCTCATTCGTCTAGAATTTCTAGGTCAACGCATTATTTTCTACTCACTGCGTGGCACAAAGTTAATGACCGTTGCGCCTACAATGACGTCAGAATAAGCAATCTATAGTACAATATTTGATGACTGGCAAGGCGTGACAATAATGCTATCTCAAGGAGAAACTGGAGTAATAGTGCTTTAATGTTGTTTCATCATTGTGTATTCTGGGGTTAGTCAACCTTTGCGCCAAATGCCTCAATTTTTGTTAAAGCCGGTGAAGAACAAGGTTTTGTGCTGAAAATCTATTTATGTTTAAACTCCACAAAAAACAGCTAGTTACCAAATTTATTTGTTTCTGAGTTTTTCCTTTCAACAATTTTTATTATGTTTTTCAGGGAAAATGAAATAATGTATGCAAGAAAATCAGAACCTAATCTAGATCCCATGAGAAGTCGATTAGTAAAAACTAGTATGATATAAAAATGTAAATATCTGAGAATAAAAAAACCAAAGATAAAATGATGGAATATATCATCTACTGGTGAACAGCCAAAATCTAGCATAAATACAAATTATGGGTGGGAAAACACACCCTTATTTAAATGTTTGTCAAGCAGAAATGATTTAAATATTCAAATTATTAGGTGGATATGAAGATAAATACATATAAAGGTAAGGGCTCAATGATACCAACGATACGGCCCTTATCAGGGATTAAGAACGAGTTGAAAAAAACATCACAAAAATAGACAAGACTTTGTATAAAATGAGCGGTTTAAGTTTACTGACCCATTCATGTATGGTGATGAACCGCAACCACTCATGTGACACTATATCTTGTTTTTTGTTGTAATTTGTTAGTTATTTTCGTTTGTTCTTGGTCCAAGATGAAGGCCTTGTGGCTGTGTATGCAGGTATCATATTGTTTTTGTCCTGGGACTGACACAGAACCATTACCTTTATGTGTTTGACTTTTAACATTTAGTACCGCTGCAGTTTTGATCTATTTATTAGATTGATATGTTGTAATAATATGTAAGTGCGGAAGTCAAAGTTATCTGGATGTAAACAATCAAATTATATGGCGTGTATTTAGGATAAGAACTGGACGTTTGCAGATTGGAGAGGTATAAAGATTATTTTGCTGAAATGTTTAGCTATATATATAATGGCTGTATGACAGTTGACTAATGACTGCATCGTTTTTTTTCTCAATTATTGGTGGTGTTGTGTAGGTTTCGTTGTCATTTGTTTGACAATTATGCTGTCAGTTTTTTTTAATTTTACAAAAATGACAAGGTTAAAAAGATTGTTACAATTATATAAAGGTTGGTTATATGTTTATATAGTGCGGAACAAGATGGCTGCGCTCACGTCTCCCGGTGTTTGTGATAAATTTGGTTGTTTCCAAATCTTTGATTGGATTATAATTCAGTCCATCAGTTGGTTTGCTGGATTACTGTTCTAAGAGGGTATTTGTGTGTGTTCACCTGATGTATTGTGCCTGTCACACCTTATCTAGATGTGGTCGCTAAGACCGGCAAGCCCAGGCAAGCTCAAAGATGGCCACAGTCAGACGAGTATTGTCCAGTGTTTAGATGTAGGAAATGGGTCTTACACAGTGTCTAGCTTGGCTGCACTCCAGGTAGGCAAGAAACACAACACACCAAGGACTTTCTTCTCAGTATGATGATGCTCCCCTCCTACCAGAGGTTCACGTAACCTCTCCTCCCTACGCATCCTCAATCCTGTGAGAATCACTCCGTCCAGTAGGACAAATTTCAGAGGACACGGGAGAAGGGCGTGGCACATAACGGCAGAAGACAGACACGGACACCGGCCTGACACACAGGAGATGAAGTACTCCTTACAAACTCCCTGCTCGCAGCCCCCGTCCCAAGGCAGCGGAGCATCCGGCTCTCCCCAAGAGAGCCACACATGGATCTCTAACGACCGAAGGACTAGGAAGGAACTCGACCACATCCTTGTGAGAAGTCTCAATCGGGTGACTTCCTGTCGTGTCTTTAGCGGTGCTGAGGCCCCTGCCAACACTGACCATCGCTTGCTGACGTGCTACTGGCTAGACTCAAGCCTCTCTTGAGCACAAAACGTCACCCAGAACAGTCTTCACCCAGGGTTGTTCTACAACCGACGCTATTCTTGCTCTGCGCCTCCTCGTCAATCACCCCTTGTACGCTGCATACGTGGACTTGAAATCTCACTTGAAATCTCGGTTGATCGGCCGGCTTTGTGGAAAACCCTCCAGGGAATAGGCACCCCGGCCAACCTGATCAAGGAGCTACACAAGGACAACGGCACCAGAATTATTCTTCTTCTTCTTCTTCTTACGCTGTCCGTCGTCGACCTTTATTTTTTCGAAAAAAGCAGCGGTTATCCTGAGACTGTCGACACTGCCATAGAGCTTGTCTAGTGTTGCCACTGGTGATGGCCACATCTGCTCTCTCTGATCCTCGTATGTCGGGCAGTTTTGCAGCAAATGCTCAGCGGTCATTTTCCCGGTACCAAACGAGCATTCGTCAGTGCCACCTATCTTCAATTTGTTGAATAGGTGGTATCTCAGTCTATTGTGGCCAGTGCGAAGTCTGAAGACCACGACCTGCTCTCTTCTGTTCAACTGGTAATAGGCATCGTTTTTTGAGAAGCCAGTATGTTCTGTTTCACCAGAATTCATTTGGGGGGCACTCTCATTCTGACAGATTCCCCACAACTTCGGGTGTCAGACAGAAATGTGTTATTTCCCCGACCTATTCTACCGGGCAGTGGACTAGCTTCTTGACCGCCTCAGCGGACATCAGGAGCGTATAGCTATTGATCAGTCAATCTCCACTGATCTCGTTTACGCGACAACATTGTCCTGTTCGGCACAGACAGATCTGCGCTGCAGCGCTTTCTGGAAATGTTAAACAGTGAAACGCCCTCCCTGTGCCTGTCTATATACCAAAGTTCAGAACCTCATTTCTGACACAGCACCCCAGGGTATTGAAACTCAAGGTCACACTGCGGTGGACAACAACGAATTCATCTATCTCTGTAGCATGATATCATCTGATGGACGCAGCGGTCCCAATATGTCATAGCGGATCGGACTATCTCTATCCGCTATGCACGACATCCAACATGTGTGGAGTAATGGCAAGATCATCCTTGGGACATAAAATCCGCATTTACCAGTCCTTCGTGGTCCCAGATCTGCTTTGCGGCTCCGAAACCTGGACATTGCTGAAACATGACATCTCAAGACTGGAAGCCTTTCACATGCGCAACCAGCGGCGTATCCTGGGAATCAGATGGCATGACTACATCCGCAACGTGGACATGTTGTACGGCTAGATCAGGAAACCCCTGCCCACAAGATACTACGCCAAAAGTCTTCCCCGACCAGCTGCAGGCGCAGAAGAGTATGGCTCCAGCAAATAGCAACCTCCTCCCCACGCCATTGCTGTGAGTCATGGATGTGGCCGACCAGCGCAACAGGCCTCAGACGCCCAAGCGAACATTTTTATTTATATTGGTTATTGTGAAGAATTCATACAGTTACAATATTCTTCTATTTTAAGTGGTACAGATAGCTGTGACTACATAATATTAGCTATCACAATAGGAGACAGGCAGAACATGGATGGGTGTTATGTAATACATATCTGATATTAGCAATTATATGCTCAATACATACCTGGTCTTTGACTGAAATATACTCTGTGTCATCTGGCATGAGATCTATGAGTATTGTCCCTTGACTAGGCGTACCAACAACATTTTGCACACCTGAATGAAAACATTTTTTTTTAAATATATATATATATCCACACGCACGCACAGACACGTGAAATCTCACTCACTCTGAAATATAAATTCTGATCAATAACATAAACACGATTTTATAGTACACAATAATAAAATATATCAATGGTCATGATTGTTGTTGAATGCCTACAATGAGTAGAATTACTCTTTCGTGTGCCCTAAAAAGGACGTTAAGTGGTAGGTTGTCGTAGCTTTCCTCACATCCCGAGCGTGCTGATGAAGGTGGACTGGGGTCCTCCAGGCGGTTGTGCTATGCTTGGCTTCATCTGAGTGCCGCTCACTACTACAGGGATCATGTCGTTCCCTCACTTTGTTAGCTAGGCTGCCATGAAAACAGCCGGTTTCCAGGAAGGGCTACAAGGAATCCAAGTTGAGGGTCTTGTCTAGTATGTTTTGCCTGAACCTAACTAACATGTCTGATCAGTATATTTTGCCTGACCAAACGTTAGTCTTCCTTCTCAATGGTCGTGATAGAATTTAGGAATCAATGACATAGACAGACACTAAACATAAGTATAGAACATGTGTAAGGTATCAATAGCAAACATGGAAAATATGCAGAAAATAATAAGAGTGCTTCATGAGAAACATTGGAAATTGAAATATGTGCTTGAAGTCAGATACTTGTTTGGGATTTAAGTAAAAAAAAGAAACAGAACTGAGATGTACACAAATGCATTGGTATTGTTAGAGTTAACAGAACTCTTCTGAATCAAAATTTATGTTAAGAAAAGAAAAACATCAAGACAGTGGCTCATCCTACATCCTGAGGGGTACTTGAGAAGGTGGACCAGGGTCCTGCTGGCTGTAGTACAATATGGATCACACCACTATGGGGATTAGTGTTGATCATCATCTCATTGTTCATACTACTGTGACACAGTCTGTTTCCAGGAGCACAAATTCCAAGAGGACAAAAGGAGGTGGTCTTAATCATATGTTTCATCTGATCCTGATAAGTAATAGATTGAAGGTGTATGAATCAGTATGAGATCTGTACAAGGGTTTATTCACTGTTATAGTTGAGAGTGATATTTTTCCCTCAAATAGCTTCTGACAGTAAAGTCAAATGTCTTGTCTTCATGCTGAAGACCCATTTCTACTAACAGAAGGGATGGGTTATGGATAAAAAGCTACTGGAGAAACACAAAAGATAACACAGGTAGATGAGACTTGTTAGCCTGGAAGGCAGCTCATTTAGGCAAAGTCAGGACCTGCAATCCTGCTGGAGACAATCAAAGAGTTTAACAAAATAAAAAGATTTGCCGAAAGTGGATGTGCCAGGTCAAAAAGCATATATATCCCAGTTTAACCCTTTGAACTTGTGACACAAATATATCAGGTTGCGTGCAAATACCCCATTCCCCGAGCCACCCATTTGCAAATGTGACGGGTGGACTATTATGTTTAGGTGTATTTTGGGCTGTACTGCTTTAATTTTGGCCATAATATGGTGACATCTACACAGTACACACATTTCTAGAAATTGATGAAAAGTGATTTTGAAAATTCGGGAAATGGCCATTCTAAAAGGTTAACAACAGAACAAGTCGCTGAAAGTAATTTAAAGAATTTTGAGGCTGACAAATTGGATTTAGATGGTGATTATTCTGAAAAGGATCAGTTTGTTATTTGAATGACAACACGTGTGTTATTCTGATACCACTTGTCCATTGATTAGGATCCAGTTAGATCTGTTTCTTGAGGGAACAGACTATGGTCCACGAGTGTATCCCACATAATGTATCAGGTAAATTTGATAAATATATTCCACACTCTACTTAACTAAGTTATTAGCAGGTTAGTGAATTTTAGATACAATAACTAAATTAGAGCACATAGTTATGTCATAGTAAATAGCTTTATTCAAATGTCAACTGGGGGATGGCGTGGCCTAGTGGTTAGGTGGCAAGGCTCACAACCCAAAGGTGCTGGGTTCGATCCCCATCACAGCACCGGCCGTTTCATAAAATGCATGCTAAAGTCGGACGCACTGGGCTGACAGGCACAAAATAAAAACCACAGTGCAATGCATACCGCCTTGGGGAATAGAGAAATAAGGCGAACGCAAAAAAAAAAAAAAAGGAAACTTTGTCTCTATTTTCTCAGGAGTACAGGGGAATGGGATTGTATGGGCTTGGTAGCCAAGGTTCAAAGAGTTAAAGTGTAAAATGTGGCACAACGTATCTTACACTCATCAAAAAGATATATATAATACATACTTATCATTATAATGCATATATTATCATTCAGCTGTCCTAACTGAATAAGAATTTTTTGAAAAACTATTTGAAAAGAAGAATAATTAAAGTTTCCTTACACTGTACACCTTTGGATGCAATAAGCTTTTCCACTCCTTTCAATGTCTTGTGTCTGTGACCATAAGCATTAATGCCGATCTCTTTCAGCTCATCGTGACCCATTTCCACAAGAATATCCATGGTGATCTGCTCCTTCTCAAATATATCTCTTAGCTGCTCCAAGCCAATACTGGATAAGAATGATGACACACTGATACAGTCAATGCTTCTCTCTCCTTCTCCGATGGATCTATCCACACAGCCATCACCTGTCTGTGGAGATGTGCCTCCTACAGCTCCCTGGGTGATGTCTGAGCTGCTGCTATTTAGGAGGCTACTGTTTGTGATAAAAAAAAATAGCTGATGAAGTGCTTGGGAATATAAAGATTGCTAGGTGTCACAAAAATATACACCATCAAATAAGTACAGCAGTGCCCTGCAATTCAAACACTCGCTCATACAAACGTTTTCAATTACAAGGGGCTTGTCATAAGTCTTTACACTGACCACAAAGGAGTTGGAGAAGAAAGATGAAATTTGCCACAGTGCTGTTCCTTCTCAATGTAGCCACCACCAGAATTTATACATTTCTGTCATCTCTGTGTGACCTTGAAAAGACCTGTGATTTCTCCATTGTTCTGACAAACCGTTAGAGTAGCAGATCCGTTCAATAAGGTGTGTTGCGTCATGCACCATACCGGATAAACCTGCCCAGGAGGGAAATTCATACTTCTCAAGTCCAGTACAAATTTAATGAGCTACATATGTGCCAAATTCCAACTTTCTCCTCCTACTCCTTCATAGTCAGGGTAAAGACTTATGACAAGCACCTTGTATAACCAGAACCCTCGCACATAAACAGAGGTTCTCTCTTACATTTTCGTTGCATAATTTTTAAACCAACTACCAGTCGGCCCATTTCAAAATTGACTTCCTGCCATGTTTTTCTTCAGTTTAACCTTGAAAGTCATGCATAATTGAATGATAAAGAAAGAATGCCACTGCTATAAGAGACAAAGCAAATGAAGAATGCCACTGCCGCGAGAGACAAAGAAAGACAATGGTCTGGCTTGAAACAATGAGTAGCACACATGTGTTTACCTTCAGTAATTCAATGAAGATGCTCAGGAAGGTGGAATCAGGTTGTGCGCTGTGCCAGTGGTTAAAGTCAGTATGGCAGTCAAGGTTGCAGAGAGTCACCTTCATACTCGTTCAGGGTCATGATGGTGTTGAAGGGAACGAGAGAACTGATAGGTTGGTGAGTACAGCTATAGTGACGGGCGGGAGATTATTGAACTGAGCTGATATCCTAAACGCCGTTAGGGAAATTGGCTGGAAGGAAGATTCGGAAGTGAATCTGTGAACTGGTTGAATCAGTTGTGAAATGAGGGGTGTCGAGGAAGAAACACCACACAGGGATCCAAAGACCAGCACAGGACCGGAACGGTCAGTCATCACATGCTGGCAGACATACTGAGGATGAGATCTGAGCACGTATGGACTTGTCCAGAGCTCGATGAAGATGATCTGACGACTAACTAACTAAAAAATAAAGAATGTCACAGCTGCTAGACACAAGGGAAGAATGCCACTGCTATAACAGACAAAGCAAATGAAGAATGTCACTTCCGTGAGCGACAAAAGAAGAATGTTACTGCGGTGAGAGACAAGGGAAGAATACCACTGCTATGAGAGACAAAGGAAGAATGTTACTGCGGTGAGAGACAAGGGAAGAATACCACTGCTATGAGAGACAAAGGAAGAATGTTACTGCGGTGAGAGACAAGGGAAGAATACCACTGCTATGAGAGACAAAGGAAGAATGTTACTGCGGTGAGAGACAAGGGAAGAATACCACTGCTATGAGAGACAAAGGAAGAATGTCACTACTGTTTAAAAAAAATTTTTTTTTTTAAAACCACACGCGCGCGCGCGAACTCTATCTCCCGCCCACCCCACCCACACAGAGAGAGAGAGAGAGAGAGAGAGAGAGAGAGTGAGAGAGAGAGAGAGAGAGAGTGAGAGAGAGAGAGAGAGAGAGAGAGAGAGAGAGAGAGAGAGAGAGAGAGAGAGAGAGATTGCTATTTATGCTGCTTTTTTCCATACAGTTCTAACTTATTTTAAACCCAGGTTGCATTTCTTTCTAAAGTAAATGTTTAGAAGGGTTATGGAGCAGCTAATCCTGTGGCCACATAATCTGGCAAGCTAGGTTACCAAAATATGGTAAACAACAAAGAGACGAATGACGCAGATATTATTGAAGAGAAAGATCATATCAATGAAGTAGAATTCTTATTACACAATAAAAGACTCACTGATAATATTCAAAAATTGAAAGTAAAAATCTTGAGAACAGATAGAAACACTGAGGATGGAAACAGAATATTTATAATACAAGATGTGATGAAATTGGAACTGTGAATACACAGAGAGAAGTCAAAGATTATGTTAATAAATGTAACTAACAACAACCATATTGTGTTGGGAGACACACTCGTATAAGATGTGGAATCATTCATTCATTTTGTATATCTTGGTAGCAATATAGACAAAGTCGGAGACACCGATAAAGATATCAAACTAATAATACAAAAGGCAAGAGAAGCTTTCATTGTATTGGTGTGAACTTTTGTAAATTACGTCCAACGTAAAAATTCAAATCTTCAACTCAAATGTAAAGTTTGCTCTTTTGCATGGTTCTGAAACATAGAGAACAACAAAAACAACAATGAAAAAGATACATACTTTCACAAATTGATGCCTGCGCAGAACAGAGGGATTAGAACAGTATGATAAGATTACGAATGTGAAACTATTGGAAAGAACCAGACAAATGTCAGTGGAACCCGACACGAAGAGCAGGTGCTGGTGTGGAATAGGACACACATTAAGGAAACCAGTTAACAGCATTACTAGACAGTCTCTATTCTGAAACTCCCCTCAAAGTAAGAGATGTCGAGACAGATCAAAATGCACACATGGTGAAGAGAACTTAAACTTAAGTCAAACATAAGGGAAACAGGGAAAACATGGATATAGCTGGGAACAGTTGGTCCAAGACAGACGAGCTTGTCGTGTATACTCCACAGGAAACTAAAAGGGTTTCACCAGAAAGATGATGATATGTGATGCCAGGAAAGAAGAAAAACAAAATTTTTGAGAGGTAAAAAAATGACAGTACAGACAAATAATCCATGAATGATGTAACCTACTTGCAGGATGAGGAGTTACTGGAGCTGATTAGATTGGCAGCCTGCGATTTTGGTAATGAAGGTGGCATTGATGGTAGTGGCATAGCATCCTGTATCAATGCTCGGACATCCTCTGCCTGAAATTTCATCAAGAAAGTTACTAATTGCCACACCCTCTGAACTACTCAACTTAACGGCAAAGGTAGTCCAACTGCAGATACTGCTGCCAGAGATTAAGTGTTGTAAATTCATTGTGCCGAGTCCCAGCTGTTCTTTGGAGGGATGACAAGTTCCCTTGCTCACTGTCTTGCCATCCTTAATTTGTAAGTCAAGTACCCATTGGCAGCTGGATAAACTGAAACATACTACAACCAGGACGTGGGCCTGATCCACATTGACGTGTGAGCTAAGTCCTCCAACCACAATATTACTCGGACTCAAAACAGCAACAGCATATCAATGATGTGATGCTGATACAAAATCACATTATACCTAAAACTGTTCCAACCGGATGAGCAACAAAATTAATGGCACATAAATTATTTTAGCAAGCCTTAATAAATTGTTTATCCCTACAATTAAATATATGATCAATATGGACATAAGTAAGGTAGTCCCATAGAAGAAAATGCCATCAGAGATGAGGTGTCGCTGATATTATGTTAGGTATCAGCTTTTTATAGGAAGGGGTGACCTGTTCCCTTTCCTGCTGCCTGTCTTCATAAAGTGTAAGCCAGATAACTATTTAAAGCTGGGTCAACTGGACTGTATCAGTCTGGTCATTAATACATCATAACCCTAAAGTTTGTTTTTTAGGTGGTTATTGCTGTTGTTATCCCATAGCTGCTCTCTTGGCAGCCCAATGCCATTCTTATATAGATACAGATCGTCTTCAACTGTTTCACTGCTCCATACAATGTGCTGGCAATTGTCAGCAGTGCTTGTAAGAATCTTTTAATCATGTCTGCAAGCGCCATGCACTCAATGAGTAGGTGCCTAACTGTTTCATCAGTGTGAGAGCAATGTCTGCACAAGGGCAGGTGCTGAGGATTGATGCGGTTCAAATGGCTATTGACTCTGGTGTGTTCTGTTCGGAACTGAAAGATGAGACTTTGATCTCCTATGTAGTGATCTTTTTAGGTAAAGATTTATGGATCAAATGGAAATGTTTAGTAAATGATAAAAGAGGACTAGTCAAAGACAGAGAAACTGGACAAAGCATGAGCAGCAATGATAATTTAAGACAACATTGTTATTGGTTACATGGTCAAACCCAAATGGGATCACATTTACTGACTCATCGTATTTTGTTTTACAGTACTGTGTCATGAAATAACAATTATCTCTTTTTGGTTGAATTATTTGTTTCAAGTTTTTTTTAAATATCAATGCAACTGGAGATTGGATGGAGATGGATAGGACACCCCCTGAGGTTGGGTAAAGATGGATAGGACACACTGAGGTTGGGTGGAGATGGATAGGACAGACACTGACGTTGGGTGGAGATGGATAGGCACACTGAGGTTGGGTGGAGATGGATAGAACACACTGAGGTTGGGTGGAGATGGATAGGACAGACACTGAGGTTGGGTGGAGATGGATAGGACACACTGAGGTTAGGTGGAGATGGATAGGACAGACACTGAGGTTGGGTGGAGATGGATAGGATACACTGAGGTTGGGTGAAGATGGATAGGATACACTGAGGTTGGGTGGAGAGGATAGGACAGACACTGAGGTTAGGTGGAGATGGATAAGATACACTGAGGTTTGGTGGAGAGGATAGGACAGACACTGAGGTTAGGTGGAGATGGATAGGATACACTGAGGTTGGGTGAAGATGGATAGGATACACTGAGGTTGGGTGGAGATGGATAGGACACACTGAGGTTAGGTGGAGATGGATAGGATACACTGAGGTTTGGTGGAGATGGATAGGACACACTGAGGTTAGGTGGAGATGGAAAGGATACACTGAGGTTGGGTGGAGATGGATAGGACATACACTGAGGTTGGGTGGAGAGGATAGGACAGACACTGAGATTAGGTGGAGATGGATAGGATACACACTGAGATTGGGTGAAGATGGATAAGATACACACTGAGATTGGGTGAAGATGGATAGGATACACACTGAGATTGGGTGAAGATGGATAGGATACACACTGAGATTGGGTGGAGATGGATAGGATACACACTGAGATTAGGTGGAGATGGATAGGATGGACACTGAGATTAGGTGAAGATGGATAGGATACACACTGAGATTAGGTGGGGATGGATAGGATACACAGAGATTAGGTGGAGATGGATAGGACACACACTGAGATTAGGTGGGGATGGATAGGATACATCCTAAGAAAGTAACCAACCAATGACACAACTAAACATGCACTGAATTGGAAATCACTGAGGAGAAGAAAATGCAGACCAAAGAATAATTTCTTTTCTGTTTTTGTCCTGAAAGGACGTTGGGTTGTAGTCTATAGGGAGGCTGGGATATCTATTTCAGAAGGACACATCCAATTTCAGCTGGCATTTTTGGGTATCAGGTTTGGCTTCCCACTGTGATCCCTATTCCCTTAGTCAGACTACACTAGTGTAGTATGTTTCTAGGGTTGCTGCTTGGAGGCGGAATAAAGTCTTGGTCAGCTCTGTTTTAATAACCCTGATGCAAGCAGTTAGCTACGAGTCACTGGCTGTTGTCAGCTAATTCACTGTGCTGCATTTTCAAGCCGTCAAAAATACCATGATGGGGAACGGTGTAAGTGGAAGCAATGCTGCTGAAATCTCTTGAGCAGAACTAAAAAATTTAAGTCAAAATTAGGAATTATTGAGTGTTCATTGCAGCAGCCCTTTGTTCCAGTGAGAACCAAAAGCATTAAATGCCATCTTCTAAATATTCTTCTGTGTTCTGAAAAAAATGTGATATAGTTTACAGAGAGACTGCAATATCTGCACTTTTCAGTCAGACACATTTGGTTTCAACACATACATTTTTTGATCGGGGTTGTCTTCCCTTTTAAAAAAAAAAAAAAATACCATGCGCCTTATTTATCTATTTCCCAAGGCGGTGTGCGTTGCACTGTGGTTTTTATTTTGCGCCTGTCGGCCCAGTGCATCCGACTTCAGCATGACCTTCCCTCTTTAATTACTACTCTTCTTAGCCAGGCTGCAGTCTGTTTCCAGGGCCATCACTTGGAGGCAGAATAGATTTTTGGTCAGATTTTTGGTCACTGACCCTGACATAAGCAGCTAGCTATGAGTGGCTGGTTGCTGTCAGCTAATTCACTTCTGCATCTTTGGTCACAGATTCAAGTTATGTGTCTTGTTACAGCAAATTTCAGAAAGAAGTTTAGCTATCACACTTTCTTTCATGTGATCACTTACTGTTGTCAAATCAAGCGGAGTCTGTCCTTCCTGATTTTTCACAGTTGGGTCTGCTCCATGGGCCAGCTATGACGAGAGAAGATAGTTTGATGCATTACACACAAAACATACAAGCAATTTTCTTATTTGTTCATCCTCAAATCAAGGTCTAGATTTCTCTTACAAATGATACCATTGTTTGTAAGACTGTTTTATCTCTGTACAGTTTGTATATCAAATTTGTTTTACGAGGCCAGTATTGTTTTCTCTCTCTTACTGTGTGAGTGTGCATCTTTGTCGGATATGTTCAATGGTCGTGATATGCTCTCCCCATGGACCCAATCCTCATTTTCTTGTAAAGATGACTCTTGAGTCTATTAAGCCCAGTTCTGAGTATGAAGACTTGTTAAATCATAGTAGTTTTCTTTTCAGAAGTGTTGATTAGCCCATTTTCTCCTGTTGGTTTTAATTATGGTCCTGGCCTCATTTTTTATGATGTTCAGATCTGTATGTGGGGAAGCTCCTCCACACTTTGCTAGTCTGTCTGCAGCTTCATTGTCTTCAATATTGCAGTGGAAAGGGATCCACTGAATAACCAACCTTGAGTATTCTGTAGAGAGCTGTGTCAGGGAGTACATACATTGCTCGAGATCTCCTGTTAATACTGATAAGACATTAGGAATACTATGTTTTCTTGGTGGATATCTTCATCTTGGTTACAAGTTCAGCAGCAGTTTTCAGTACCCCTACTTCCACACTGAAGCTACTGGAGTATGTTCATGTTGTTAGTACTAGTGCTTTTTCTTCTCTGTTCCTTAGTCTGTAATAGACCCCTTCACCTCCATTGTACATGGCTTTGTTAGTTGAGCGATCTGTATATAAGTGCACCCCTGTTTCTAGGGGGTATATTCTCCAAAAATATTCTTGCGTGATACTTTTCTTTTCTGAATCTGTCTTTATTTCCTTCTTTTCTATTCCCTTTATGCTTTATACCATCGCAGGGGATTTGTCTTTATTCCATGGTGTAATTTGGGATGTTTGTTTCAGGTCTCTAGCTGCTGTCTGGCTTATGATTGTATCTGCTCTTGCAAGTTTTGTAAGTGATATGAAGGTTTATTTATATTATTGTGGAAGTGTGTGTGTATATATTGTAAAAAAAAAGGTAAAGTAAGTCCTTCAGCAGCCTTCTCCGCTGGGCAGGAATGAAGTGTTAGAGCCTTCAGTATACTAAAACTCAGTTTGTGAAGTGGGGTGGCCAGGTAGCTTCCTCGCTGCCTTTTCCTTCCCTAAACGTAACTCAGGTACCCATTTACAGATAGGGTTGACTGGAGCTGCCGGTAGTGGGAGTTGAACCCCGTACCTTTTTCATGAAAAACGAGTACTCTACCACTGCACTAATCAGCCACTGCTATATATTGCAGAATTTTAAAATGACATTTATGTACAAAATTAAGACAAGTTGTTCAATAACTTTACTTATGTTGATATAGATTTGGAATTGCTAGAATTTGACAGGCCAAATCAAGAAAGTAGTCTCATTAAAAATAGACAGACAACATAGAATTGAACCTGATGGGAGTAGTATAAAATAAGGTAGTCAGGTGCAATAGCAAACACAGACTCGTTGCAAAGAACAAAACAACCAATAAAGCTGGAGATAATAAAAGCAAGTCGAAACGGATAGAACATACCCTGAGGTAGGAACTTAACAAAATAACAAAACATGTGCTGGATTAGAATACACATAGGATGAGAAGAGTGGGAAAGTAAGCGAAGGCAATTAAATCCTGACTGACGAAGATCAAGAAGGTCTAAATAGGAATCAGTTAGTAATAACCTTCGACGGTATGCCCTGTGGAGCTGAAAAGGAACAGTGAAGTGATGAGAATATTACAAGAATAAATGTTGAACAACTGACCAGCAATGTGCACAACTGTGTGCGCCCTTTCTGTGCAGCTTCGTGTATCGGGGTAAAACCCCAGCGATCCTGAGCATTGACATATGTGTTGTATCTGATGAGCAGTGCAGCAATGTCCACATGCTGGAAACAACAGTATAGTATTAGTTAGTGTCTAACGAAGCAGTAATCAAATAGAACAGATCATTTGTCTCATCAAATAAACATTGTCATTATTGCACTCTTATCACTTCTTCTTCTGCGTTCTCAATCTCCCGCTACTACTAAGTAAGTAGCAGGATGTAATCCGTAGAGCGGAATACGTTGTGTCACTAGTTTACAGTTTGACTGCGATATTTACACCTTTCGGTTCAACACATCCGTCTTCGGCAGACTCTTATCACTAACTGTGTGAATCCACTGAGCATCCACCATATACTTGTAAAATAGCCTGACAAAAACAGACAATTCAGTACCTCTGGTCACACAATCAAAATAAAATGGAGAGAAGTAATGCAGACATAGTAAAGTATGGTATAGTGTTGTGGTTGTTGTTTCGAGTGCCCACAATAAGTAGGTTACTCTTTTGTGCACCATGAAAAGGTAGTTAAGTGGCGGGTTGGAGTAGCTTTCCTCACATTCCAAGCGTGCTGATGAAGGTGGACCGGAGTCCTCCAGGCGGTTGTGATATGCTTGACTTCATCTGCGAGTCGTTCACTACTACGAGAATTACGTCGATCCCTCACCCTGTTATCAGGCTGCCATGAAAACAGCCCATATCCAGGAAGGGTTACGAGGAAGCTGACGTGAGGGTCTTGGCCAGTATATTTTGCCTGACCCTGACTAACATTGTTGTGCCTGACCAGATGTTAGTCTTCCTACCCATAGTACAGTATTAAATGCTGACAAATATCTCTTTCATTTAAGTAAATAATTTAGCATGACTGGAGTCTCCCTATCATCAATTAAGCAAACAACCCTACCTCACTGAGGTCTTTCATCACTTTAATGTACTACTCTTACAATCGGGTCTCTCTAAGGCACGAGTGATCAACTCTGCCTCACTGAGTCTCTTTCTCACCATTTAAGTAAATAACCTGACCTCATTAGGGTCTCCCGCTTATCACTTAACCTTTACCATGCGCAAGCTGAGTCTGGCCGACTTGCGTTGCTGTTCCATAACGATCGGCTGTTATAATAAAAAAAATTCTTTCAACGACGTACACCGGAAGCATCTAAGTGTGCCTTTTTTTCAACACTATCATCTTTATTTTTTTTTTATCTCAGAAACACACACCACAAAAACAATAACACCAACAAATTCTTTATTTCTCTACTCACAAACAAATCATATCAATAGACCGTCAAATAAAAATGTTACAGGCTCTCAAAGTAACAACAATAGTTAAACGACGTCACGTCATGAAAAATAATGTCGCGGCAATGGAAATCGTGTTAATTTTTTATGCAGAGTGGCAACAGTTAAGTAAACAAATTGGCCACAGTGGAGTGTCTTTTAACACTTAACCCTTACCAGCTCATAGGTGCTGTTTTAGCCTGCTGTCAAACTGAAAATCGTAGCCCACTACAACCAAAACAGCCTTCTGAAACACAGGTAGGGTCTATCTATTTTGATTTTTTTGGTTTATGGAATTTCATTTTCTTTCTACAACACTACAAGATGATGAGTCCACATGTGCACAATTACTGTAATGTGTAAGGTTATTTCCGATAAGTAGAAATTTGAAATAGTTATGATGTTTCAAAGTCCACACATTTATCGGTAAGCTGAAGCTGGGCTTCACGACCCGAGAAATGATTTATTTGATCAAATCAATGATTGGGCATCTGGATTTCTCGTGGATATTCAACACACGCCCGATTCAATTCTGTTGGCCACTTTTGTAGCTCAATAGCAACACCAAAAGCTTGAAATTGTAAAAAAAAAAAAAAAAAAACCCAAAGCATTGACCAAAAAATATCAGTTAAAAATAAACTGTTAAATGTGTTTTATATGCCGTTGTAAGCCTACAAGACAACCAACACTTTTGTTGATTTATAGCAGCAATACTGCAATGGCGCATTGTCATTTGGTTGATTTTTAACCACTCCCAATTGACCATAATCATTCATTCCACTATCTAAATCGCTGACGATAGCCTCGATCCACTCATTAAAAAAACAACAAGATAATGTAATTAAACATTACAATTCGGACTAACAACATGGCAGGATCGATGTTAAAGCTTCCTATAAATATTGAAACTTATAAATTCTACATAATAGTAAAGAACTGCGAAACAAAACTAGTAATTCGCATTTAATTATAAGGTAAGAATTATTGTCTGGTGACTAAATTATGACTGCTCTAAAAATTTATAAAACAGGTTCCCCCCTCCTCTAATTTCAAATTCTCAAAATAGGCGTCGTCTTATATATCGATTGGGTCTCTCTCTCTCTCTTTCTCTCACCATTTAAAGCAACCTGACTTCACTAGAATTTCTCCCCACTTAAGTAAAATCCCAATCTCACTTTGGTCTCTCTTTCACTACTTAGTTGGACAATACTCCCTCTTTGGGGTCTCCCTTTCATCGTTGAAGTAAAGAGCTTTTGTACCAATAGTAGTCTAGCTTCTTACAACAAAAGTACCAGGTTTTTTCCACTCTAGGTGCCTAACTTACCTGATATCTGTTATTGAACTGCATTTATCCTTATTGTCATAGTTATGTATTCACATTACAAATTGTAATATAGTACACATAATGCCAAACTGCAAAGTACCCGAGTTTTGAAAGGATAGGCCCACTAAAACTTCCAAAAATATTGTACAAGGTGCCTAAAGAGGTCTGTATATGGGCCTAATAACCTCATCATGTAAAAATAACTGCCATGAAGCCAATAGTGCAAATGCTTTGATGTCTATGAAAGAGTAAACTGTAGTGATGACCCTATGCTTCACTTGGTACGAAAAGATAAATCAATCAACCGGAGCTGACAGCAGTCAGCGTTTCATTGCATCCCGGTGACACGGACACAGTGAAAATATTAGGAAGCTGAGGTGAGGGTCTTAGCCAGTATGTTTTGCCTGACCCGACTAACATGGCTGATCAGTATATTTTGCTTGACCAGTCAGGGTCAGTGAACTAAAGCTAACCAAAGCCTGACCAATCAGGGTAAGTGAACCAAAGCCTGACCAGTCAGGGTCAGTGAACTAAAGCTAACCAAAGCCTGACCAGTCAGGGTCAGTGAACCAAAGCCTGACCAGTCAGGATCAGTGAACCAAAGCTAACCAAGACCCTATTCCACCTCCAAGAGATGGCCCTAGGATCAGGCTGCACTAGTGTGGTCTGGCTAAGAGAATAGTGATCACAGTGGGAAGGCAAACCCAGTACCAAAAAAATTCTAATGAAAACAGTTGAGTTGGGCCAAAAGATGCAGATATCACAGCCTCGCTGTACACTATGACACAATATTGCAACATCCTTTTCAGGATGAACGGCAAAGAAAAATCATATCAACCACATGTAATGCTGACAAACAAAAGACATACCCCGTATGAGGAAGCATTGTGAAGTGGAATGAGACCTCCTTTGTCTTGAGCATTGACATCAGCTCCATTCTCTAAAAGGAATTCAGCAACCTCTACATTGTTGTAGCCAGCTGAAGATGTCAAAAGATAGGTTAATGGTGATGTGAAATGATGACGGTGAAAATATTAAAAGATAGGTTAATAGTGATCTGAAATGGTGACTGTGAACATATCTTTTAAATGGTTAATGGTGATGTGAAATGGTGACGGTGAAAATAGGAAGCTGAGGTGATGGTCTTGACCAGTATGTTTTGCCCAGCCCCGATTAACATGGCTGATCAGTATATTTTGTCTGAACAGACCCCCCGCCACCCTGTGATGGTGTCAGGTTCTCTTCTTAGCACATGGCTGGACCCAATTCCAGCATTGACCAGTTATTTTATCAAAAACCTGGTAGGGCCCTTGCAAGCCCCATTAACACATGTGCAGTTAGTCACTTGTGTTGTGAACATTAATTAAACACAGAGAACCCAATCATGTACTTGAGATGGATTCAAAAGAGCAGCAGACTTGCAGAGCACATTCATTCTATTACCTGCCAGGTGTAATGGTGTGGAATTTCTGCCCTGTGTATCTCTACAATTAATATTTTCTTCTGTGGCTAGCTTCTGAACCCTAGCCAGGTTGCCTTTCTTTGCAGCCTCCAACAATGCAGCATCCCCTTAAATTAAAGCAGAGAAAATGTCATTATAAATTCAAAATTAGTTAAGCAGGCTCAAACAGTGGTTGTTCCATGCTCCTATTGAAGCAAGTGAGGAAGAATGAAGCTTAATACAACTGTCATTTTGTTCAGTTTATTTATGAACAAAATAACTGGAAGTGAAAAGCTCTCTGAAAAGTGAAAAAATGAACAGGAAATTAGCATTTTTATGATATTGATTTTCTAGCCACTGTGCTAACTTTTGATAGCTTTGATGTACTTCTGGTCATGACACAGGATAGTCCAGGTATCCAGACCATATAACAGGATAGAGATTACATTTTCTGTAGATATGCAGTTTGATTACCAGTGACAGCCTCTGCTGGATGCAGATTCAGTGCCAGGCCTCCTGTTTCTCTAATAATGTTTGGGTGACTACGTCCATCGGTTTTTTGGCTGCTCCCCTGATATATGAACGGTGGTATTGGACTGATAAGAGAAGACTTGATCAGCAGCTATGGGATAACAACAACAATATTTGATGGCGCCATAACTGGCTGCGAGTCTACATTTCTCTACTGTTTTGGATTATTATGGATGCCACTAGACCACGGATTTGCCTGGAATTCACACTAGTCGACGACTTACACTTGTGTTCACGGAATTGTGATGTTGTTTTCCGTCTGGACTTGTTATTTCGTTCTTTTTTTGTGATTTCTTCCATCCGTTTATCCTGGTCTGGATGCCGGCTGAATGGCACTACGCTTATACCTGTGACGTATTTCACGGGTTAGTTCTGCCGGTTCACCTTCACGAATTTGGCGTGTGGGAATTTTAGTTGCTACTATGATGAGCTGCATACAGCTGGGGAGAGATGTCAGACTCACTCACATGCTGAGTGTTGTCCATGCGACCTCATGTGGTTATCGAAAAGGCATGACAAACTGCGTTAGATGGCATCCCACCTTTCTACCCTGCAGGTTACATGTTTACGGAAAAGCTTCGGTGGTAACCCTGAGGCAAAATCTGCATCCTATGCTATCTCCAGTCGTCTCGATGAATGTCTTGCCACTGGCAAAAAGGTAGCTTAGGCTCTGTGAGTGAGGTTGACAAAAGGCGCAGTTTCTTCCTCACTTTAATCCGAATCACCGCGCAAGTCACCCATTTCAGCGGACACAGCAAGAGCAAGAGATACGACTGTCCACACGGCTGAACAAAGAGAGTGGTCTTCATCACTTGTGATGGACAACTATTATTTGCTGTTACACAAAGTCAAGACTAATATTTATATAATAATATCTGGCAGTGCACCACGCTTAACTGACTGACCTCTGAGCAGGTCTGCAACATCCTGATCACCCTCCTTGACTAGGTCTAATGGTGTGTGTCCATCACGGTTTTTCTTGTTTGGGTCTGCGCCATGCTGAATGTATGACATCGTTCAGTATTGTAACAGTCAGTACAACAAGAAAATACAAGTCTCCATACATATTATCAAAATCTCCCTGTTCAACAGAGAATCATAATTGTAATTTGTAAAATATAATAGGAACAACAACCAAAAGATGAAACTAGCAACTAGTGCTTGCTGCTTAAGAGAAACAAAATAACACACTTGTCGTGAATGATATAAAGACATTGAAAGCATTTATATCTGTCTCTCTCTCTCTCTGTCTGTCTCTCTCTGTCTGTCTCTCTCTCTCTGTGTCTGTCTCTCTCTCTCTCTCTCTGTCTGTGTGTGTGTGTGTGCGCGCGCGCTCGCCACAGAAATTATTTCTGTAAGAGTGAAGATGTAAATATGGCGATGGAAATTATGGGCTTGTATATAGGTATTGAGTGAGTAATGAAATAATCAATGAACCATCTAAGACATCATCATCATCAAATAACATGCAGAATGGCTAGCGTATGGGTTCATCAATTTTCATAAGTGCTTGTCTCTAGTGATGTCTTTTAATTGTATTCATGAGCTTCTTCCATGCCATGATGTATAACCTTTACCGTACCACGACAGCGCAAATGCCCACCAAAACAAATTTGCACCCGTTTCCTCCGCCGCGCTAAAGTGTCATCTCCAGGGTCGTCCGTTTATCGTATATAAACTATCGAGCTAATGCCATAGAAAAGGCTGAACATACTGCTCTTTTAATTGTGGAGAGTCCTGACTTCTATTTTGTATGGTTAGATAAAAAAAAACAATGGTGATTTTGAAATTTATTTTAAACTATTTTCACTTGGTTTTGAAGATCCACCCATTATTGAGAATGGGGAAGTTAGATTTCTGTAATAGATTCTTCTGAGGTAGATCTATTTAGTTTGTTTATGTAGTTACAATAATTACGCTTATAAGTCAAAGTGACAGATATGGCCATTATGGTATACATCGATATCCGTTTTCGGCAAACATTTTTTTTTTCAACCAAGGTACACTGAAAGCGGGTGAGTCTATATATTTGTGCAGTTTTTGAACACTGTCCCCTTCATATTCTTGTACCTCAAAAACTAACACACACACAATATAAACTATAACATCAACAAGTTCTTTATTAATATATGTCTCTTCACACAACAAAATCATATATATAGAAAAACAAAAAAACAAAAACAGGTTAGTCTCAAAAAGTCAACAACCGCGACATGACGTTCTGAAAAATAATGCGACTACAGGAAAAATATGTCATTTTTGTAGGCGGTGTGGTAAATAATGATTTGGCTAAACTGTCTGTTATCTTCTCTGTTTGTTGTCTTTCTGATTTGTGTATCAAATTGCTTTTGGCATCTCTCAGCATTAATATTTTTAGTTGTCAATGTTATTGTTAACATTCGTCTGTAAAATTATGTTTCTCTGGCCTACATGTTAAAGGAAAACCTGGAAAGTATTGGGCCATCATTACCATAACTTGGCGTCAGAATTCAGCAGACAGTTACAAAACTAAGTGTAACTTCTGTACCTCCAAAGTTCTTCATAATAATCAGTAACATACAAAAAAAAAACAATAATTCCCAGCTACCTTGAGTAATATTTTACAGATTTCAAACTTTCCCTTTGAAGCAGCTTCATGTAAGGGAGTGAACTTCCACAGATCAGCCACATTAACACAGGCTCCATGCTGAAAACATAAGACAATAAAGATCTTGTTTACAATCCATATGTTCTAAATTGGCATCAATATCCTAGACCGCTGTTTGTGTGGTTCTCCTGTCCCTGCATATAAATCTGAGAGCCTGATTTTGGATTTGATTTGGATTTTGCGTTGTTTTGCTTATTGTGGTTTGCAGTGGCAGGTTTTAGTCCATAACTGGTACATCATCTTCATTTATCAATCTGGTTCCCCTTTGAACATAGGGTGGCAACAGATGCTCTTCATCTGTTGCTATTCTGTACCGCCTTCTTGATTCTACCCACAAGACCCCGACTGAACTGACTTCCTCTCAAACATTCGCCGCCAGGTGTTTCTTGGTCTTACTATTTGTCCCTTTTTCTGTGGGTTCCAATCCAGCACATGTCTAGTTTTACTGCCTGACTTCTTTTTTAGAGTGTGTCCTATCCATGGGGATTCCGTGGCGAAGTGGTCAAGCCGTCGGCCTCGTGATGGAGGTGGTGTGGGTTCGACTCCGGACTCCACCGTCTTTTTCACGGGTGCTTGATACGGAGTCCCCTGCATCTCGTAGCCGCCCCTAAGTCGTCTTGTCCTTGACTTGCCACTGGGGTCGGGCGGCACGAGACGAGTGAGGATAAAAATTAGCGCAGTTAATCCTTACTAAAAATAGCGCTAGCAAAATAAATTGTGCCATCATCGTCTACGATGGACGGCGGCCTTTGCCTATCCATCCTCACTTACTCTCGCAAATTTGCTGCCCTATTAGTTGCCATGCCCCCCCCCCCCCCCAATCTGTGTTTATTATTATCTCTGGTCATCTAACATGAAATATAAGATGAAGACACTTGTTATTGAAGGTCTGTGGTTTGAATGTAATACCCTTAGTCATATGCCATGTCTATAGCAAGTAATCGGATCCAGCAGGCCCTAACATCGCTGGAAGAGTGGGCGAACTCATAGCTGGTCAAAATAAACGAGGAAAAAACAACATGTACGATATTCTCGCTTTCAAACAAACCCCAAAACACCAAAATAAGTCATAACGGCAAATACCTGCAGCCAAACGACAACCCAAACTACCTGGGAGTCACATTTGATTGGCGCATGACATGGAAAAGTCAGATCGAGAGAAACCGAGTGAGAGCCAGAGAAAGAATGGCAATCATGAAGAAACTTGCTGGCACAAGCTGGGGAGCAGACAAAAGTATACTAAAGAAACTGTACACTGGAAGAGTGAGACCAACCCTCGAGTACGGCATTGTGGCATGGACAACTGCAGCAAAGGCGAACTTCCATAAAATTAGCAAACTTCAAAACCAAGCCCATGAGAGTTATAACAGGAGGCATGAAGTCAACGCCAATTGTAGAACTTGAAAAGACTTCAAAACTGCAATCCATGACCGACAGAAGAGACTGCAGAGCCCAGCTGCAATCAGAGAAACTCAGAAGACTGACTGACCATCCAATGCACCAGAGACTAAACAATTTTGGAAATGGGAAACTAAAGCGGAGAAACTTTGCAGAGATAGCCAAAGCAAAGATGCACGAAGACCCTATGAACGCACTAACAACACCAAAGCCCATCCCTACTATACGAAAACCTACCTGGAGGCAGCATATATTTCCAGAGGTGGTAGAAAATATACCAGGTATTGGAAACAAAAACTGCCAGACCGAAAAAGAAAGAAGAGACACAACCCTGAGGTACATAACGAAAAACTACCCAAGCATGGAATGGACCCATGCATACACCGACGGCTCTGTAACAAACACAACACATAACGGAGGGGCAGGGGCATTCCTGAGCCTACCAAATGGCAGGAAAATAACACTGTCATTGGCAACTGGAAAATACACAAGCAATTTCAGAGCGGAGGCAGAGGCACTGAGGGCAGCAGTGGAAGAAATAGTGACAGGTAAAAGGAATGAAAGCCATATAGTCCTGCTTACAGATGCCCTGGCTGTAGTCACAGCACTAAATCTGGGGTAGTTGTCTCGCTGCGGCGACTCAATTTCAACCAGTGTTCGTAAAGCGATCTCAGTCCCGCCAGGCGGAGCGATAGCGCGGGCTTGCGGAAAACGCTCGCCTGCCTTTCCCCGTAGTGCGAATTGGGTGCGGTTTGTGGTAGTGGCTCCTCCACCGAGGTGCGCTAGTCTGGTCCGTATCAGGAAACGTGGTCCGTCCGTGGTGATTTATCTAAGGCTTATAGCAGAGCTCGACAGTACGTCTCGCTGGTGGTCCGACTCTCGCAAAGAGCTTGTGACCGGCAAATGGAAAGCAGGAATCGTTGCCTCGAGGCCCTGCGTTCTCCCTACGGAGAAGAAGGGCAGGCCAAATTGTGTCTCTAGTCCCAGTGAAATTCATCGCCGAGGTCGTTGGGATCCGTTCTGCACAGAGCGCTGCCATCCCTCCTCGAGCGAGCCCGGTCGGTCGGTCGTCTGGTGCGTGTGGGAGGCCCCTGTCAGGCGGTCCTAGGTCGACGGAGTGAGGGACGGGTGGAACAAACCGTCCGTCCCGTCAGTCGGTCCCTGCGGCCGTCGTCCCAGCGAGGCTTTTTACACACCCTTCCTCCGCCGACCGGTGTGTGCTGTACGTACGTCTCCGACAGATATCTGGTTGATCCTGCCAGTAGTCATATGCTTGTCTCAAAGATTAAGCCATGCATGTCTAAGTTCACACTGTCTCACGGTGAAACCGCGAATGGCTCATTAAATCAGTCGAGGTTCCTTAGATGACACGATCCTACTTGGATAACTGTGGCAATTCTAGAGCTAATACATGCTTACCAAGCTCCGACCCTCGCGGAAAGAGCGCTTTTATTAGTTCAAAACCAATCGTCGTTTCCCCTCGCGGGGTTGCGGCGTCCCCACTGGTGACTCTGGATAACTTTGTGCTGATCGCATGGCATCATGTGCCGGCGACGCATCTTTCAAATGTCTGCCCTATCAAATGTTGATGGTACGTGACATGCCTACCATGTTTGTAACGGGTAACGGGGAATCAGGGTTCGATTCCGGAGAGGGAGCATGAGAAACGGCTACCACATCCAAGGAAGGCAGCAGGCGCGCAACTTACCCACTCCCGGCACGGGGAGGTAGTGACGAAAAATAACAATACGGGACTCTTTCGAGGCCCCGTAATTGGAATGAGTACACTTTAAACCCTTTAACATTTGACTCAACACGGCCAACACTGAAATGATTGACATGCCGAGACCACTCTTCTGGAGTCTAATATGGAACTGGTGCTGGACTTAGACCCCCAGAAATCTGGGGCTATGTCCCCTGTGGCTCGGTTTTGTCTGCATCCAGTGTTTGATAAAGGAATTGACGGAAGAGCACTATCAGGAGTGGAGCCTGAGACCTAAGTTAACTTACCACGCCAATACTGCAGAATGACTATCAAAAAGTACACCTTAGTGGGGTCTAATAGAGAACATGTGCTGGAATTAGACCCTCGAAAATCTTTGGGGCTACCCTTTAAGAAACTTGATTGTCTCGCTAAGGGAATTGACGGAAGGGCACCACCAGGTGTGGAACCTGCGGCTTAATTTGACTGAACACGCCAATACTGTAGAACAACTGACAAATTGAGAGCACTGCCGTTTGGGTCTAATAATGAACGTACGCTGGTATTAGACTCACGGACGACAAGTCAGCTCAAATGAAAGAACGCTACGGAAATCGTGTTTAACTCCGCAGATTTCAAATACCTGGTCATTGACAAACAAAAGCCCTCAATAAATTCGTCTGACCAAATAGTGAACGGGTGCTGGAAATAGATCTGAAGACAGGTCAGTTTTACCCTACAAATGACAGGGCGTTGCTACGGAAAACCAGCTCAAATCGAGAGGAGCCGCAGACACTTTGGTTCACGTACCAGGCTGATAAGCCAAGGGCGCGAGGCTACCATGTGGGGGATTACGGCCGAACCCTTGAAAGCCGCAATCCCGCCCAAAATCTCAGCACCACTGCAATGGGAGGCTCCTACATGCTCGGGACCTGGGGCTTGCGCCCCAGCCCTATCAGGTAGAGCCACAGTAAGAGGTCCTTGCCGCCCGCAAATCAAAGCGGGCGGAAAACTGCTTGATACTCACCCTATACGGCGATGGGGTGCGAAAAACACCAACCAAAGACTTAGAACCTGGTCGGGGTGTCGGAAACAGTAGAGCAGCCACCACACTGTGAACTGTCAAGACTCAACCACTGACCATGAGAGTTGTCCGCACACCAGGCGATCAACATCTCTGTGACATTACCAGGCTTGTCCTCTGGCTAAATGCACTCCGGTTACGATATCTACCTCTGTACGTTATCAGCCATAACTATCATGCTGGACGCAGAAGAGAGGCAGACCAGCGGACATTGCACACCTGCCCCACTGTGTCAACACCCCAGGTGGCGGGGAATGCTAGGCGTACCATCCCTGCATAGAAGCCAAGAAAATAAAGGGAAAAAGAGATACCCCACTCACATGCAAATGCTACGTTTCTGGCAGGACGTGACGATCCTGGGATACAGACACACTGGAATGCCTCTCTTCCGGGTAAACCAGTCCATCTCATATATCACATACCATCATTGCACCCTATAGACACGAGTAGTGAAGACTCGATAGTCTGGTAAGACAACTTCCATAGGAGAGAAAACTCTGATCGTAAACAACTGCTGCCTTGCAGATAGGCTGGGGACAGCCAAAGGCTAAGGAGGGCATCCCTACAGAAACGCCTGTTGAAATCGGATGCACGGGGCCGCAAGCCTAACAAAACAGTGCAACGTAAATCACAGTATGATGACAGCACAACCTATTCGAAAAACGTATGGCGCTCATCCTGAGGAGACCCGCCAGGCAGCGATAGCGCCGGGCCCCACGCCTCGAAGGGGCCCACCCTTGGCTACTGGTGGTCACCCACCCATGTGTCGTGGAGTCAAGGCACATGGCTATGGGGAAACGACTATTGGCCAAAACTTCAAGACCCTCAGAATATTACAGTGGAATGCGGAGGGAGTCATTAACAAAAAACTTTCCCTAACACATCACCTGCATGAAGGTAAGATTGACGTGGCATGTATCCAGGAAACGCACCTCAACAATAACCATAAATTCTCAATCAGAGGATACCAGACTTTCCGTCTAGATAGAGAAGGCCACAAAGGAGGGGTCCTGATACTGACCAGAAACAGCATACCGAGTAGCGCGGTACCTGTCAATCACACCGGACAAGCAGAAATTGTAGGAGTTGACATAATGGCTCAAGAGACGAAGCTCCGCATTTTCAATCTGTACGGACCACCAAACAGAGACCTATCGCTCTCGAGTATGGAGGTCAGAGACTCCAACTGCATAGTGGTTGGAGATTTCAACAGCCACTCGGAGAGATGGGGATACTCTGACACAGACAGCAGAGGTGACGAAGTGGAAGATTGGGAGATAGATGCAAATCTCTCCCTAATCAATAGGCCGGAGGATAGCCCTAGCTTCTATTCAAGAACATGGCATACCACCTCGACTCCAGATTTGGCCTTCTCCACACAGGACATACACTATAAAATAGACCGCCAGGTGCTAAACCAACTGGCAGGTAGCGACCACAGGCCGATCAGGCTAACCATTGACATGGAAGTAGGCCCACAGGAAACAAAACCGCTCCCACGTTGGAATTACAAACGAGCCGACTGGGACAGATTTGCAATCCTGACAGATGGGCTGTGTGAAACCATCAACACACGAAACACCAAAATGAAGCCCATGGTAGAGAGCCTAAGCAAGGCAATAATGCAAGCCGCCACTGTAACCATCCCAAGAGGAGCTATGAAAAACTATAAGCCCTACTGGAATGATGAGTTACAGAAAGTGGAAGATGCAGTAACAAATGCTAGAAACATGGCAGAACGAGAAAAATCCGTGGAGGCAAACATCGCCCTCAAAGCCGCCGCGGCGAAGTACAAACACACTCTCAAGCAAACAGCAAGAGAAAGTTGGAAAAATAAAACGGAAAGTTTAAACCTGGACAAAGAAGGGAACAAGCTATGGAAGCTAGTCAGAGCCATGAACGACGAAACCCCGTCAAATAAACAAATTACTATCAAGCAAGGCGAGAACTTGATCACAGGTAAGAAAGCCGCAAACGCCTTTGTCGATCACTATGCCAGAGCAAACCACATCGAGGTCCCTGCAGATAAGCATACAGACATTAGCGCAGAGCTAAAGGGGCACGAAAACAAAAATACGGCTCCTGAAGAGCACATGATGGCCAAACTAACAATGCGCGAAATGGAAGAGGCTATGAGAACACTAAAGAGAAGGAAATCTCCCGGAAAAGACGGGATAACAAACGAAATGCTGATGGGGCTGGGCCAAACAGCGAAGAAAAAACTACTGTCAGTCCTGAACCAAAGCTGGAAAAGGGGTATTGTACCCCAGGCATGGAAAGATGCAATACTGGTACCAGTACCAAAAACAGGAAAGGACAAAACAAATCCGAATGGATACAGGCCCATAAGCCTACTGAGCTGTGTCGGCAAGCTGATGGAACGGATGATAAACACCAGACTGATGTGGCATCTGGAAGAAAAACGAATACTAATTCCACAGCAAGCCGGCTTTAGACAGCACAGATCCACTGAGGACCAGGTCATCCTCATAGCCCAGGAGATAGAAGATGCCTACCAGGCACAGAAACACACAGTAGCTGTTTGGGTGGATCTGGAAAAGGCATTTGACAAAGTCTGGAAGGATGGACTTAGAGTCAAGCTAAGAAGAAGTGATGTTTGTGGGAAGATGTACAAGTGGATCAACCACTACCTCAAACAAAGAACGGCCAGAGTCCAAGTACAAGGGCAGATGAGCAAAAAGGTGACACTCGAGCAGGGAGTACCCCAAGGGGGAGTACTGTCACCCACACTCTTCCTGGTATATATAAACGATATTACAGAGAATATACCAAGAAGAGTCCATAGCTCAATGTTTGCAGACGATCTGGCTATGTGGACCTCTGAAAAGAATCTCACCATAGCAAGAAATCGGATGCAAACGGCCCTAACATCGCTGGAAGAGTGGGCGAACTCATGGCTGGTCAAAATAAACGAGGAGAAAACCACGTGCACAATATTCTCGCTCTCATTAAAACCCCAAAGTACCAAACTAAGCCTAAATGGCAAAATCCTGCAGCCAAACGACAACCCAACCTATCTGGGAGTCACATTTGATCGGCGCATGACATGGAAAAGTCAGATTGAGAGAAACCGAATGAAAGCCAGAGAAAGAATGGCGATCATGAGGAAACTTGCTGGCACAAGCTGGGGAGCAGACGAAGGCATACTAAAGAAACTGTACACTGGAAGAGTGAGACCAGTTCTCGAGTATGGCATCGCGGCTTGGACAACAGCAGCGAAGGCGAACTTCGATAAAGTTAACAAACTTCAAAACCAAGCTATGAGAATCATAACTGGTGGCATGAAGTCAACGCCAATTGTAGAACTTGAAAAGATTACAAAACTGCAATCCATGACCGACAGAAGAGACTGCAGAGCCCAGCTGCAGTCAGAGAAACTCCAAAGACTGACGGACCATCCAATGTACCAGAGGCTAAACAATCTGGGAACTGGGAAACTAAAGCGGAGAAACTTTGCAGAAATAGCCAAAGCAAAGATGCACGAAGATCCCATAAACGCACTAACAACACCAAAACCCATCACTACTGTACGAAAACCTACTTGGAGGCAGGATATATTTCCAGAGGTGGTAGAAAATATACCAGGTATTGCAAACAAAAACTGCCAGACCGAAAAAGAAAGGAGAGATACTACCCTAAGCTTCATAACGAAAAGCTACCCAAGCATGGACTGGACCCATGCATACACCGACGGCTCTGTAACAAACACTACACAGAACGGAGGGGCAGGAGCATTCCTGAACCTACCAAATGGCAGAAAAATAACACTGTCATTCGCTACTGGTAAGTACACGAGCAATTTCAGAGCAGAGGCAGAGGCACTGAGGGCGGCAGTGGAAGAAATGGTAACACACAGTGAAAATGAGAGCCATATAGTCCTGCTGACAGATGCTCTCGAAGTAGTCACAGCGCTAAAAAGCCAGAAAAACACTGAGCTTAATGACTTAAGAGCAGCACTCTGCAAACTGTGCCAGCAGTCCGCACCAAAAAGGGTAGTGGTACAGTGGATTCCGTCACACTGCAACATCCAAGGCAACGAGGAGGCAGACAGACTGGCAAAAGAAGGTGCAAGGCTACCACAAATAGATACCAGTATGACGTACGAAGAGTCAAAACGGCTTATCAAAGCCAGATACATGTCCAAATGGGAAACCGAACATACTGGTTACACCAAAAACGATGCCTATTACCAGTTGAACCGAAGAGAGCAGGTCGTTGTCTTCAGACTTCGCACTGGCCACAACAGACTGAGGTACCACCTCTTCAACAAATTGAAGATAGGGTGTACCGACGAATGCCCGTGCGGTACTGGTAAAATGACCACTGAACATCTGCTGCAGAACTGCCCGACATACGAGGATCAGAGAGAGCAGATGTGGCCATTGCCAGTGGAACTGCAAGACAAGCTCTATGGTAGTGGCGAGAGTCTCAGGATGACCGCCGCTTTTTTCGAGAAAATAATGGTTACTGTCTGACTGTGTACGCAGAAGAAGAAGAAGAAGAATGTAATACCCTTAGTCATATGCCATGTCTATAGCAAGTAATCGGATCCAGCAGGCCCTAACATCGCTGGAAGAGTGGGCGAACTCATAGCTGGTCAAAATAAACGAGGAAAAAACAACATGTACGATATTCTCGCTTTCAAACAAACCCCAAAACACCAAAATAAGTCATAACGGCAAATACCTGCAGCCAAACGACAACCCAAACTACCTGGGAGTCACATTTGATTGGCGCATGACATGGAAAAGTCAGATCGAGAGAAACCGAGTGAGAGCCAGAGAAAGAATGGCAATCATGAAGAAACTTGCTGGCACAAGCTGGGGAGCAGACAAAAGTATACTAAAGAAACTGTACACTGGAAGAGTGAGACCAACCCTCGAGTACGGCATTGTGGCATGGACAACTGCAGCAAAGGCGAACTTCCATAAAATTAGCAAACTTCAAAACCAAGCCCATGAGAGTTATAACAGGAGGCATGAAGTCAACGCCAATTGTAGAACTTGAAAAGACTTCAAAACTGCAATCCATGACCGACAGAAGAGACTGCAGAGCCCAGCTGCAATCAGAGAAACTCAGAAGACTGACTGACCATCCAATGCACCAGAGACTAAACAATTTTGGAAATGGGAAACTAAAGCGGAGAAACTTTGCAGAGATAGCCAAAGCAAAGATGCACGAAGACCCTATGAACGCACTAACAACACCAAAGCCCATCCCTACTATACGAAAACCTACCTGGAGGCAGCATATATTTCCAGAGGTGGTAGAAAATATACCAGGTATTGGAAACAAAAACTGCCAGACCGAAAAAGAAAGAAGAGACACAACCCTGAGGTACATAACGAAAAACTACCCAAGCATGGAATGGACCCATGCATACACCGACGGCTCTGTAACAAACACAACACATAACGGAGGGGCAGGGGCATTCCTGAGCCTACCAAATGGCAGGAAAATAACACTGTCATTGGCAACTGGAAAATACACAAGCAATTTCAGAGCGGAGGCAGAGGCACTGAGGGCAGCAGTGGAAGAAATAGTGACAGGTAAAAGGAATGAAAGCCATATAGTCCTGCTTACAGATGCCCTGGCTGTAGTCACAGCACTAAAAAGCCAGAAAAATACTGAACTTAATGATTTAAGAGCAGTAGTCTGTCAACTATGCCAGCAGTCCGCACCAAAAAGGGTAGTGGTGCAGTGGGTTCCATCCCACTGCAACATCAAAGGCAACGAGGAGGCAGACAGACTGGCAAAAGAAGGTGCAAGACTACCACAACCAGATACCAGTGTGACATACGAAGAGTCAAAACGGCTTATTAGAGCTAGATACATGACCTAGATACATGACCAAATGGGAAAGATAATATACTGACAACACAAAAAACTATGCCTATTACCAGTTGAACAGAAGAGAGCAGGTCGGGGTCTTCAGACTTCGCACTGGCCACAACAGACTGAGGTACACCTATTCAACAAATTGAAGATAGGTGGCACCGACGAATGCCCGTGTGGTACCGGGAAAATGACCGCTGAACATTTGCTGCAAAACTGCCCGACATACGAGGATCAGAGAGAGCAGATGTGGCCATCACCAGTGGCAACACTGGACAAGCTCTACGGCAGTGTCGACAACCTCAGGATGACCGCTGCTTTTTTCGAAAAAATTAAAGGTCGACGTCTGACAGCGTAAGAAGAAGAAGAAGAAGAAGATATGCCATGTCTTCAAGCCATGTAGCAGGAAACCAAAATAAAGCTGCCTCAGATTCCTACTTGTTCCTTCCCAAATGGTGCTTGCAAGATGTTTTGAATCTGCTGGCATTGTCTTTCATTTTAATGCGCAAAATGGTTGAGAAATAACAAATATACTAATTGATTGTCTCGCTTGTGGACAGCAATCAGATTATCAAATGTAACTTGGCTGATCATGTGTCAAAGATAATAACAGACACCACATACATTTTTCTAACAATTGTAAAGCTAATTGCTACTTTAGAATTGGCTGCCGGAAGGACCCAACAAGTGAATAATAGCTTAAGGTCAAGATAAGCCATGAACAAATAAATATTTCTCCTATTTTATTAGATGGATTAAAATTAACTAACACACAAAAAAACTCTACAAGAGAGCAAACAAAACTATCTTTTTTAAGAAGAGTTACACTAAAAGTGTGTATGATATATGAGAACTGAATATGTACTGTAAACAAATACACTTGACTGCACTTGCCTTTATCAGGAGTTCTGTCACTTCATAATGGCCATATGAGCATGCATTGTGTAATGGTACCAGTCCACTGAAATGGCAAGGTTTTTATGTATATGTACAAACTGCCCAAGATCACATAAAAAGGTCTGACTAAATGGACTTAAATTCCATATGAAAATATATGAGCAAACATTGTTTTTATCTTCTTTTTGCTCCCTCCAAACACAGCACAGGGGAAACAAAGTGGCTGGCCCCTTACAAAAAAGTATGTTGTAAAGTACTTAAGTGCGCTCTTGCAATGGTGGTTTTCTAAAGCAACTAGTTTTTCACTATTAGGCTGCTAGCTCTATACATAACTTTCTTTAGTTGCCTTCTATAATATGCTTGGAAGGTTACAGTGGTCCATTCTGTCCTTCTGAGACATCACTCAGGTGATGAGCATGCTTTGTTACGATTGTTGTAAAGGGACAGCCTCAATATCCATTGTTTTACAACACTAATAGGAGTATGGGTCACAACTGCAGCTGGAATCCTGGTTTGTGAAGCAATTTGTTTGACAAGCTCAAGTTGCTAGCTCTATCCACAACCCTGTGTAGTCACCTTTTGCAATATGCATACACGGATGCATTGTTCTCTTTTATCTATCCATAAAAATTGCCATAGTTATGAAAATAAAGGGAATTAAATGTTAAGGTACTAAGTTTATTATCTGTCACTAAAAAGCTAGCATGCTACCCCATTGATTCCTTAGTCCTTTCTACCAGACAATATGGGGAGAGGAGACAAAGTCCGGTCAGGGTCAGGAAAAACATACTGATCAGACTATATTAAGCAGGGTCATGTGAAACATACTAATCAAGACACCTCACTTCCAAGGGAGTTCTCCCTGGAAACAGGTTGCTTCATGACAGTCCAGCTAATAAGATGGGGATCATTGCACTACAGTTAGGAAGTCGACCGTAAGTATGTCTCGGAATGTGAGGAGACCCACTATGACTCACCACTAATGAAAAACGTCAAGAGTGCCTAACTAAAGTACAAGTGACATTAGCAACAAAAATAACTAAAATGTCATGGGCTGAATGGAACAGTATAATGGTGGTTAAATTCTAGGTACCAGAACTGTACTGTTATAGAGATCAGGATGCTGAGCTGCAGCGATCAGCTAACCAAAGCGGAATGCTAGCGTTAGGGCCAGCGAACTTGAGCTGCCAAGACCTTATTACACCTCTACACGGTGCTCATCCTGGATAACAGGATGCAGCAGAGCAGACTGGCTAATGAGAAGGGATCAAAAAGGGAAGGCTAACCGGTACCCAAAAATGCCTGCTGAAGTCGAATATGTCCGACAGAAAGGTGCAAATATCGCAGTGAAGCTGCAAACTACAACACATTCCTGCTACTTGCAAAGTCCTTTTCAGGGCTTGATAGTGGGAGTTTGTGAATGAATGACAAAGAAGATGTATTACTACAGAACTGTACATACGAATCACTAATCTGAATGAAAAGACTATGGCAGTATGCAGAAAAACAGCAAAAATGTTCATGTCAACACTTCTGATACACTTTATTAAGTAACTTCTCCTGCTGAAAGTGTATATACCTGCAAACGAATATACACAGAAACAGGTGCTCAGTCTATTGTGGCATTGTATCATGACTCCTTTTGGTCTTTATGTGGCTGCTATTAAATAGGAATTTATAATTTTTGCCTTGACAGAATTTACCCTAGACCTCCAAGTTTATCTTCCATCTATGACAGGACAAGGTGCAGACCTCATCTTTCTCGAGACCAGGAAATACTGACATCTTTGTGTTTCCTGAGTGGTGAGTGCCTTACTTCTCAGCTATAGCAATCACGTTCTGATTCAATTTATTTAAAATCTATAATATTCTACAAATAATATTCATATCATTGTTTCATCAGTAAATGTTCCTACTATATTATCTGATTGAAATATATATATAGATTGAAATATTTTAACACAAGACCATTTTGGTCAAAATTCCTCAGGTTCAACAGATCTGGGTCAAACGAGATAAAATAATGTATCGGTACCTACCCTTTATCTTTAGCATGTACATCAGCACCATGTTCTAACAAATACTCCACCACTGTAACACGGTTATAGCCTGCTGCAAAATGCAATGGAGTAGAATGACGTCCATCTACATCCCGACAGTTCACAGCATGTAGGTTTGTAGCAACTAGTTTCTGAGAGCAATTTTAATAAATAATGACAAAATAATTGGAAGCTGCAACATTACTGAAGGCAATAGTTTATAATAACATGAAAAGGTATAGCTCAGTTACCGCACCAAAACAGAAACAAAACTAAATCTATGTTATGTACACAAAGTATTCTTCATAGACAAAAAAATAGCAGAAAAACACCTAATAAAACATAATAATAACAAATAACCGAAATCCTTCCTCTTCTTCTTCTTGTCGTTTCACTTTCTACCAGATTGCAGCCCAGTGTCGAGGTATGTATTTATCTTTCACCTCTCTCGTGGCCAGTGTGAAGGTTTTTCTCATTTTACAACTAGTCCTGTTTACACTGTCAATACATCCTTTCCTCTGTCTACCTACAGCCCTTTTACCTGATGTTCTCATGTAGAAGGTTGCATGAACAATGTATTCTGGTAACATTCTCACAAGGTGGCAAACCACTTCATTCTCCTTTGCTCTATGTAGTCTAGGTAGGAAATTGTTCCTTCTCCTGAATATCTGTATTTGTGATTCTGTCTTTTCTTGTGTTGTTAGTGACCTTTCGTAGGCACTGTATTTTGTAGGTGGCTAACTTTTGTGCCTGGGTCATATTCAATGCCCATGTCTGGCACTGGTAGCACAGCTTTGGGATAAAGATACTGCTTATCATCTGCTTTTTGCTTGGAGGGAAATCTTGGGGTGTCTTAGCAGTGGAGCCAGTTGGTAAGTGACAGCGCTTGCCCTCTGCACTCTATCGAGTCTGCCATCTTTCATAAAAACAGTTCCTGAATACCAAGATTCTTGTACCTGCTTTATTTTTTCCTCCTTTACATGAATATCAAGTGTGGTATGTTTTCTACCTATACTCATCGTCTGTGTTTTTGATGTGTTGATATTCATGTCATTTAGTACAGACATGGTGTAGGTTTTGTTCATTGGGGTGGATCAAACATTGGTCGTCTGCAAATAGCAATTCGTTTGTACTTTCCTGTTCTGTATTTGCCTCCAGGGAGATTCTACTCATATAAGTGACAAAGAGTAGTAAGAGGACACAACCCGGTCTGACGCCTGATAAAATGGGGAACCACTCTTACATATCTTCTGTTCTACTTACTGCACTGGCTGCCCTGATACAGAGCCTTTATGTTACCAGCGAGAGGACCTTGCAGTCCATAATCTGCCAGGATCACCCATAGTTTACTTCTGTTGACTCTATCAAATGTCCTTTCTTGATCTATGAAAATGAGGCTTTTGTTTCCATCATATTCTATAGATTGTTTGCATATTTGTCTCAATGTGAATATTGCATCGGTGCAGCTCTTTCCTTCTTGTGAACCCAAACTGATTATTTCTTAGTTGGGCTTCCAGTATCTGTCTTACTCTTCTCTTTAGTATCTTTACATATATCTTGCCTACATGGCTTAAAAGAGAGATTTCCTTATATGTTTAACACTCTCGCTTGTCATCTTTATTTTTTTCAGATTGGACGATGATCGCTCTATGCCAATCTGTTGGTACCTTTCTTGCCACATTAAATATTCTGGTCAGCCAGTTTACTGCAGTTGTCTTGCATGTTAGTAGCTTTTCTGTTGCGATTCTATCTATGCCTGCCGTATTATTTTTCTTGCAAACCCACAGGGCTAAACTCTAGACACAAAATACATTACAAATTTGGCAGCCATGAGCTAGACAGATGAGTGGCCAGAAATAATCACATTTTGCAACCTATAATGGATTCATTATGTGTGGAGCTTCCATACAAATAGATGTAAGCATCAGGTAAAATGAAGCAAAGACCACAATTAAAGCCAACTTCAAGGGAAAATGAGCTGACTAACATCCTTACTTCTGAAAACAAGACAACTAACATTTAACTATAGAAGAGCAAGTTGTCATCTTCAGACTAAGAACTGGATATAATAGTCTCAAGGGTTATCTTTACAGCAAAATGAGGATTTATAAGATCAGGTATCCATGTGGGGAGCATACCATAACTGTAGAACACATTCTATTAGTTGCATGTTCACATAGGAAGAGCAAGAATAATAATTGAGACAGATGAGAGACAACAGCTGTACAGAGATAAAACAGCGTTACAAGCAAAGACGGCGGTTGAAAAAGAAAGCAGAATCTTGTTTTTTTTTGTGCGTTCATTTTATTTCCTTATTCTTCAAGGCGGTGTGTGTTGCACTATGTTTTTATTTTGCGCCTGTCGGCCGAGTGCATCCAACTTCGGCATGCATTTTATGTAAGGGTCTGCTTCCTCCTGCATTTTCTGCGTCCTTTACATTTTATCTGCCAGAACTATTTCATTTTGGCAATCGTCATCGGTCCTATTCTGGTGACATCAAGTGTTAACCCAAATGAAAAAACATGCAGAAAACAGATATTTTTGGCCAACATAATCAATTTATAAATTAGTGCACAATGCATCTTTATGTTTAAAAAAATAAACAAACGAAGATGATGTAGTTTTAGAACAACATAGTATAAGAAATGAGCTGCTAGTTACCTTGACTAATTCTAAATCTCCAGCTTTTGCTGCCTCTAAAAGTTGAATATCAACATCTGTCCCTCCAACTGGCGGGTCTTCTGCAGAAAAATGTTAAAAATATGTTGATATTTAAATGAACTTGACAAATGAGACAGCCTTCTATTGTTTCTTATTCAGGTGCCTTTATGTTTGAGCATACCTATCTGTTACTAAAGTATTGGTCAATTCCAATGCAGATCTTTTTCTATGGCCTGTTAAATTGCCCAGTATATGTTATGATCCCATATCCTCTTTTTTATTCAACATCTAATCTCTTGTTTCTGTTTCAGTTCTGAATTTCAAAGTAGATCATTCAGACATGAATGTAATGAAATGTAACTAGCTCTTCAAGTTGTTTTTTGCGCCTTTTTTTCAAGTAATGTGCACAATTAAACATTCAATGACATCATGTGAAAATGGACAAAACAAACCTCGCAACAGCTTCTGGATATTCTCGGTAGCCAATTGGGCAGCTGTATACCCTTGAAGTGATACAATACTGGGATCTATGGAGTAAGACATGAGAAGTCGGCAAGCTTGCATGTTTCCTTGTTGTCCAACACGATGTAAAGCTGTCTGACCCAAGCCATCCAGGACATTCACCTAAAAGATCAGTTCACATTTTCAATAATAAATCACAAAAGATGTCATACTGAAGAGTCAATAGATAAAATAGATAGCAAGTTGCAATGATTGCTTTTAAAAAGATTTGCTAATGATAGTGCTGCCTTATAACCAATTACTGAAATATAATCAGCTAAAAATCAGCTGTATACGAGAACAGCAATAAATGTTCATTGTTACTGTTTTTGTTGTTAACTGATCTTTAATCTACTTTATATTTCAGTCATTATTGGCATTACGTTTCATTGCAGATACTCATATTCATTATAACCAATCATTAAGATGTAAAATCCCTTTCTACAGTAATTCTTCTTCTTCATTTGCTCTTAACTTAATGTAATCCATTGCTCCATTTGTTGAAGCATAGATTCAAGACCGAATTCAGCTAACCTAACTAGCTTTTAAGGAAGTCTGATTCCAGTAATTTATAGTGTGATTTATCAGCAATAGTTTTTATATGATGACATTGGCAATCCCATATAGAACCTTCCTTTTAGTCACCTCTTACAACATGCAGGGAAGGAAACAGTCTGTTTGCCCTGGTAAACATTTGGTTGAGCTCTGAACTATTTTTTCCATAAACTTGGTAGTCTGTCTCAGGCTTTCCTATACAGCAGCAAAGATGGCGCTATAACTGGCTGCGAGTCTACATTGCTCTTCTGTCTGAGTTCATTATAGATGCCGAGAATTCATACTAGTCTATGACTTACACTTGTGTTCTATTTTGACTGGTTAATTAGTTCGTTTTGTGTGTTTTTCTCCGCCCGATTATCCTGGAATGGACATTGGCTATATGAAAAGCACTACACTTAAACGTGTCGTATTTCACAGTCTAATTCACACGGCTGAACTTGAGATTGACGCTCTTCGCCCTAGCTGAAAACAGGGTCAGCTTTGTTGTACGAAATTTAAACACAACTATAATGAACTGCGACCTGGAGAGAGATGTCTCTGTCAGGTGTGTAATGGCCCAAGACACACTATTGTTGTATGGCGAGAGCTGGTACTACAAACTGCAATAACGGTGCCTCAACGACATTCTAGGTTATGGGACTGATGATGATACAGTTTATCTCTCAATTGGATTAAGGAGAACTTTGCTGTCACTCTGCTTCTTATGGAGCCTACAGACTTAGAGAACATGCTCTACTGTTTGTATATCGTCTCCACATACCTGCATGTTTATCTGATGAACAGGTATTGCAATTTGATCTTCTCTTGACAAGGAGCACTATTCAATAGTTGAATTGTTCTTGTCTCCTTTACTTAGAATTCTAGCATTGAAACAGATAAGATTATATCTGCTGCCAGGTGGTCAAAGCTGTCCGTAGTACGTTCTTTGTTGCTATTTTACTTCCTGCATATTACCAAGTCTTGTAGTTGACGTATAGGGGTAGAAATTTCATTATCTTTCTAAATTTTAGCCAGAGCAATTGCTAAAGTCTGCTCCCTCAGATTTTAAACTGCTAAGGGTTCTTTTATGTGCTCAGTGTCAGTTTTTTCATCAATCTATATTACTAGACCCTGGTCTGACCACCTTTGAGACCAGGGGATGATTGAAATTCGAAACCTAGTTTCACAATTATTGTATCTTTTTTTCTTTAGTGTTTGCCTTATTTCTCTATTTCCCACCTTATTTCTCTATTTTCCAAGACGGTGTGCGCTGCGCTGTTTTTATTTTGCACCTGTTGGCCCAGTGCATCCAACTTCATCATGCATTTTATGTAAAGGTCTGCTTCCTCCTGCATTTTCTAAGTGTTTGCTTCCCTGGTGTAACGGCCGGTGCTGTGATTGGGGAGCGAATCCAGCACCTTCAGATTGTGAGCTGTCATTTAACCACTAGCCCACACCGACCCACTGCTTTCAACTCTTGAGAAGCAAGCGTCTTATCTGTCAGCTTTAGCGATCCTCTGTCTTTTTGCTGTTCCATATTAAGCACAGTGTGGCCAGACCACTGCAGTTGTTCCCCTTACAGGAAACATGTATCAAAACACTCACGCGTGTGTTCACAGTGGTGGTTTCTGTAGCAATTTGTTTTATGTGAGGTTGCTAGCACCATACATCATCCTATTTAGTTTGAACATTACAGCGACATATTCTTCCAATAATAATTGGTCAGTCACATAGTGGTGCTTACCTTAGCACCATGTTTCAGGAGAACATCCATGACATCATAGTGGGCTTTATCAGCAGCAATATGCAGGGGTGCTAAATAGCTGAAAGTTGGTCAAACAAGTGCATGTTTCAGTTAATCACAGTCAAATAAGAGCTCAGATAATTTATTATAAGTATCTTATATTTATTTTTGGACAGTGCAATGCACTGTAAAAATGGACAAAAACTGTGAGGAAAAGGGACAGAAGAAAACAAATAGAGGTTAAAGGAAAGGGCTCGACTTCATCCCCTCGAGTTTCCCCATATGGCTCAGTCTCTCTCAGCAGAAAGGTATCCCCACCTGCAGAGAGCATAGCACAAAGCACAAACTTCGTAGCTCCAGAGATGAACCCAGGGATCTCCTGAAAAATTGGCATCATGAACTGACCGTCGCAGCTCGAATTCGAGCCCCGACTGTCTGAACACGAGGCAAACGACTTGACCACTTCGGCACAGAGACCCCCTACATATTCTGTAGTAACTCAGAAGTACTGCATTATGATGACGTAGACTAAAAAAGGTAACACACACAGACATCTTCCATTTTAATCTCATGTAAAATATTTCTGATTTTCTTCTACTTCTGGTTATTTCATTTTGTTGTCCCTTGTGGAACATGTGACCATTTCTGCTGGTAATCTTATTTTAGAAATCCTACATGAAAGATGTCAATGACTGCTCTTTCAGTGTAGGTTTCTGTAGCAAACCATTTCAGAAGATGAGGTTGCTAGCATCATTTACAACCTTTTTTCTTAAGGTTTCAGTGAACCTATTCTTTCATCCTAGGGCACTATTCTGTTGGTTATTCACTATAATAGTTCCTTATATTTTAAATGGAAAGCTGCTTACAGTATAAAATTACATTTTAACAAATGATAAGTGAATGTAAAAGAAACTTGCTTTATACAGACTCTGCAAAATTTTCTAAACCAGTGTAAAGACGTTGAATTAACCTTTAGCGAGCACTGGTCAAGAATTCTAGACTCGCGCTCCATACACAAAAAAATTTTTTGAACGGAGACACTCCAGACAGCCATTTTTTAAATGCTGAATATGTCATCCATGTATACACGATCTTTTGCCGGTTAAAGTATCGTATGTTAGATTACAAATGACTTTTGAACAATTTTAATTTTGTATACGCCGTTTGGAGCAAGCCGACTTTTTGCGAAAGGTGAACTAGGTTGTTGGAAAAGATCTTTATCGAGTAGATCTGTTTATTTTGTTTGTTTAGATGAAAGAACTACGTTTGAATTGGAAACTAACAGTTGTGTCGATATTGTAAACACAGTATTGATACGTTGTTGTGGTTTCCATGGTTTTCTATCGGAGCGACTAGGCCTAGCGGTCGATTCAAAATTTTTCTGAGATTTTCATAAATTTTCAACTTCAACTTTTTGTAACTCAGAAACTAACAAACACAAAACAAAAACAATAACACCCACAAGTTCTTTATTCAATTGTGTCCCTACGCACAAGAAAATCTTATTTATTGACAAACAATCAGAAAAGTTACAAATTTTGATAGTTGACTGCCATAGCGAGATGCAAATTTTTCACACAAAAAGATGTAGCATGCTAAAGGTTAATTAGCTCTAGTATTACTTTGTTTTCCACATTTACTTACTCTTTGTTCTTGTCATTGAGATTAGCTCCTTTCCGTATTAACAACTCTACAACTTGTTTTCTTTTTGGGTATGGTGAAGCTGCAGCACAGTGCTAATGATAAAGAAGCAAAAATGGCATGCATAAATTATAATTAGGGAAGGGGAGGCTAAAATGAGGTTAAATATTATAATTGATCTGTATCAGCCATGTCATAAGAATAAAATCTAATGCCTTCACCAGAACCACCATGTTATGAACTCCAGAGGAAAGGCCTATCTAAGACAACTTGGTGAAGAAACATTGTTGTTGTTGTTGTTTAAAGCCCACAATGAGTAAGTTGGCCCTTTTGTGCACCCTGAAAAGGACGTTAATTGGCGGGTTGTAGTAGCTTTCCTCACATCCCGAGAATGCTATGAAGGTCGACCGCAGTCCTCCAGGCGGTTGTGCTATGATTGGCTTCATCTGTGTGGCACTCACTACTACGGTGATCACATCGATACACATCTCATCAGCCAGGCTAACTTGAAAACAGCCTGTTTCCAGGGAACGCTACATGGAAGAGAAATCGTGGTCTTGGTCAGTGTATTGTGCTTGACCCTGATGCAACGTCCTGGTCAGTGCCTGACTGAACTAGCATCTCAGTTCCCTGGTAAAGAACCAAAGAAGCCTAAATCAAGATCATAAACTAGATTTATGGCACTGTAAGAAAGTTGGCCACAGGCCGAGTGAAGCAGAAGTAGTTTGCTGTTGTCCTTAAAGGCACTATTGGGCCTGATAGTCACTGATCACTTTATCAGTCATTAACCAAGTCTAAGAAATAGAGGAAAATATGACAATTACCATAGCAGACATTTGTAAATGTAATCAGAAATCCATCCATGACAAAATAAGTACATCATATAAGTACTAAAAGCAATGAAAAATAAGAAAGCTTCATGAACAGATGGAAGATATGACAGCAACTTTTAAAAACACACAAAACAATGCTGAACAAACAGTAATGTTAAGATTGCAGGAAATGTTCAGTAAATCCAAACTGACTCACACACAGACGTTAACATAGCAGGAAATGTTAAGTTAATCCAAACTGACGTCACACATAAGTTGACCTGTAAAGTGTCTATGCACATCTGCTGCTTATGTATCTTAATCAAGGGACTTGAACAAATACCTCCTTCGATGTTGCGATGAAATAGACACATAGCCCTGCTGACATGTGGGTCAACAAAACACCACTCATGATAGATAATGTAGTAGTTAGCTGTGTCATATAATATATATTTATATATATATATATATATATATATATATATATATATATATATATATATATAAAAGGGATCTGATGGTCTTCTTCATCGTTTGCTCTCAAATAACTGCAAATACTTGGTGGCCTGTCTCAGACTTTGATGTCGTCATACAGATTAACTTTCAGCTGTGTTGGAAAGGACTATGCTGTCACTGCTTCTTTCACAGAGTTGAAAGACTTGAAGAACATGCTCTACTGCTCGTATGTCCCTGTCAGATGGGATGGTGTCTGTGTCAGATCTTCAATTTGTTGAAAAGATTATATTTCATTGTTCCGTGACCTGTTCACAGAATGAATATTGTCACTTGAATTCTTCTTTGCAAGAGGTAGTATGTTTCTGCTCAAGAAAACCAGGAGCTATCTGTCTCTGTAGATTGGATGGTGAGAATCAGACAAGGGGCTAGTGCAGGAAGGAAGTACAAGAGGTGTTCAAGTCAAACCGAGACTCTTTTTGCAAGGAAATAAAAATTATTGTTTAAAGTAGTGAAAATGCCATTAATTTTTTTAATGTAATCTCCCCATTAATTTGTTAATGTAATCTCTCCATTAATTTTTTTAATGTAATCTCCTGCAATGTTAATGCACTTATCCCCAGAATTTAAGTAATGCTTGAAAAGCTGCAACGTAGAAAGATTTGTTTGTATGTTTGAACCAATCCAGGACAGCATGTTTCTCATCATCATCAGTGCTGAAATGCTGATCTCCCATGAATTCTTTTAGGGGTCCAAACAGGTAGAAATCGTTTGGAGCGAAGGTCTGGGCAATACTTTTCAGTCGAGTTGCTGCAGATGGTATATAGTACGGTGAGCCGTATGAGGTCAAGCATTATCTTGCAGGAGCAGGACGTCCCTTTTGATCAAACCTAATGTGCACTAACCTTTTGAAAATGCAAATGTTCATGAACAATAGTGTTCACCGTACTCAGAGAAAGACTTGATTCTTGTGCAATTTTTATGACAGGTAAATCTTTGATTTTACAGGTTAAAGTGTTCTACAATCTAGATATTTACAGGAATGACTTTGGTGGGTTGAGAGCTACCACGTCCAGGATCATCACTCACTGATGTACGTCCATCTCTAAAATGTTTACAACATTCAAATGTCTTACTGCGGCTTGAGTGTCTCCTCACCGTATTGTGATTGCAGTCTTTTCCAAAATTTCCATAGGTTTCACGCTTTCTTTCACAAGAAACTTCATCACAAAATGCTGTTCTGTGCAAGCACCAACAGTGTTGTCCGCCATTTTTATTTTGTCTGTCACGTGACTGGCCCATAGCAAGTGGGCCACCTAGCAGTACTAGGACACAAGTGCTCCTAATTAATGATTGGTTGGTTGGTTATTGATCCAGCGGCCTATGGGCTCCTGCCCTTTGGCCCAATGCCATATAGTACACTAATAATAGTAGTTATAACCTATTCAGATAGAACTAGAATTCAAAGTTCTGGTTTAATTTGAACGCCTCTCGTATATACTGTCACTTCCTCTAACTTAGCCTTCTGTTACAGACTCTCAGATGGGAATGACATTGTTATGAATTTCACAAGGTTACACCTCTGTATATGCCCATTCAAGAGCATTAAAGAATATAACAGATGCACATTTCCCAATGCAATGTATACACAAATCAACAAGCAATATCAATGGGATTCTAGCCATAACTTGACTGTCGCTCCTCTTCTATCATCGGATGCTGAGGTCTTCTTTACTTTTTCTTGTTTCTTATAGCTTCTACAGTATTGGGTAGCAGGTTCTTCTTCTTCTTCTGTTCTGCGTTCGCTCTCAATCTCCCGATACCAAGAACCGAACGGGGCTTTGCAAATAGCAGGATGTAGTCCGGAGAATGGAATGTGTTGTGTCGCTAGTTTACAGCTTGACTGCGATGTTTGCACATTTCGGTCCGACACATCCATCTTCGGCAAGGGGTAGCAGGTCCAATACTCAATCCTTCTTAGTCACCTCTTATAATATGTCTGGCAGGTTACTGTGTTCTATTCTTTATTCCTTTATCAGAATTCGATAACACAGAAGAATTCTAGCCACGAAGATCTGAAATTGATAATCTATCAATGGAAGATCAAACAAAGAAAAGGAGAAAACATACCAATGCTGAATCACCAGTGTATGGATGTTTAAAGTTGACCACGTCAAGAGAAAGGTATTTTTTCACTCTTGTCAAGTCAGCCTGTCGAGCTCCTTCCAACAAAGCATGACCCTTGTACTCACCTGCGCAATATACAAATATCGAATAAACTTGATCTATACTATGTGTGCGTGTGTGTATGTATATATGCTAGATATAGACAGCTATATATCAGATTCTGTACTCAATGTGGAGACACTGAACTGTAGTAAACAATGTTTCATCCTTATAATCCTGGTATTCAAACAGGCATGTTGTTAATGTCTGTTGCCAGGTACCCGGAGGCTATTGTAGTAGGTATTTTAAACGCGACCTCCGGCACCCGAGGGGAACACCTTACTTCAAGACCACTGAGTCCCCTAAAATCCTATAATCATTTATACTATAATACAAATACAGCAGAAGTCCTACACATTATTGGGCTGTGGTACACATACATAGGAGTCACATTTCAAGTCCAGAGGGATTATTAAGTGGGTCATCAAATTGTTTATAATCATGGAGGATATGAAAATTTCCAGTTAAATAAGATGCTGCCATTTCAACCCTGAAAACAAATGTTATGTGCAATAAAATCAATTTGGCTTTAATCTTTATATTACTGCATTCTTCTTCTTCTTCGTCGTTCGTTCTCAATCTCCAGCTACCAAACCCTGAAAGGGCTTAAGTAGCAGAATGTAGTTTAGAGAACGGAATGCGTTATATCGTAGTTTACAGCTTGGCTGCGATATTTGCATCTTTCAGTCCAACACATCCAACTTCAGCAAGCATTTTTTGAGTACCGGGTTAACATTCCCTCTTCGATCCCTTCTCCTTAGCCAGTCTGCCCTGATGCAGCCTGTTATCCAGGATCACCGCGTTGAGGTGTAGAAGGGTCTTGGCAGCTATGGTTCGCTGGCCCTGACGCTAATAGTCAGCTATGGGTCGCTGACCAATGGGGCTCACGTGCTGCTCAGCATCTTGATCCCTATTACTGCATTAAAAAATTACGCAATTTCCCCAGCATTATTTTTTAACGCATTCATGTTTTTCTAGGTTGAGAGCTTATGTCTTTTTTTGTTTGTTATTGTGTGGATATGATTTGTTTGTGTGTAGAGACATAAATGAATAAAGAACTTGATGGTGTTATTGTTGTTGTGTGTGGTAGTTTCTGAGATACAAGAAGATGAAGGTGAAAATGAAAAACAGCAAAAATATTTAACTCACCGCTTTCGGCATCCCTTGGTTGAAAAACAAATTTGCTGACAACGGATTATCGATGTTTACTGTAATGGTCATATCTGTCACTTTTGCCTATAAACGTAATTATTATATCTACATAAACAATCTAAACAGATCTACCTCAGAAAAATCCATTGCCAAACACCCCCCCCCCCCCCCCCCCCACCACCACCACCACACACACAATGTTCAGTCTTCAAATCTAAGCAAAAACCATAAGAAATCATTTCCAAAAGTCTACAACAAATATCAAAATTGCCATTGTTTTTAAACCCGACGTGACAGAAGTCTCTACAATCAAATGAGCAGTATGTTCAGACTTGCTACATAGCCAGTTTAATTATACCCGATTAGAACACCAGCACTATGCAATGACATTGTAAAGTTTAATACCGGCGAGTACAACTGACTCTAGTGGTGCGATTTTCGCGATGTCGATCGATTTAAATCGCCACTAGGGTGGTAAAGGTTAAACACTTTTAGTCTTTGACAACGGATGGGTGGCTAAGTTGTTAGAATACTGGTCTCCTAGTTAGAAAAATGTGATCGATCTCATATATTTGCAACTGATTGATGATGGATGTATTCTCTGGTTCTCTTAGATTTTATTATTACTCTTCCTTTTCATAAAACCACAACATTCTTGCTTATCAAAATCATAAACTTACACTGCAGTCGCTCTTGTAGTTCCCTACTTGGTACAACATCCATAATGCTCTTGCTGTGACAGTTCACTAGGGTGGGGTCTGCCCCATGAGCAAGCAGTAGGGAGCATACTTCCACTCTAGATTTGGAGGCTGCTTCATGTAGAGGAGTAAACTGCCACAGGTCTACAGCATTCACACTGGCTCCAGCCTGGTAAGAAATTTGATAAAGACTTAGAATTTCATTTGTCCATGATAAAATTAAATAAGGTTTACTTGAGAACATTACCAGATTATAAATTACTTCAAATGAAAATGGTACTAAAGAGATTAGCTAATCTAAACCAAATAAATAGCTGTTTTCCAGTGTTGGTCATTTAGCTGTTTCTAGGGTTGGGTCATTTTAGTTTTTATAATTTTTGAAAAAGGTCTTTATAGACCAAAATGTATGTACAAGTATTTTATTGTTCTTATGTAAGGCTGAATTTGTAACTCAAATTGTTTATCCGTTGCTATTGATAGTCACTCTATATGTATAAACAAAACATTCAGAGCAGCTTACGTGATGTAAAATAATTTAGATGTTGTCAGGCATACGTACGCACAGATGTCCAGCCCAACGATATTTGTGTGAAAATGCTGCTTCCATAACGTCCCAAAACAAAAGTTTGATGTCATTTCTTTGTTTCGGATCTTATCCTGCATGGTAATTTTTAGTATGAACCGGTTCACTGCTCTCTGAGCTTCTCTGCATCTGTTTTACTCAATTTCTACAAATGCATTTATTGAGTAATGTAACAAGTTTTTGGAAGTGCTGTGTAGGAGATCCAGAAATTTGCCAATCCTGCCGCTGGATTTGATCTATAAGTTTGGTAATATTAAGCAGTGTTATGGCTTTGTAATGACTCTTTTTGGTACATGCATTCACAATTTTGAAAATGTTAAAAAAATTATATATGTATATGTATGTATATCGATGATATGAAAAATCATATATCTCCAGAGTGGTCTGTTGGGGTCTTTCTGTTTGACATAGACAAGAATAGCACCCCTGCCCCACAGAGAGCATGTCGTAAGAAGTGACTTACTGTATGACATGGCATAACACTGGCTATGGTTAGTTGGTTTGTTAAGTGCAGCATAGATGGCGCCTAACAGACTGCGAGTCTACTTTGCTCTAGTGTTTGAGTCTATTAAGATGGACTTGCAAATCGGTTAACCACCCTCTGCGGCACATGTCCCAACACAGCTAAGTAATAAGCTGCTCGAACCTAGCCCACTGAGCAGGGAATCCTCATCCAGGCTATATCCAGCTCAAGCCAGAGCTAGGACCTGCACAGGGGCATCCACCCTTGTAGAAGTACAGGTCGACTAAGACTAAGGTATATTGTAGTTTTTTCTATAATTTTAATATAAGTGCAATTGCTAAAAGATAAATACATCGTAGAAAAGGTCATAAAAAAGAAGAACTTACTTTTAACAGCATCTCTGTGACTTCAAAGTGACCATATGAGCAGGCATTGTGTAGAGGCACCAGGCCACTATAACAGAATAAATGAAACAAACATTACAGAAATGTCCTTTGATCTTAAAGAAAAGGCAGTCCAATAGCAGACCCTGTTGCTGGGATGAGGTGTTAGAAACTATATTGTGCTGGGTATCAGCTTTTTCCATTCCCCAATTGTAAGTCAGCTGCCCATTTACAACTGGGTAGATGGAGACTCTTGAATCCTGATATCCCTGCAGTGAAAAGCACATGCTCTAACCCTTCTACTACACACATGCTCTTGAACTTCAAAGGGTAGCTCAACAAAACAACTGTCTACAGTTCGAAAATCAGTTGTCTAAATTTAGAAATTTAAGAAAAGACAATCTGTTTGCTTTATACCACGAGTGTCGAGGATGTGGCCCTCCAAATTGTTAAATCTGACAAACTGAACAACTACAATCCAGGCAGAAATTACTAAAGGGATTCTCCAAGGGTTTTCCAAATGTAGGCACTCTTTACTGAATGAGTAGTAGTATATCAATATTTGTTTGTATTCAGTGTATGCATCTGTAAAAGGTTAAGGTAGTCTCACAGCAGACTTAACAGCTGTTCGGGAATGAAAGTTAGAGATGTCAGTATGCTAAGCCACAGCTTGTATGAGGTGGGGTGGCTAGTTATCTTCCTTCTTCTCTGGCATTCGTCCGCAAAAGATAGTTTGTGACTGTGTGACACAGTTTACAGCGAGGCTGTGATATCTGCGCCATTCAGCCCAACACATTTGAATTTAAGCACAGCATTTTGGGGATTGAGTTTGCTCTCCCTCGTTGATCCGTACATTGGTTCCGGATTCGACACATGGGGGCAAAATAATGCCTTGGTCAGTTATGGAAACTGCTGCTGTCAGTTGATTCACTGCTGCATCTTCGACCCATCCCCCCCCCCCCCCCTTTACCTCCCCAAACAGCTATGTATTCATTTACAGCTTGGTCGACTGAAGTGCATCAGTAGCTGGAATTTAACCCTGTACCTTTGCCGTGAAAAGCAAGTGCTCTAACATCACACTGATCAGATGCTACAAATCTGTACCAACCATAATAAAATTATTATGTGTCCGTATTGATCATCTTGTTTAAGTCTGGACCTCCTCATTCTGCTAAAATTAACAATGTCGCCCACATCTTAGAAAGGTTGGCCATCCTGGTTCTAAAGCAACATGACCACCTGGTCAGCTGTTTGTCACCATATTGAGGACCGCTTCCGTGGATGCTGTCAAAATGATAAGTCAATATCACAAAAAGGCCACAGTGTTGTTGGGCCTGAAAGGAGAGCAAAGAATAGTAATACTGTGACCTGCCATAAGAGGCAATAAAAATGGGTGGCCATGGAGCTGGCTACCCCTTCCTGAAAACAAAACTGCAAGCCACAAGAAAAGAAAAAAAATACCTCTACATACCATGATAGAAAAGGAGCAACTAAGTCAAGTCAACAATACCACAAAAGAAATTCAAGTCTGCTCTCTTCTCCCTATTTCCTCTCTTCACCATCTCCCTTCTCTTCTCCATGTTTCCTCTCTTCTCCATGGCCCTTCTCTTCTCCATGTCACCTCTCATCTCTTCTCCATGCCACCTCTCTTCTCCATCGGGGCTCTCCTGAATCTTCTTACACCGCTAGGTATATTTGAAAAGGTAGGCCGGGGTTCTCCTGAATCTTCTTACACCGCTAGGTATATTTGAGAAGGTGGACCGGGGTTCTCCTGGATCTTACTACATCATTAGCCATACTTGAAAAAGGTGGGTCGGGGTTCTACTGAATCTTCTTACATCCCTAGGCATACTTGAAAAAGGTGGGTCGTGGTTCTCCTGGATCTTCTTACATCCCTAGCCATACTTGAGAAGGTAGGCTGGGGTCTCCTGGATCTTCTTACATCCCTAGCCATACTTGAGAAGGTAGGCTGGGGTCTCCTGGATTTTCTTACATCCCTAGCCATACTTGAAAAAGGTGGGTCGTGGTTCTCCTGGATTTTCTTACATCCCTAGCCATACTTGAGAAGGTAGGCTGGGGTCTCCTGGATTTTCTTACATCCCTAGCCATACTTGAAAAAGGTGGGTCGTGGTTCTCCTGGATTTTCTTACATCCCTAGCCATACTTTTCACCTGGCCCTGATGTTGCTCGTTGTTCCAACTATAAGCATAGAAAGGTGCACAATACAGCTAGAGATTGGAAATAGCAAGTGGAGACGGATAGGACACACTATGAAAAAGAAGCCCAGCAATAGAACCTCAGGGGTGGAGCCCACAGTGGGGAGGCCAAGGAATACTTGCTAAACAATAGTGCTGATTAGTGCAGCTGGAGTCTCATGGACAGAACTCTGAAGATAGCTCATAATATAAATAGATGGAGAGCAACTGTTGCAGCTATATAGTCCAAGGGGAACCACATACATGGATGGATGCTGTACTATTCTTTCCTCCTCATTTAGAGACTCTGGATCAAGTAACAAGTATAGTCAATGAAATGAAAGACAGCTATCACCACCTTGATCAAGCGAAGCAAGTGATCCTATCCCACATGACAACAAGACACAGCAGATTAAATGGCCATTTACACAGGTTAAAACTGGTTCCATCACCCACTTGCACATATAGACAATCAAACACATTCTACAAGATTGTTATATGCTTAGGCAATTGTGTGCTGAATACTGGGCCACAGAGACGAATCTACATTCAAAGCTGTTTGGAAGCCTTGAAGAATTCTCTTCACCACAGCAACCTTTGTCCAGAAAACTGGACTTCGCGTGTCGACATAATAGAAAAAATATGGCGAACAAGAAGAAAAGGTCCTGGAATTCATACAAGGACATTTTGTACTTTTATCACCAACATCTTAAGGCCACTAGAAATGTTTGGAAATTGGTTATTTCAGACTTTACACACAAAAAGTGTTCACAAGAAATGATGACATAACGCAAACATGGAAACATACATGATCAACAATGTGAGGATAATAGTTAAATAAACAATACAACCAATACTAATTACCCTTTGTCTTTGGCGTGCACATCCGCACCATGTTGCAAGAGCAACTGCACTATCTTGGTCCTGTTGTAGCCAGCAGCCAAATGTAAAGGGGTGGACTGCAAAACAAGACATCGGCATCTATTTTTATTTTGTGTAAATGAACTGGCAACGTTGGTTATTGATTTCTGCATGGGTCACTGATACATCAGGCTAATTATTTATTCAAGTAACAAGGCCAATGTGCTCTCATAGCATGTGATCATGTCTGATAAAGATTTTAAGGACTTCAATGCACTAGTGCTAAGTGCTAAGTTAGCACTATGCACGAAAATCAGATTACTGTGTACACTAGTCCTGTCAATATTCCTCTTTGCGTGTGAGACATGGACAGTTACAGCTGACCTTCAATGAAGGATACAGGCCTTGGAGATGAGATGTTTCAAAAAACTTTTAAACGTCAGGTACAAAGATCGAGTTACAAATGAGGAAATACGAGATAGAATTACAACAGCAATAGGGCCTTTCGAAGACCTCTTGGCAACTGTCAAAAGAAGGAAACTCACTTGGTATGGTCACATATCGAGATCAAATGGTCTTGCAAATACAATCCTCCACGGAAAGGTGTATGGCAGACGATGAAGAGGCCGGCCCAAAAAGAGATGGGAGGACAACATAAACGAATGGACCAGTCTCTGACCAGAAGAGTCACAGGCAGCGGCATTTGACAGAAAGGGGTGGCATGGGGTTGTCTTCATGTGTGCCTCAACGACCTCACCGGTTACGGTATGACCTGACCTGAATGCACTAGACCTGGGAGGAAGAGCCGACCTCCACCAGGTGCATCAGCTAGGTGGTGGATAGCTGAGCGACCTCCCTTTTCCATTTAGGAGGTTGGGGGTGGCAATAAGAGGCAGCATTACCATGCAAAAACACAACAGGCCATTCCCCTGTTTGTCTTTAAAACATGATTACACGAAATTAGAGAGAAAACCGGACTGATCTTTACAGCAACGAACTCTACCACGAATTAAGGACCAAGATTTAAAGGACCGTAAACTAGAATGGAACCAGGCCAAGAGGAAGACAGCGAATAGAAAGGTCTGGTGCTCTTTCTGGCAAACCTCTGCACCTCAGGGTATAAGAGGAGCGACTAAATAAGTAATATACTAGGTATCAGTGTTTAGAGTTTTTTTTAGGTGGAATGACATGTTACCTACCTCATCTTCATTAACTGTAAGTTAGGCATTCATTTACAGGTGGATAGACTATAAATATCAAGTTACAAATGAGGAAATACGAGAAAGAATTACAACAGCAATAGGGCCTTTTGAAGACTTCTTGGCAATAGTCAAAAGATTGAAACTCATTAGGTACAGCCACATATTGAGATCAAATGGTCTTGCAAATATAATCCTGCACAGAAAGGTGCAAGGCGGACAACGAAGAGGCCGTCTCTAAAAGAGGTGGGAGGATAACATAAAAGATGGACCAATCTCTGACCAGAGGAGGCACTGGCAGAGGCCGCTGACAGAGACGGGTGGTGGTGGTTTGTGGGAGTCTTCATGTGCGCCCATATAACCACAATGGTTATGGGATGAGCAGATCTGAGACTAAAGAAGGTTAGAGCAGTGTGCAAACACCTCTTTGCCACAAGAGGCAAGCACTCAAACTGTTCTCAAACTGTTATTTTATTACATAAAGTTAAAACACAGATCAGTCAATAATTTCAACAGAATGAAAAGAAGACATGTTTCTTCTGAGCTATGAATAAATTTCATTGTTCAATGGAATGAAAATACAGTGGATATCTGTCCATTGTAAAGCAAATGGAAATTAGAATGCAGACTGAATGGCCAATAAGGGAGGAAACCAACTCAAATTAAAGAGAAAGCAACATACGAAGAACCATTTGATAAAAAATATACTTGAGATAAAAATGGCACAGAGCTCGATATAAATGAAAGAGAATTATTACTACTCTTTGCCAAGCAAGGATCAAGTACAAACAGGCCACTTATTGACTGAAAGATCATCTGTTCATGAAATTAAAAACCAGATACCCAGACCTGTTAATGAGGGAAGGACAAGACATAGTAGAATATGTTCTCCAAGTCGGTCAGTTCCATGACAGAAATAGTAATAGCATGGCTCTTTCTTCTTCTTCGTTCGTTCTCAACCTCCCGCTACCAAGTCCTAAAAAGGGCTTTGAAAGTAGCCTGATGTTGTCTGGAGAACGGAATGCGTTGTGTCGCAATTTACAACTTGACTGCTATATTTACACCTTCAGATCTGATACATCCGACTTCAGCAGGCATTTTTTTAGTACCAGGTTAGCCTTCCCTCTTCTTCTTGTGATCACAACATAGAGTTTCTGCGATGAACTCGACTGTTGGCTGCAGTTGCTCTTTAGCTCCGTACAAATTTTATTGTAGTGTCGAATCATTTGGCCAGTGTATCCTCCTTAAATGACCATACAGGGGACAGTTCTGCAAAACATGCTCGGCCTGTCACACATGTACACAGCAGCGAATTGACAGACAAAGCCTGTACATGTGTTTATTCTGTCTATTGTGCCCAGTCCTGAGGGGAAGAAGTATATCCTGCCCTTGCTGGTCAAGGGTGTGGTAGTCATTGTTGGATTGGTTCTGTTCTCTTCTGACAGCCTGGACAACTTCTTGTTCACATTCTCCTCCCCTACTTGCAAGCCCATCTGCCCTCTCATTTCTAGGCACGCCACAGTGGGATGGCAGCCACTGGAGTATAGTTCGCTTTCCAGCTGCTACCCTACCCAGTTCACTTCACAAGCAAGAGTTTACCACCCTTAAGAGCTTGCAGCACAGATAATGCACCTGTAAAGATGACTACTTGGTGGCAATCAGGAATGCTATTCTAGATCATGTGAGCTTGAACCTCAGCTGTATAGTTGGAGCAGAATTTACCAGTGGGAACACTTGTCTCACAATAGTCCTCAGCGTATGTTATAAAGATACCAGTGCTTCCATTCTTGCAAGCATTTGTTGCTGATCTGTATAGGCATGTATCCACGATTGTTGCTGATCCATCTGTATAGGCATGTATCCACGATTGTTGCTGATCCATCTGTATAGGCATGTATCCACGATTGTTGCTGATCCATCTGTATAGGCATGTATCCACGATTGTTGCTGATCCATCTGTATAGGCATGTATCCACGATTGTTGCGGATCCATCTGTATAGGCATGTATCCACGATTGTTGCTGATCCATCTGTATAGGCATGTATCCACGATTGTTGCTGATCTGTATAGGCATGTATCCACGATTGTTGCTGATCTGTATAGGCATGTATCCACGATTGTTGCTGATCCATCTGTATAGGCATGTATCCACGATTGTTGCGGATCCATCTGTATAGGCATGTATCCACGATTGTTGCTGATCCATCTGTATAGGCATGTATCCACGATTGTTGCTGATCCATCTGTATAGGCATGTATCCACGATTGTTGCTGATCCATCTGTATAGGCATGTATCCACGATTGTTGCTGATCCATCTGTATAGGCATGTATCCACGATTGTTGCTGATCCATCTGTATAGGCATGTATCCACGATTGTTGCTGATCCATCTGTATAGGCATGTATCCACGATTGTTGCTGATCCATCTGTATAGGCATGTATCCACGATTGTTGCTGATCCATCTGTATAGGCATGTATCCACGATTGTTTAGGATAGTTTTCTTCGATCATGCTCAGTGTAGCAGTTCGCTTTTGCAGCTCGTTGTAGGCGTGTCCAGTCGTGAGACCAGTGACTGATATATTTACCTGTATGGTTTCATTGTCCTAGGGTGGGCTTCAGCGGTGTTGTCTGGGTAGGTCTGCTTGATGCTGCCTTCTAAGTCTCTTTCCCCGGTGTACAAAGCTACCTCGTTTAAGACAACCCAAAGCCAAATTTTCTAGTTGTGCCTTCATTGGGTGCTGCATCATACTGTTGTACTTTCCCATCTGGATTATACTCTGTGTCTCTTCAATGGGACAGTGTCTGTAATCCAGTAACTTTCTGCATCTCTAAAATTGGTGTAGTTTTCATGGCTCCTATAATGAGCCTGAGGGCTTGGTTTTGCACCTTGTCCAATGACTGCAGATGTGTATTGGCAGCTGATAACCAAGCTGTAGATACAAACACCAAGTGAGGTCTTATTACTCCATTGTACACTTTCTTAAGGGTTCTTTCGTTTGCTCCCCAGCTGGTGCCTGCTAATTGTCTGAGTAGGCCTAGTCTCCTTCAGGCATTCTCTTCTGCATTTCCAATATGTTTATTCCAAGTAAGCCTTTTATCAAATGTTACCCCAAGATAGGTAGGGGATTTTTCTTCCTTGATCATGTACATTCCTACGGACAAGTTGATTGGTCTTTAGGGGAAAGGAAAAACAGCATCATGGAGGTGTTGTCTGTGTTTATTGTGACACTCCATTTCTCTGCCCACGCCGACAGCATTCTATGGTTTGCTGTAGTGTCGTGTTCATCAGCACACCAGAGTACTAGATTGACTGCATATAGGGCAGTTTTCACTCCAGCGGAAAAATCATTGACCAAGTCGTTAATATAAATAAGAAACAATGTTGGTGAAATTAACCCCCCCCCCCCCCCCCCCCCGTGGTACTCCATGTTAGAGCAGCACTTTTTTTACCTTTCTGCCCATCGATGGTGACTCTTATTCTCCTATTGTGCAGGTATGACTGGATCCAGCTATGTATGTTGCCTTAAATCCTGCTTCTCCCTAGTTTTGCCATAAGGCTGTCTTTCCATACCTTATCGAAGGCCTGCTTGAAATCAACCCATAGTGCTGGGCCTTTTTTTTTATTCTCCTGGAAGGCATCTTCTACCGATTGAGATAAGTAAGTGACTTGATCTTCTATACTGTAGCATTCTCCAAATCCAACTTATTCCGGCACCAGAATCTGTTCAGACTCTAAATACCATTTCATTCTGATGGTCTTTACCACACAGCTTGTAAGACTGATTGGTTGGTAACTTGAAGTTTTGCTCTTGCATTTCCCTTTATTTAGTATAAGTATTGTGATGGTTTTTCTCCATACTTGCGCTACCGTTCCTGTCGCCCAGCTGAGGTTGAATATCTCAAGCAGTTTTGTCTTCGCGGCTGGGCTTAAACCAATAAGCATTTCATTGCTAATCTCATCTGGGTCGGGTGCCTTTCTTGTCTTAAGCTTGGATATAGCTCTATGAAGTTTTCCTAATGTGAAGGACTCTCTCATCGAAGCAAGGATATCCGTCTCTCCCTTGCTTGTACACATTTCTTCTCTAATTTCTCTCCGCTGGTCTATGTTAATAGTCAGTTTGCTTTTTGCACTGTACCTGCTGGCAAAGAGGTCTGCAGCATGTTTCTCTGTACGTAATTTGCCATCCTCATACAATGTTATAGTACGTCTGGGTGAGATACCCTTTTCATTAAGGGATTTTACTAATCACCAGAGTTTCTTGCAGTCCTTTTCAGGATTGAGCTGTTTTACTCCTCCAGCTTTTCCGTTTTTCTTCTAGTTTGGTTCTCTGAAACTCAGCTACAGCCTTTTTCCATTTATTGTGATTTTCAACTGAGGGATGAGTCTCTGCGTCCTTTCTGGTCATTTTCATGGCTTCCTGAAGTTCTTGGAGTGTGGTGAACCAGTACGGTATGTAGTTGCATCTGCATCCTTTGGGGATGGCTTCTTTTGCTGCTTGTAGTACACATTGATTGAAGTCTTTTACCATTGCATTGATGTCTCTATTCTGCACTAAAAGGACAAATATCAGCGTGGTCACCCGAAGCCTTTACAGGCCCCAGTTCGCTTTTTTGTAATTCCATCTTGTGATGGCTGGGCCTGCACCGAGGGTTACATTCTGGAAGGAGAGAAAGATTGGACGATGATCACATCCTCCAAGTTGATCTCCAACTTCTCTACTTATGTCCAGATACATCTGGGATGGCGAAAGCAAGATCTGTAGTTGAAGTTGAGTTGATCAAGCATAGGGAGCGGTCATCTTGCCAGGTTTCAAACTCTTGACCTCTGTGATTATATCCCCAGCTCTGGGAATGGCTATTAAAGTCTCCCACTGTTATACAGTTGGTGGCTGGTGTCTATATAGAGCGTAGACACAGAGGCTTGTCATTTGGGCAATAGTAGCTCAGGAGCTCTATTTCCATCTTGCCTACTTTTATCTGAAGCTGCTGATACTCTGCACAATCCATAGATGTAGTCCTCTCGGGCACTTGTATATTGTTCCTTACCAGGCTAAGTATTTCGCCTTTCCGTCTGTCTTGTCTATCTGATCTGAAGCACTGATAACCTCTTATTTTGAAAAGGTTATCTGCTTTCAGGTGAATCTCTTGAATACAGGAAACACTGATTTGCTTCTCACTCAGGATGTGTTACAACTCTGTCACCTTGCTGTACCCAGCCTGTCTACAGTTCACTCCTTCTGCATTCCAGTGCATCATGGCAAGTGTCCCCTTTGGACTCTCTCCATCTATATTTATTGGGTCAGTAGCTTTTCACCGCCGTCTCCTGACTCCGCAATTCGGTCTAGAGGGTCCTCCAATAGCTGAGGGTGGGCTCTGTTGAGGCTCAGAGCCTGGTGCTGTACCTGCCTGGTGGGGCTCCACAGGGCGAGCACCATCGCGGGATTCATCTTTAGGTGTATTTATCCATATAAAGCGAGGGCTGCGTGATAATGTAGTTTCTGGTGCTCATTCTGGCCCAGTACCTACGTCTTTAGCACCTCTTCAATGGAAGAGTAGGCTTATCCCCACCCCAACTGGCTGGGGTGTCGATTGCGTCTTTATCTCATTTGTTGTTCCATCTTACCTCCTGCTGGGGTTAAGACCCAACTTTTGGCAAGATTGCTGGGCATAACCGGGTCAACGGCATGTAGGTGAGGTAGACTTGGGCAGGAGAGGCTATGAGACATATTAGTCCTGTATTGTGCTTCACTGCCCCATGGACCTCACCTTCCCTTTTCGACCCTTTCTCCTTAGTCAGTCTGCTCTGTTGCAGCCTGTTATCCATGATCACCGCGAGGAGGTGTAGAATAGTCTTGGTAGCTCAGGTTCGCTGGCCTTAACGCTAGAAGTCAGCTATGGGTCGCTGACCGCTGCAGCTCATGCGCTGTTCAGCCACATGGCTCTTTCAAACATAACTGAGGAATAAAAGTATGACTACGAGAGAAGCTTGAGACAGACTGCCAGGTTTATGAGGAGAATCAGATGTGACTATTTGAGCGACTATGAAGAAGATGAAAGAAGAATCAATTGCATTTACTATAAAAATAACATGCAACTGATGTGTTTGTAATATTACAAATTAACAGTTAAATTTAAAAAATAATGACCTTTCTGCCATCACTAGCATGACAGTTAACATTCAGTGGTGTCAGGAGAGTCATCAGCTGGTCCTCATTGCCGCTGCGAGCTGCCTCCAGGAGTTCATCTTTCTTGTATTCACCTGTTTTAACAAATCATTACATGTGTAAACATAAATGTTCTGGACTGGCAAAAGTAAACTACTGGCTATATTACACACAATTGTTTACTAGTTTTATTTTATTTTTGTGTTTTGATTATATTGTTTTACTGGCTACACAAAAAATGATGCCTACTACCAGTTGAACAGAAGAGAGCAGGTCGTGGTCTTCAGACCCAGCACAGGCCACAACAGACTGAGGTACCATCTATTCAATAAACTGAAGATAGGTGGCACTGACGAATGCACCTGTGGTACAGGGAAAATGACCGCTGAACATCCACTGCAAAATTGCCCGACATACAAGGACCAGAGAAAGCACATGTGGCCAACACCAGTGGCAACACTAGACAAGCTCTATGGCAGTGTCGACAGCCTCATGATGACAGCTGCTTTCTTCTAACAAATTCAAGTTGACGTCTGACAGCGTACGAAGAAGAAGATTATATTGTTTATTGTGTGCTGGTTACTTTTTCTTCTATGTACACTTTAACTTTGACTGAACCATTGACACAAAAATTCACCCAGGGCATTGTCTCTGTATACTCACCAGTGCATTTGGTGTGTTAACACTGGTATTGCTATAGAAACTGCTGAATGAAAAACAAGACCATTTCTGCCCATCCCAATAACAACACAATGGCAGTTTTTTTTAAATTTTCTTGTTTCACGTGAATTTGGAAGGTTATCCCATTATTGATTGTAATGAAGTTAAGTTGTTGTTTTTCTGAGGTAGGTCTGTTTAGTTTGTTTATGTAGATGTTATACATACGTTTGATGTGGAAACTAACAGATATGCCAATCTGGTTAGGAACACTATCAGTACTTTGTGACAATTTCATGGATTTACGTCTTGGAGTACCCAAAAATAGGTAATGTTTGTGACGTAATAACAAAAATGTGTAAATTAGAAGGTGACATCAACTTGAACAAATCTAAAGAAAGCAGCAGCCAATGTGAAATCATTATGGCCACTGTTTTATTTAAATATTCATGTGCACTAAGTTAAATTTATCAGCTAAAGAATGTCTATATAAAAGGTGGCCAAAAGAGTATGAATAGTATGAAATAGTACAGACACTAAAATATTAATGATTGGAATGATTAGATAAATTGTCGACTAATTCACTTGTATAAATAAAAATGCATGTAAAAATATTTAATATGAGTAACTTTACTTAAAAATTAGAATAAGTCAGAAAAGAATCATGCAAATAAATTATAAAATGGTTTTATGACTATTTCCTCTGCTACTGATTTTCATGAAAGTAAATATGTTGTAAAATGAGACCTTACTGCAGAGTGAGATAAGAAATGTTTGACCACAGAGATCTGTCTAATGTTCATTATGGTATAGCTGAAATGCCTAGATATGAAGATACATCAGTTAATGAGCTGACAGTAGTCAGCAACTTATAGATGGCTGCTTGCATCACGGTTAGCAAGCCCTAGCTCCTTATTCCACCTTCAAGTGACGGCCCTTTGAAACAAGACTGCATCCATATAGACTGACTAAGAGTTAAATGAAACTGTCAATACAGCTTTTTCCCATTGCTGGGGTAGCCGAGGGGTTTTTAGGCTGAGAACTACAGGCAGCTTCGCTACTGCTGTCGCCACGCCGTGTACTGGCTATGTTTGTTTATTTCACCCTCAACAAAAAATTACATATGCCATACCGGGATTCAAACCGCTGCCCTCCTCGTCGGCAGGTAGGGCTCAAAACCATTTGGCAAAGCACTGCTTGTGACTAAGATTATAAGGATCAAAGAGGGAAAGAACACCTGACTTTAAAATGCTGTGCTTAAACCACATGTGGTGGGACAGATAATGCAGATATCACAGTCTTGCTGTAAACTATGGCACAACATACTTTTCAGGGTGAACGCAGAAGAGGTATAGCTGCAATGTCTACATGACGTTTGGCCTCACCTGTAAGAACAGCTTTGGCTGTTGGGTCTGCGAGATCTTGGGCTGTTTTGCCATCTGTGTTACGTATGTTTGGATCTGCTGCATTCTGTAATAAAACTGGTTGCAAAGAAAGGGAAAGTTTATTTAATCTTTTTTATGAAAAATATTCAAAGCTTGAAATAAACTACAGAATAACTCACATCATCATTAAAGTTTGTTAACTTCAGTAGGAACATGGCACCACCACTACAGTTAGCTTCCTTCCAAGAAATTTGTGTTAAAGCATCATTGGACTAAAGGTGGTTATTGTGGCACTATATTTTATATGATAGAGTTGCCAGTCGAAAGCACAATTTTACTAAAGTCACCTTTCACAAGATGCACAGTAGGGTGCAGTGAGTTTCTGTAAGCCCTCCCACAGTATGGGGTTCACCAATTCAAATATGCATGGAACAATGACTGTTGAAATGCTTGGACTGGCCAGAGATTACTACATAAAATAGTAGTCTCATAGCAGATTTGCCTCATCATCAATATTGCAAGCAGAAACTTTGTTGTACAGGGTATCAGTTTTTGTCAGGTGGGATGGATGACCACTTCCCTATCTAGCTAGCTTGTCTTACCTAACTCAAACAGAGTCAGATACCCATTTGGTGATGGGAAGACTAGAGCATGAAGACAATAGGTTACTCATGCAGTCAGATTTTCAGTGAGGGGTAAGCTTGCCAACTTCTCTTCATTCTCAGCTATGATACCAGTGTTTCTCAAATGATGTGCTATGACCAGCCTAGTGCTCCACAAAACTTTTATCAATATACTTGACTTGTAGTGTGTTATTTTTCATGATCAAGTAAAATAAAACTGATCTAATAGCTTGACAATGTCATTTAATAGCTTTTTTTACAATTCCGTAGTAGTCCTTAATTAGTGTACATAATTAATTTTTGTTTACTCTTTTCTTTGCATTCAGGATCTTTTTGGTCATGCTATATCTACAGGCCAGTCACCATGACGAAGTCTGTAGTCATCAGGTCGGAGCGGCTGCCCCACAGCTTTTGTCTCAGCTCCGCACCCTCTGGCCAGGTCTGGCATTTCATTTCCCTATAGATTGGGCATTCCTGTAGAATATGCTCAGGGTTCTGGCATCCTGTTCCACATGGGCACTCATCGGTGTGTGAGATCTTCAGTCGGTATAGATGTTCTAGTGGTCTGCAGTGTCCAGTTCTCATACAAAATAAGGTAGTTTGTTGATTTCTTTTGAGTTGGTGAATTAGGTCTGGTGTATTGCCTATGTTTCTGTCTTATCTCGATTGGTGTATATACTGATTTCTGATGATGTTCCTGATTTCTCTGTATGGTACTCGATGATTAAATTGTGCCTTTTTGCTGCCATCTTTTGCCAGAGCATCAGCTCTCTCGTTTCCCGTGATTCCGCAATGGGAGGGTAGCCACTGGAGCGCATTTGTTGAGGATATCTGGAGTTTTTCTAGTTCTGCTCTGATCTCTGATAATAGTGGTTCATTGTTTGTTTTTTTATATTTCCTCTAATAGTACTCTGCAGTCTGTGGATACAGCTATTTTTGTTGGAGGTTGCCTTTTTGTTTGAAGTATTCTCAGTACTCGCAGGAGGGCCATCGATTCTGATCTGAGGTTTGTGGATAACTTTCCTGTTGGGAGGGCCTCTTCTGTTATATTTCCACTTTTATATCTTATGAATATGCCTCCTTCCCCGTTTCGGCCTGCCCCCTCTGCTGAACCATCTGTGTCCTTTCCTTGGTATTATATTTCTCCTCAATCATTGCTTGTGCTAAATCTTTTCTTCTGATTCCTGGGATCTCTGTACTTATTTCAATGTTGTTTATGTTGCAGCTTGGCTCTTCATAGTTGATAAGCATTTCTATTTCTTCAGGTTGGTTGGGAATCAGTTCTCTATATTTTTGGTGTAGGTGGTTGGATATTTGGATGAAAATTTTTGTTTAAAAAACAGAAGAAAAAAAATTTGATTTTTTGTTATACTACTCAGTCTATTAAAGTCAAATAAGTGCGCCACAAATTTTAACAAAATTTGAAAGGATGATATCAACACTACAGATTGAGTAGTGCACAATAAGGAAGAAATGAACAATGTATTGATCCCATCAAATTAATCTTGCAGATATGAAAAAAATAGACTGGGATGAGTTTAAAAAAGATACAAAAATGTAACTAGCTTCTCCTTACCAATACAAACGTCTATTTTTCCTTTGATAGCAGCCTCATGAAGAGGAGTGTAGTTCCAATTGTCTCGTATATTTGGATCCCCTCCATGTCGAAGAAGCAAGGTGACAACTTCTGCATGCCCAAAAGAGCATGCATTGTGTAGAGGTATCAGTCCACCATCATCCCTTGCATGAACATTGGCTCCACACTCAAGCAAATGTTCCACTACATCTTTCCGCCCAAACCCTGTTAACACAGACAATAGGAAATAATGTTTTGGTAAATTGTAAAACTCTGTGAAATTATGTTATGTTAAACAGAACTGACATTACAACACTCTGGCCATAGGTGCTCAGTCCCCTTCAGCAGATGATGCAGTGTATGGATACTAATGGGTTCCTGTTTATCACTATTTCTACAGATTCCTGATTTGCCCTCACAGGAACTGCTTGATCTATATTTTATTCCAGAATCAAGTAGTAGTCTGTGGCAGATTGTTTAGGATCTAGGAGTCCCAGCATAGTGCTGGATGAAACGGATATACAGCAATGACTGAAATTATTTTTAAAGTAAATACCACACTGGGCCTGAGTTGTTAGGAACCTGGTGACCTGGATTTTTGTGTGCCCTGGTCTGTGTAAAGCTGATTCATTGAATGCAGTGTCAGCATTGACACCTTACTGTTGAAACTTTAAGGCATAAAAACCAACAAACATGGAGAAGACAACTGAAAAGAACAAGAAAACTCAACCATCCAAGACAGGAAGATTCTATGTCAAGAAGGTTAATGACGCAATACAGAGAAAGCCACACACAGATACACTCACTAAAATGTTGGATACACACACAGATACAGTCATTAAAATGTTTTATACACCCACAGATAGTCATTAAAATGTTGGATACACACAGATACAGTCATTAAAATGTTGGATACACACACAGAGTCAGAAACAGCACATAAATATGAAGAACTGCCATCAACCAAGTTCTCATTTAACACGCCCACCCCCCATCCTGCAGCACCCTATATCTGATAGGCTATACCATACCCCCAACCTAGTACTGTCAATGATAACAATGTGTGGATCCCTGCGCCCCCCCCCCTCACCCGTATGTGTGAGAGCGGTTTGTTATATGTCCAGTGCATGCCACTATGCTTGTCTAAAGGGCGACTAAGGAGGGATGAGCAGTGATGTTGTAAAACTGGTACTTAAGAAACTACCGCTGCAAGAGAGCTCTTAAATGCTTTGGCGCAATTCAAGACCATACTGCAGTGGTGGCCCCATGTTTATAATTGTGGGAACAATTTAAGAACGATGAATTATGACGTCCGACTTATCAGAGACACTGATAACTGGAGGGGAGCAAGTACACGTTCCAACCTTTGAAGTGTCAGGAGTAAATCATTCTAGTGGTTTGACACTGATCACAGACTCGTCTCCCTTCACACGTCGTCTGCACCAGCAGCGTATTTGCTTTGTTGGATTCAGACGTGACATCCCGCACGAGAAGAATAAGCAGATGTTTGTTCCGCTCTGTCTCACTACGCGCCTTGCCGCAGGGTGAGCTCTCCGATTTGACACTAGCCAATTATACGGATGGGTGGACGAGCAGGAAGGCAGTTCCCATGATATTGTCAAATTCAAGGGGGAAATAAATGTGACTATTTAGTCGCTCTTCTTCTGGTGTAGATGTCTTCCGTCCCCATTGTTTTCGCTTGTAGTTTGTATAGGGCGAGGTAGCCATTTTCACGCCCAACCTTCCGTAGTTGCCTTTTACGAAATGTCTTGCAGGTTCGTGTCAACACTGGCGTATTACTTTGAGCAAACTATGGAGATGCGGGTTCCAACCCTGGTGAGGGCTATGGCTTTGGTTTGTATCCCTGTCTGAAAGAGAGTGGGAAGGAGCGAATTAAATTAACATCCTGAGTCAGCAATAGTAAAACACCGTTGTGACGGACATTTTGATAAACAGACACAATAACCAAGAATGTCCGGACACTGTTATGTACAGATATTGATGTGAATATATTGACATGTCGTCCCCATAAGGACTGATGGTATTCACGTGTGTACTTAAATCGTTCGGCTTCCACCACTGGGCGCACGTCTTCTTGTATTTTTCTTGTGGTTTTTTTAGTTTCTACAGGACGAGGTAGCCGGCCCATGCCAAACATCACATAGTTGCACGTTATGGCATACCTGATATGTTACGATGTTTTCTTTATTATCCCGCCTGACCCCGGTAACACGCATGTGCAACTAAAGAACATTGTTTTGTAAAGGTATACAATAATACAACTGAATTATACAGGCCATAATGTTTCATTAAGTAGGTCACAAACTGATATGGGATAGCTGAAAAATGTAGTTGGTAGTTTCTAAAAAAAAAAAAAAAGTCATTAGGGGGGGGGCAGCATCCAACTTTGTGATCACTGTGTAGGGAGCAGACGCGCTAGATGTCACAGCTCAATAACAAAATTGCGTTCGTGCTAACAGTGCATATTCGTGGAACGGCAGCGCATCAGCTGCAGCGACCCATAGCTGGCCACTAGCGTCAGGGAATCAGAGCTGCCAAGACCCTTTCACGCGGTGATCCTGGATAACAGGATGCAACAGGGCAGACTGGCTAAGGAGAACTGATCGAAGAGGGAACCCAGTACTACAAAAAATGCCTGCTGAAGTCGGATGTGTTGGACCGAAAGGTGCAAATATCGCAGTCATTCTGTAAACTACGACACAGCGCATTCCGTTCTCTTGACTACATTCTGCTACTTACAAGGCCCTTTTTATGGCATGGTAGCGGGAGATTGATAACGAACGAAGTCAAGTCATTTGCAAGGAACAGTGTGCTGTTGTGCGTGGGAACTTTATGATGCAATGGATATCAATAAGGAAATTCTTCCTGTTTTCAGTGAGAAGTGTTTGGCGCGTAAAACGGTGCTTTATTGGGTCGATACATTTTCTCAAGAGCGGTCCAAAATTGTCATAGGAGTCCTGATCGTCCTGTTCCACAATAAGCTCGATTAATCCAAGAGAAAATTGACCAACTATAGTCCGTCTTTTCATTCACAAACAAGGTCCGAATCAATTTTCTACTAAACTGCATCTCAGATCAAAGTGATTTTTCGCATGCAGCCTGAGAACATCCATGACGTTAAGTAAATATGTGTTTTTTTTCTCTAAGAAATTTGATGTATTTTGAAAAATGTATTCATTGGGCTATATTAAAAGCTAGATCAGTAAATTGGGCATAATTTTCACATCGCGCTGTTTAAAAAATAGATGGTTTGATATTCAAATTCCTAATTACCCCGTGCACAAATAAGACATTTTGTCGAATGCGGAAAACAACCAAGGTCATTCATGCGAAACTGTCGTTCAGTTATAGATCTATCCCGATATCATAGTTTGTGGGCTTGTTATTGTGACATATGGTTGCTTTTTTGTTACATTAATATCAATTTATTTTTTTAATGACTTTGAAGTGTACATTTATAACGATGCACAAGGTTGCCGTTTTACTTTTCACGTTTTTCCGCAGGGACTTCAAGAAGGGTAATTTATATTGCGATATTCATGATCCAGAGAAACGAACCCAATTGGCGCTTGGTCTCTATAGATCATCCTTTTACCGTTGTCATAAAACGGGGAATTTTGAAACTGTTGACGAAAAATCAGCTTGTTACTCTCTGGAAACTAAAATTAACATTGCAATCTGACTGCAGTATTGAAGTTTCCAACAGTAGTCTTTGATAAAGTTTAAGAACCGCCGGCTTTACTTTGAGGAAAGGAAAACTTCAGGCGGCAGGAATATTTTATGTGAAAAACCACATTTGATTGCTGACTGAAGAAAATACCTGAGACATATACATGAATGGCGTAGCTAAGGTTATGATAGTGTATACTTGGGCGAATCATGCGTCAATGCTCACCATGTGATATGGTAAAGAATGGCAATCAGTGGACCGCCAGCTTTACTTTGAGGAAAGGAAAACTTCAGGCGGCAGGAATAGTTTATGTGAAAAACCACATTTGATTGCTGACTGAAGAAAATACCTGAGACATATACATGAATGGCGTAGCTAGGGTTATGATATTGTATACTTGGGCGAATCATGCGTCAATGCTCACCACATGATATGGTAAAGAATGGCAATCAGTGGACTATGAACAGAAAAGACAAATTCCAAGCAGCAAAGGGCAGCGCGTTATACTAAACGCATGCTGGAAGCAGTGAAAAATAACGTCCGTGGCGCTGAACTTTTTTCCAATCAAAAAGTACCGATGGTAGAGACTACCACACCAAAATGAATGGATGACGAATGATCTACTTCCAATTCTTGAAAGACTGCCATGCATAGTAACAGATAATGCATCCTATCGCAATGCAGTATCAGAGGAAGACAAAGTACCAACTGCATCAAATACAAAAGCTCAAATTAGGACATGGCTGGTTAAGGAAAGTGTGAATTTCGAAGACACGTATTTGAAGCCAGAGTTGTTGCAGCTTGTGATGGAAACAAATAAGACCGAGATGTATCATAATGACAAAATCATTGAAGAGTACGGCCACACCTCTCTGCGACTACCTGCACATCATGGACATCTAAACTTTATAGAGCTTGTGTTGACTAAAGTCAAAGGACAAGTTTCTGAACAGAACAGGACATTTAAAATGTGTGACGTTGATGTGCTGACACGTGAGTACCTTTCAAAAATAGATATTCAGTTCTGGAAGAAATGTGTTGAACATGTGCTCCGGGAAGAAAACAGCACTGGCACCGAGATGGATTACAATTTATCTAGTCAGTAGCAATTATCAACCTCTTTGAATCGACAGATTCGGAAGATTAATATAATCTTTTGTGGACATACTGATTAGCAGACGGATGAATTAGCGTATGTTTATCAAAACAATTAGTTGTACATACAACGACAACAAATGCATTTCAAAATTCAAATGTTTTAAAACATAAAATTAGCTTCGCAGGTGATAAAACCTTGTGGTCTAATGGAGACCAACGGTCTGTACTAACTGTTGCATATTCGTGCCATTATTACGATTGTACATAAAGGACAACACAACCAATCAATTGATCTATCAAGACATATGAACAAAATACGACGAGAAATTAACTTCGTACTGTAAAATATTAAAATTGAATGCCATTTCTTTGCAATGGTCCTAAAAGATCAAAGGAGTTCGCAGATGTGCAAAATTCTTAACATCTATGGGCTAAATAAAAATCTATGTTTTAGCGTCATGGATATTATAAGGCTGCATTCAAACAATTATTTGGATCTGACATGCAGTTTAGTACACACAGTCTTCGGACCTTGTTTTATGAATTAAAAGACAGGCTATATGTTGGCAACATCTTGAACGCTACCTTGCAGCAGAGACTTGGCCCAGAGCGATTTCCACCTTTTTGGTGCACTAAAAACCCACCTTGGCGGAAGATGTTTCGTGAATGACGAAGACGTCAAACATGAAGTGTAAATGTAACCGATACAGCAGACCAAAGACTTCTTTGCTGTAGGTTTTTGTATAGCGATAAAGCGATGAGATAAGTGTACCAATGTTGGTGGAAATTACATTGAGAGGCCATGTAAATGTTTTCAAGTTTAATTTGTTTAAATAGCCATTTGTGACATGTCTCCAAGAAGCTCGAGAAAGCACGACTAATTACCGCTGCTTTACGACGACACATATAATGCGCCGAGCCATAGATTCTCTCATTCATTCGTCTGAAGTATAGAAACGGAAACGTGTAATCGTGTATACATCCCCCTTACTCTTTTCCTGGATACTAGCGAGACACTGAAAAAAATAGGTATGCGTGTCATCGCGTGACACTTGAATTAAGTGAGTCTTGTCGTTATATGGCCCGGTCCCTGTTTTCTATTGAATATACTGGTTGAAACATGTGCTGCTAAATCTTTCTCTCAAGCAGAACAGAGAAGAAATTAGTTTACCGTGGAAGTTAATATCCTGCCGCGTCTAAGGGAAACGGTTGTGTTTTTACACAAGTAACACTGACGTACAATGCAGTTTCCTGCTCTCAACTAACCACGGTATGCACTAATATGAATTTAACCATTCGTTATCACCACTCGATCCCCAAATTGAAAATCCCATTGTCACATCTCAACGGTCCCACCTAATCTCAAACAAAAGAATGACGACATTTGTTACCATCATTGGTGTGTAAATCGATGTCTATCTTCGACCGATTTCCCGGTAAAATCAATTTTTCAATCATATACCCGCTCCACCTTCATCAGCACGCTCGGAATGTGAGGAAAGCTACTACAACAGGTCACTTAACGACCAGTGAACTTACTCATTGTATGTATTAAACAACAACAACAATTTCCCTATCATACAAGAGGTAATGCACCTAGAGCCCGTACGGTTTCTCCACACTTGTGCAACCTGTGTCAGTCGATGCACCCAAAATGTCCATATCTTTCTGCTTGAAGCAGATGGCCTTAAATGCGCATTATCACTCCATGGGATCGCCAATACAATAGACATCTTTGTTGGAGGTCTGTGTCAAGGTATTTGTGTGTTCTTGGTGCGGTTGTTGTTTTGGCAATTTGTTTTACATTAGGTTTCCAGCCACAACCACAACGCTACTTAGTAGACTTTGACGACATGCTTAGAGCAGGGGTCCTATTCGCTTATCCCCAGAACTCACACAGTCGAGGCGTTTCATATTTCATTCAATCGCCTTTTTGCTCCAATGTGAAACATTTACCAGCACAACTGCTTCCGTTATACAGGAAGTCTGTATCCGAGCTTATGTAGTCGCTGATAATAACGGCAAGGTTGTTTTTATTAACACAATGAGGTTGCTAACCTCGAGCATAATAATCTTTTTTTATTCGCATTTTACAGGATGCTTTGAAGGTGACGGTTGCTCTATTCTTCTTTGCTGTTAGTTCTCAAAAGGGCGTTTGTGACGTCGTTTACAGCTGGGCTGCGATATCTTCGCATTTCGGCATGACACATCCGATTCCATAACGACATTTTTGGGACTGGGTTTGCTTTCTTTCTTCGGGCCCTAATATCTTAACCGGGTTGCATGGTCGCAGTCTGTTTCCAGGGACGCCACTTGTCGACGGAATAGGGTCAAGGTTAGTTATGGGTCACTGGCCCTGATGCAATCAGCCACCTATGAGTCACTGACTACTGTCAACTCATTCCCTGTCGCAAAAACAGATGGTCAAAAGTGTGGAGATCCCTGGTCTAATACAACAGAATACTACTTGCAAATAATTCATCGTCATCATATTCAGACTGCGAACCCAATAAACTTGAGTACACAGATATGCGTCCTTGTACTGGAAAATGACAAACAAATTGAACATGCTCTCCAGGCTGTCGACTCTATGAGAGGAACTGAGTGACAAATATGACTCTTCTGAAGGATAAAACGTATGGCGACGACCATAACTCGAATTTTATGAAGGAAATAAAAATATGATTGCCTGAGAGCAAACGGCAACTAAGCTGAAGAATCCGGAAGTGCCTAATGAGTTACTTTCTTGTCGGTAGTTTGGTAAATGTTTCTCTAGTCTAGTGCCGATAACAACAGGTTCATGGTAACGTCTCCAGATCGTAGTCTTTTAGAATGTCAGGACGATATCAACCAATGCTTGGAGGCATGTGTGCGTCTGTATGTGCCAATGATAGGGCGATCTTAGTCAGCCCCAACCAAAGTACAATGGAAGGGCTTCACCCTGAGGCGCGTGTTAGGGTTCTGTAAGAGTGGGTGTGTGTCTGTATGTGCCAATGATAGGGCGATCTTACTCAGCCCCAACCAAAGTACAATGGACGGGCTTCACCCCGAGGCGCGTGTTAGGGTTCTGTAAGAGTGGGTGTGTGTCTGTATGTGCCAATGATAGGGCGATCTTACTCAGCCCCAACCAAAGTACAATGGAAGGGCTTCACCCCGAGGCGCGTGTTAGGGTTCTGTAAGAGTGGGTGTGTGTCTGTATGTGCCAATGATAGGGCGATCTTACTCAGCCCCAACCAAAGTACAATGGAAGGGCTTCACCCCGAGGCGCGTGTTAGGGTTCTGTAAGAGTGGGTGTGTGTCTGTATGTGCCAATGATAGAGCGATCTTACTCAGCCCCAACCAAAGTACAATGGAAGGGCTTCACCCCGAGGCGCGTGTTAGGGTTCTGTAAGAGTGGGTGTGTGTCTGTATGTGCCAATGATAGGGCGATCTTACTCAGCCCCAACCAAAGTACAATGGAAGGGCTTCACCCCGAGGCGCGTGTTAGGGTTCTGTAAGAGTGGGTGTGTGTCTGTATGTGCCAATGATAGGGCGATCTTACTCAGCCCCAACCAAAGTACAATGGAAGGGCTTCACCCCGAGGCGCGTGTTAGGGTTCTGTAAGAGTGGGTGTGTGTCTGTATGTGCCAATGATAGGGCGATCTTACTCAGCCCCAACCAAAGTACAATGGAAGGGCTTCACCCCGAGGCGCGTGTTAGGGTTCTGTAAGAGTGGGTGTGTGTCTGTATGTGCCAATGATAGGGCGATCTTACTCAGCCCCAACCAAAGTACAATGGAAGGGCTTCACCCCGAGGCGCGTGTTAGGGTTCTGTAAGAGTGGGTGTGTGTCTGTATGTGCCAATGATAGGGCGATCTTACTCAGCCCCAAGCAAAGTACAATGGAAGGGCTTCACCCCGAGGCGCGTGTTAGGGTTCTGTAAGAGTGGGTGTGTGTCTGTATGTGCCAATGATAGGGCGATCTTACTCAGCCCCAACCAAAGTACAATGGAAGGGCTTCACCCCGAGGCGCGTGTTAGGGTTCTGTAAGAGTGGGTGTGTGTCTGTATGTGCCAATGATAGGGCGATCTTACTCAGCCCCAACCAAAGTACAATGGAAGGGCTTCACCCCGAGGCGCGTGTTAGGGTTCTGTAAGAGTGGGTGTGTGTCTGTATGTGCCAATGATAGGGCGATCTTACTCAGCCCCAACCAAAGTACAATGGAAGGGCTTCACCCCGAGGCGCGTGTTAGGGTTCTGTAAGAGTGGGTGTGTGTCTGTATGTGCCAATGATAGGGCGATCTTACTCAGCCCCAACCAAAGTACAATGGAAGGGCTTCACCCCGAGGCGCGTGTTAGGGTTCTGTAAGAGTGGGTGTGTGTCTGTATGTGCCAATGATAGGGCGATCTTACTCAGCCCCAACCAAAGTACAATGGAAGGGCTTCACCCCGAGGCGCGTGTTAGGGTTCTGTAAGAGTGGGTGTGTGTCTGTATGTGCCAATGATAGGGCGATCTTACTCAGCCCCAACCAAAGTACAATGGAAGGGCTTCACCCCGAGGCGCGTGTTAGGGTTCTGTAAGAGTGGGTGTGTGTCTGTATGTGCCAATGATAGGGCGATCTTACTCAGCCCCAACCAAAGTACAATGGAAGGGCTTCACCCCGAGGCACGTGTTAGGGTTCTGTAAGAGTGGGTGTGTGTCTGTATGTGCCAATGATAGGGCGATCTTACTCAGCCCCAACCAAAGTACAATGGAAGGGCTTCACCCCGAGGCGCGTGTTAGGGTTCTGTAAGAGTGGGTGTGTGTCTGTATGTGCCAATGATAGGGCGATCCTACTCAGCCCCAACCAAAGTACAATGGAAGGGCTTCACCCCGAGGCGCGTGTTAGGGTTCTGTAAGAGTGGGTGTGTGTCTGTATGTGCCAATGATAGGGCGATCTTACTCAGCCCCAACCAAAGTACAATGGAAGGGCTTCACCCCGAGGCGCGTGTTAGGGTTCTGTAAGAGTGGGTGTGTGTGTCTGTATGTGCCAATGATAGGGCGATCTTACTCAGCCCCAACCAAAGTACAATGGAAGGGCTTCACCCCGAGGCGCGTGTCTGTGAAAAGGATGAAAAATAATAGTTGCCCTTGCACTCACTGGCTTTACTTTGCCTCAGATTGGCCTGTCTAAGATGGCATTCCTTATTTATCTAGGGGTTACAACAGTTCCAGATCGATGTGCACGAAACAGGATGGGCTAGAAACTGGCACTAATAAGTTAAAGGATTCTTGGAATGAAACAATGCGATCCAATAATAAACACACCGACACACTGGACTGCCCCCCCCCCCCAATTTCTAGGATCCTCAAACGGTGCGTCCATACTTCCCCCTTCGATATCACGATGTCTCTAAGACAACAAACTGTATAAGAATTCTAACTGGGGAAGACATGTGCATTGGGCTGTCAAGGACGGCCATCTCACAGAGAAAGAGATCACCATCGTCATTTAAAGAATTTGAAGGGGAAAAAGAGGGTAACTCTCCAAGCATGTCGTGCAAAAGGCGACAAACCTCATTTTTTTATAAAGTTCCACAGAGACCATTCCTGACAAGACACTCATAAATGCTTTGATACATATTTCATGTACAGAGCCAGCTGTCGTGGAGGGTCTATGTTCCACGTGGAGTGAAATGAGACAAGAAGACACACACAGATTCGCCGCTGGACTAAACTGCTGTTTGTAGTAAATGTAGTATTGTACACGTTGGTAACCTTGGAAACCGCTAACAATAAAGTGGCACGTCAAATCCGGGTTGCAGAGCGAGAGAAGAGGGCTCAATCACGAATGACTGACACAGATGTCAAGACCGTAATGATCCGACGACCCAACGAGTCGGATTAAGGATGTGTAGAGAGAGAATTAGTCATCCTCAGTTTTGTTTACGTGTTTCATTAATATGCTATTTTTGTCTTATAGGTAGTTATGCTTCCTTTCTGAAAGGATGTCTTTCTCTCTTACATCCTCCAATTTACCCTTTCATAAAAGATTAAATGAAATGTTCTGCAGCACACTGGCGTAACACACTTCTGCTCTGCCCTCTCTTGAGCCCCAGTTCGCTCGGACCTCGATCGATTTCAAAGCTTTGCAGCCTATGGATTGCTGATATTGTGGCGGCATCATTTAACATGCGGTCAATGATGGACTTCAAAATGGCGCTCATACCCAGGGTACCTATAATTTGTGTGCATGTGAAGCCAGTATGGCAGCTCTTTCGTTGCCCTGAACCCAAGCATGACCGCGTCATTAGATCCACACCAGCCTCTGCAGGTTTAATGCATCTACAGCTGCTATCCACTCGTACCTTATCCAGCCCTTCCGAAGTAAGGATTGGGAGTCTGACACGATGACTGCCACTATTAAAGATGTCTCAGATAGCCATCTCAGATCTGCAGTCACTGCTTCCATCTCCATTCCCGTTCTAGATGTTGCTGTTCTGTATACCATGCTCTGCGATGACCTGACCTCTCACTATAGCAGATTGAGCCCCAACTTGATATATCCCTGTGTAGCACCGATTCATATGTATATATAATGGCATCACTATACTCAATGTTATCATTTATCAGTTGGTTAACCTCGAGCTCTGTTCTCTCGTTGCATGCACCACTCCCCACTATGGTTATGGTGAGTGTGGTAATCTGTCATTCTATCGTCAGTGTGGACTTCTTCTTCTCCACTAACTCTGGTCACCTGTCCAATTGTTCTCTGTGCACGTGTCTTCCGTAACGCTTCTCTCTTGGTTCTTGGTGTCTGAGGCGGTAGTTTGCAGTTGGTTACCACAAACAGGCGGCACCCACTGCATAATTAATAAATATGTATTTAAATGGTGACATTTGGACTGGCCATCACAAGTTTGGGACAGATGGTTGGCCCAGGTGCCACGTGGCAATGGAGACACTACTGTATACAGAGCACCATAAACACACATTCACATAAGGGCTGTTGTGTACTATAACCTAAAAGACTTTGTCTTTGGGTTGAAATGACCGTACCTTCGTCATAAAGCAAGAAGGCCTTTAATTAACTTAGCTTAACGTTTTTATACTGGTTTAGTAGAAGACTACAGAGTCTGAATACAGCCAGTTTCTTGGAGAGTGGTTTTTGCCGATGTGCGATTCCATCATAATAGACTAGCTAAGTAGACCCGCAGCCAGCTATAGCTGCTCTTAACCTGGGAAAAGGTACAAATAACTTGGGTAGATTTTTAACTCGAATTTTGTCCGGGCAGCGGCCGTTAAGTCTACTCTCTTCGATTTCCATCTGATAAGGAACTGTTAACGTGCTCGACACTGAACACGGGAGTCCAATCTCACTACCCAGAAATCATGGGAATTTTTACCAGAAGATCCACGTAAAAAAAATCCTGGCCGCCACCGTCAATCGAATACACGACCTCCGGCACCCGAGGCGGACACCTTACCTCGAGACCACTGAGTCAACTCTCTGATATTAAGGAGTAGGACTTCGTCGAGCGAGAGAGAAAGACAGGAAGAAAGAATAAAAATTGTTGATGAACAAACGCAAAGAAAAGTATATTTGAATCACTAGAAAAACAGCGTACTGTACTAGCCTTAAGACTTTCTAATGATTTCCCACACTAAGAATAAAAACTTCCGAAAACAATAAGAAATGTAAATACCCAGATTGTAGTGACTATAACACAATTCAATACTTACTAACAGAATATTTGATGCAGGAACAAACAGTAAACATGATAAACTATTCTTAATTTAGACGTGGCTTTAGTCAATACGATAGGCCTGACGCACCAAGATAAATACCAAAACCAGCTACGCCTGTAATCTACACATTATGGGTTATAATAAAAAAAATAGTTGAGCCTTTAATCTACACATTATGGGTTACAATTTTTTTTAAACTAGTTAAACCTTTAATCTACACATTATGGGTTACTATAAAAAAAAACCGTTAATCCTTTAATCTACACATTATGGGCTACTATATAAAAAAAATATTTAATCCTTTAATCTACAAAACAAGAGTTAATACAATGGGAGAATATCAGCAAAACAACAAAAGTGAAAATTTGGAGAACCTGTATTTTAACTGTGGCAGCATACGACTGCAAAACATGGACAGTTACCCATACCCCAAGGAAGAGAATTGAGTTCTGCGAGTCAAAATGTTATAGAAAGGTCCTCCGAATATCATGGGCCTAAAAAAAAGGACACATACATTCCACAAGAATTGGAGATAGAGGAGAACTGGTTCATTAATTGTACCATGAACAAAAAACTGAAATACTTTGACCACATCAAGTCACAATGGCCTAAGGGAATGGGAGATGTGGCGCAACGCAAGATAGGCAGATCATGAAGGTGATGGTACCAAGATGTCAAGGAATGCTTGGACAAGACTCTGGAGATTTGGTTTCTTTCAGACGAGCTGTGATGGGAGCGACATTCTGCAAACGACATGCTACATAATAAGCCTTTAATCTACAAAACCATGCTTACTATATCTATATTATAAGAATCAAAATACATGTATTTGTTTGTCCATTTTGCTAAAGCTCGGTGACAGTAAGCGCTAACAGCATGAAATTTTCAGTTCATTGTCTGGAATTCCTAGGTGAACGTGGCCATTTTATGTTCTCTGCGACTTTCTATTCTCTAGCTATTTAACGATTTAAACCCTCCAATAGGATCGTGAAAATTGTAGTTCTAATTTCTTCCTGAAATTTCCAAGCATAGAGGAATATTGACAGGACCAATGTACGCATTAATCTAATTTTCGTGCATAGTGCTAAAAATTTATCTAGCTAGATTTTGTTACGCCATGCAAGCACCGTTATTGTGTGTGCTATTCTGGCCAACGCCTCACATATTGATCCTTCACCCCTGACAATCAAACCTAGATATTTAAAACGGTCAACCACTTCGAGTTCCTGGCCATTAGCTTTTATCCTACTGTCGAAGCACTATGCATTGTTGGTCATTAATTTTGTTTGTCCAGTGTTTATCTCCCTATTATAGCTAAGAGCTGTTTCATCGAGCCTTCTAACCCATTTCTGGAGTTCTGCTTCTGAACCTGCCGATATCATCTGCAAAACGAAGTTTGGTAATTGTTCGGCCCCCTATCTTGACAGTATCAGCACGACCTCCAAGTGCCTCACTCAGACTTCATTCAAGGGATATTTTGAAAAGAGTTGGAGGGAGTGTACAACACTGTCTCACGCCATCTGATGTGCAAAACCAGTTCCCGCACCTCCCATTCACAAGAACTGAGCTGGGCGCCTTGTCATACAGGTAACAGGTGTTCAATGACCTTTATAATATTTCCGTTGATTTTATACATCCTCATGGTTACCATACCCTATCAAACGCCTTCTGAAAATCAACAAACACGTGATATAGTTTTTGCTGCTGTTCTAGAGATTTATCGTTTAGCAGCCGTAAATTAAATATCTGACAAAAAACACCACAAAATCCAATGGAATCAACCTAGGTTAAATGCTACACAATCAAGAAGGTAAACCTAACCTGACCCGATTTAGCCAACAATAACTTGTCTGTGATTGAAAGGGATAGGTCATTGAGTCTATCAGTTAAACACCCATTCACTGTGCGGCATTGTCGATCCCCTCTATTCTCTGAAGGTGATCAATATAGATCCTGATCAACTCATTTGATGTCCATCTGATAATATCAAGGAGCATTTATGAGCAGCCATGGGCAAATACAAACTTCCTTCTAATAGCACAAATTAAAAACTTTTTGATTATCATATCTTGTTCCCTGTTCATCTCAGGGTTCTATACCTTCTTTTTAAAAAAATGCATATTTCATGTAGACCTGTACACATGTTTCATTGATTACACTAAAGCCTTCGACGTGGTAAAACATCAAAATCTGTGGAGAATCATGAAGGAAATGGGGTTTCCTTTGCATATAGTCCATCTCATTGAAACATTATACCAAGATCAACAAGCTGCTGTCCGAGTATCTGGGCAAACATCAGATCGGTTTGCAGTACAAAAGGGAGTCCGACAGGGATGTATCCTCTCACCTTATCTGTACAACATATATGCGGAATGTATAATGAGAAATGTACGAGAAGATCAGAACATTGAAAGTTTCGACCCATTTACGATTGGTGGGTACGAGATTCCAGAGTTACGATATGCAGATGACACAGTGATACTATCAAGAAGTTCGGAAGGGCCAGAGCAGCTACTTTCAGCCGTTAATGGACATAGTAAAGATCAAAATCTGTTCATAAACATAAACAAAACAAAGATAATGACCACCGATAAAACACAATGTCAGCATAAATTTACAGTGGGTGGTGAGGAAATAGATCAGGTTACACATTTTGAATATCTGGGCTCCACAATTGACAAAAATGGTGACTGCTCGAAAGAAATCAGCAGAAGACTAGCTATGGCAACGCAGAGACTGAACAGCCTGAAGAAATTATGGCAGGGCACCAACAAAATGATAAAAGTAAAAGTCTTGAAAGCCTGTGTTTTTCCTGTGGCCACTTATGGCTGTGAAGCATGGACGATTACCAAAACTTCTAGACAAAGAATCGAATCCTTCGAGTCAAAATAATACAGAAAGATCCTCAGAATACCCTGGACAAGAGAAAAGAACAAATGTAGTCATTCGGCAAGAGTTGAGCATAGAGGAGAACTGGTTTATCAATTCCATTTTGGCTAGAAAATGCAAATACTTTGGTCCCATCAAGAGACACAACGGTCATGAGAGGACGGTGATGGAAGGTATGGTGCCAGGCAAAAGAGGAAGGGGTAGACCAAGAAGATGATGGCACCAAGATATCCAGGAGTGACTGAGTATGACAGTGGCGGAAGCTGGTGTTTTGGCAAGGGAACGAGTTTCTTTCAGACAGACTGTGATGGGAGCGACGTTCTACAAAGGACATGCTACATGATGATGATATTTCAAACTGTCAAAGCCAACTACACTGTCAACTTTTTCCATACAGCTATGATTAGAAATCTTTTGTTTTGCCATTTGTTGGGGGGTTAACATTAAAAAGAGGAATCTGCAGTTTAACATTTTTATCTTTCTGTTATTGATGTCCATACAGTTTTTCGTGTCATTCAGGTAATATTACTCAAGCTAGCACTCAGGATCATGAAAGCAAGTATAAAAGAACACTTTGTTATCGTCAAAATAAAACACTGCAATAAAGAGAAAGCGATGAGGAATTAGGATGGGACTTCTCTGCAAGATTGAGAGACAAAGTCGCTGCCAAGTAGAGCAAGACATATATGACAATGGCCCCCAGTACAACGATGAAGACAAACAGGTTATGCAATTTGGAGATGGTTCTGTGAGACAATTTATATTAATCTGAGTGGTTGTTTGCCTCTCAGTCCCTATCATCCCAGCTATGCTGAGGTTCACTTTGATTAAAACTAAAATGGCTTTTAAAGTGTCCAGGGTCATGACATTAGAAATGGATGGATAAGATAAATATAATTAAATTAATCAAAGACCACCTGTTAAAATATGACACTGCAATTATTAATTATACCTGAGTTGCACTAATTGAAAAGAATAAGACCTCCCTAACCTTTCAACCATGTAATAAAGGACAACTAAAGGGGGGTGTGCATCAGGCTAACAAGAACATCAGGAAAACCATTCCTATTGAAACTACCAGTGCAAATGTTCGTATACAAGCTACCTTTAAACAGGTCAAATTCTTTATTTGTAGCAAACACGTGAATCATTCAACCAATCAACAATAAATACACTGCAGAAGTTTGCAAAAAAACCTAGGTTAGGCAGGATCATAACAGATAGATGAATCATCGAAGCAGAATGCAGATATTATTATACAGACCTTTTTTCATCAAAGGTTGACATCCCAAAAAGGCTGACAGCAACCCTATTGAACCAATCAAACATGACGAAATCCTGCACATCATTAATCAGTCAAATCATGGCACTGCTTTGGGATCAGATGGGATAACTAGACGTCATTAAAGCAGGGGGAGAAACTCTAGTAGTTCATCTGTCAGAGCTGTTCAATAAATACCTCTATTCAGAACAAATTCCTGACCAGTGGAAACCCTCAAAAACTGTTCTCATCCACAAAAATCTTAGGAACTACCACCCAATTTGCCTGTTACCTATAATGTACAAGATATTCACAAGAATCATTGCCAACAGAATCGACAGGCAACTTGATGATTACCAATCTAGAGAACAAGATGGAATCAGAAAAGGGTTTTCCACCTTGATACGATCAATCAACTGATGGAGAGGGCACATAAACTATACATACCCTTACGGTTATATATTACAAAAAAGCCTTTCACAAGTACCGAGACCAATGTATTAAATACTCTCAGAAACCAGGGCATCTCTGAAAGATATATTAAACTGAGTGAGGAAACTAACAAAGGCTGCAATACAGCCATCACGCTATACCCCTGCCCAGTATATGTTCCGAGAGAAAAAGGAGTTAACAGGACAACACCATCTCTCCAAAACTATTTACAGCGATTTCCAAACAATTACATAGGATCAACAGAGGTGGAAATATAGAGAGCGAGTGGTTCACCCATTTACGATTTGCAGATGACATCATGCTCATCAGTCATAACATTGTGGAAGCCCAACAATCCTTGAATGACCTAAATGGGGCCAACAGAGCTGCTGGTCTGAAGTTAAATAAAAGTTAAACACAATGCCTCAGAAACCCTTACTGCCCAAAGCAAGCTGGACATTAAGATAGGAAAGGAAACCATTGAGGATGTCATCTCCTATATCTATCTAGGCCCCTGCTGGTCAGATATGTCTGACCAAAACATGCAAATATTGCAGTCAAGTTGTAAACCACGACACAATGCATCCCGCTCTCCGGACAACATACTGCTACTTGCAAAGCCGTTATCAGAGATAGGTAACGGCAGATTGAGAACGAACAAAGAAGAAGATATCTATCTAGGCCAAGATATAAATGCCAACCACAAAATCTCTAGACGATGAAAAGCAGCTTGGTATTCGTTTAACTCTATTAAGCCAATACTACAAGTATGTCAGACGAGAGGCTCCCAGGAGGGAAGCTTCTCTGCGGCGAGCTGAGGGAGGGATGGCGCGATGGAGGGCGCCCAAAGAAACGTTTTAAAGACGGTCTGAGGGACTCACTAAAAAGTTGCCAGATAGACATCGACATCTGGGAATTTCTTGTGCAAAACAGATCTGACTGGAGAAGCGCAGTCAAATCGGGTGTAGCTGCCGGTGAAGACGACCGTGTTTTGAAAGCCCAGAGCAGACGCGAGAACCCGAAATCCCTAACAGCGGGAACACAATCCCCTTCTACAAACCTCGTGTGCCCGATATGTAGCAGATGTTTTCGTGCCCGTATTGGCCTGTTCAGCCACATGCGCACCCACACCCAACAGAGAAATCTGTGACAAGGATGATGTCGGCTGTCCTCATCGACAACGATGGACAGCTATTATTACAAGAGATGAAAGACAGCATGGCAACAGCACACTTTCAATTCCATGGTCATTCCAGCAATGATTTACAGATGCGAAGTGTGGAACAAAACAGATGCTGTGAAGCTCAGAGAGCAATGGAATACCACGTACTAAAAATACTCATGAAGGATGAGATCCGAAACGAAGAAATAAGACATTAAACTTTGTTTCAAGACGTCATGGAAGAAGCGAAATCATGCAAATATCGTTGGACTGGACATGTGGTACTTATGTCTGACAACAGATGGGCACATAGAACATCAGTAACGACACCCTACATCTTGACCTCACTGCTTCTGTTCTACCAGGGGTGTAACAGACGTTTTCATGTTCAACGCCCCTTAGTTGCCTCTTAACATGCTGATTACACTCCAAGTCATATGTTGAAAAAAACTAAGCACTGATGGGTTTGTTAGGATGTTGGTTAAGTCTACCAATCATATTACAATATTATTATCATTATGAATCGATTGGGGGTTAGGTACACCAAAATGGGGGTTAGGTACACCAAAATAGCAAATAATTGTGGCCTCTTTGCTGCAGACTATGACATATATTATATGAGAAGTCAGCCAATGTAATAAACTGAGAAAAATGTACTACTAATAATAATATAGTACACTCTAATAGTACATTAGTATTACTAGTAACATTGTCGTTGTCGTCAATGACACACAAAAATACATCACACCAATCATCAATCACTGACAATTCAATTGACATCAGACATTCTGAGACCAGACATTCAATAGAATAATTGTTACTTACAAATAACTGCCTTCAGTTTTAGATTATCATGATTATGTATGGTATTGCCATGGTAGGACTTGTAAATTCATTTACTAGTAATACTAATATACTATTACAGTCTAACTATTATTATTAATACTAGTAGTAAGAGTAATAATACTATTCTTCAGTACACAACATAGGATGGTCTACTTACTACTGTCTACTACTCCCAGTCTACTTATCACTGACTTAGTACTTTTACTCTACTCTAATCTAAGCCTAATCAATTTTTCTAAAATATAATACTCTTGTATACTATACATATCAGTGATTATAAACAAACCATAATGAGCTAGAGGAATGTTCTTTCATTACCTGTTACTGTAATTATGAATATGATTACAGATTAGTCTACTGTCTAGTCTATTATTTTTTTAATGGAGTAAAGAAGTAAAGAATTAGAAACGCACCTGCGGCAAAGTGAAGTGGTGTGGATTTTCTCCCCGCAGTATCCTTAGCATTGACATTCTGCGGTGAGATTAATTTTTTTACTTTCCCCAAATCTCCATTTCTACAAGCTTCGAATAACTCTCTGCCGGGATCGTTTTGAGAGGGTGCACTGCTTTCAGTGGTCAGTGCAGCCCGACGGCCCGTCGCCATTTTGACTCGATCATAACATCTCGAAAAGCAACAACATTCAAATCGGAATAACGCGAGATGTTGGTGTCATTTGGTCTTTCTTCAAAGAGCACCTGCTTCAAAAGTATACAGGATATAATGGTCCATAAATGTGTCCAAACTGTGAAAAGAGTTAGAATGTGTAGATTGGTTTGTATTTATTTAAAAATAAATGTCAAATATTAAAATAAAGATGCTCGTCTCTGTTTTAAGAACTTGTTAGTATTCCAATAAGACCTATGCTATCTGCTATTATAAGTGTGTTGAGATGTTTTAGTCTGAGAACATGCTGTATTAGCATCTCATTTGACCGCTAGTTCTGATCTATCTTGTTTCATTATTAATTTGTCTGGTTCACATGAAATGCAGGGCCACAACATATGCTATCCCTCTATTCCTATTCTGTTCGGTCTTCTTGAGTTCCGCCCACAAGATCTAGATTGAACTGACTTGCTCCTCGACTGTTCATCGCCATGTGTTCCTTGGTCTTTACCTGTGGGTTCCAGCCCAGCACATGTCTAGTTAGGATGTCCGGCTTGTGTGTCCTATCCATCATCACTTTCTCTCTCCTACATGCTCTATTGGTTGTTGCCGTATTCTTTCCCACATATATGTATTTGAAATTACCATTTACCATCTAACACGAAGTATGCAAAGAAGACACTTGTTAACAAAAGTCTGCAATCTGTATGTGACATGCCAAGTCTTGGAGCCATATAGCAGAACCGACGTTACATTGATGTTGTTGCTCTTTCGATGCTTTGAATGCCCACAATGAGTAGGTTTACTCTTTTGTGCGCTTTACGTATATTCTCCATGACGCTGACTAACATGTCTGATCAGTATGGTGTGCCTACATTTATGTTAAACAGCCCAATCTTGCCCTCCGTGGAGAATGTTGTCGGATTCCTTATTTGGCGAAGAGAGTTGAAAGAAAACCTGACCTTGTTAATCCTGACTCTAACATCTTGGTTTATTCTTCAATGTTACTTCACAGATAGGTATAATTTTCCACTTTATCAAATATTTTATCATTAAGTGTATGTGTTACAGATTTGCAGAGAGGGGACGGCGTGGCCTAGTGGTTAAGTGGCACGGCTCACAATCTGAAGGTGCTGGGTTCGATCCCCATCACAGCACCGGCTGTTACCCAGGGGAAGCAAGCCCTTAGAAAATGCAGGAGGAAGCAGACCCTTACATAAAATGCATGCTGAAGTCGGATGCACTGGGCCGACAGGCGCAAAATAAAAACCACAGTGCAACGCACACCGCCTTGTGGATTAGAGAAATAAGGCGAACGCAAAGAAAAAAAAAAGATTCGCAGAGAGGTGCAAACAGTTTGGGTTCACCATAAGCCTGGAAAAGACAAAGGTCTGCTCTCAGGGTATTACCACTTCCCTCTCCATGCAGATTGATGGTGTCACTCGGGTGCTCGTCAACAGCTTCACTTATTTTGGGGTCTGCCAACAGCAACACCCTCTCGCTCGTTTTAGACAGTAGGTTTGGCAGGACAAATAACGTCATGACCCGCCTGATGAATACATTATGGGAGAACAATGTGCTCTCACTAAACCAGGTCTTTCAGACCTGCATTTCTGTCACTCATGTATGGAAGCGAGACTTAGAGCTCGTACCACTAAGCAGGAACGGCTGCTCAACACATTTCACGTGAGGTGCCTTCGGCATATATTGGGGATTAGGTGACAAGAGAGAGTACCACATAATGTGGTCTTACAGCGAGCAAACACTAATAGGATGTACTCGTTGTTTAGTAGGCGACGTTTTCGATGGTTGGGGCATGTTTACCGCTTGGAAGATAAGAGAACATCCTCTATGGACAGTTGGCCATTGAAGCTAGAATAATTGACACTCTTACACTGCAAAACATGAAGTCATGTGACATCATCCGCGGTCTGGGATACAATTGCTCAGGATCTAGATGTTTGGAGACAGTCAGTTGAAGGGGGCATAGTGGATGCCGACGACTGGCTGCAGAGATAAGGGAAAGATTCCAGAAATTGAAGAACACCACGGCAGGCCAGCCTCCTCAGCATGGCTCTACGATCTGTGGCAGGGACTGTCACTCGTGGATCGACCTCTACAGGCACAGCAGACAGTGTCGAAATACAGAAGATAGAGCTGGACAAAACTCACAAGGCACCACGCGCATGGTGTACAGAGACTGAGACGCCAATGGTAAAGATGATGTGTTTCTCACAATCCTAATATGTTTTTGTTCACTTCATGCTGTATTAGTGCTCTCATATTTTATGAGCCTAATGCTTAGGACACCAGGGTGGTGCCAGATCTGAAAATAATACGGCCAATGTAACCTTCCAATCAAGTTGTAAAAGGAGGGTTGTGTATGGGACTAGCAACCTCATCATATAAAACCACCGTTATGAAACAACCACATAATGCTTTGATCTATGTTTCATGTAAGAGACTAGGTGTAGGGGGTCGCTTTGTGCTTCACTTGAAGCGAAAAGAGAAATAAATCAATGAATATCAAGGCGTATCTAGTTCTACTGCATCACCTGTAATTCAGGAGGTTTCCTAGTTGAATAAAGTAGTTACTTAGAAATCCACATTACAATTATTATTTTTTCTTCTCTCTCAAGAGGATGTCGTGGTATAGTTCGTCTTTTAAAAATTTGATAAACAAGGTCCGAAGCAATTTTCTACTAAACTGCATGTCATATCCAAATGATTTTTTGCATGCAGCCTTAGAATATCCATGAGGCTATGTAAATATTGCTTTCTCTAAGAAATTGGATGTATTTTGAAAAATGTATTCATTATGCTATATTAAAAATAACCTCACTAAATTGGACATTATTTAACATGTGTCCGAATGTGTCGGACCGAAAGGGGCAGATTTCAGAGTCTTGTTGTAAACTACAACCCAATGCCGCAACATCCGTTTCAGGACGAACTTCTTCTTCTGCGTTCGTCCTCAATCTCCCGCTACCAAGCCAAGAACAGGGCTTTGCAAGTAGCAGTATGTAGTCGGGAGAACGTTGTTGTATGGCCTTGGTCGTTCTCCATCTCTCCTCTCCATACAGCAGCCCCGAATTGACACTGGCCTTAAATATTCTCTTTGGTTTGAATCTTTGAATCTGCATATGTTGTTTAGCATCAGGAATGCCACTCTTGCCTTTTCAAATCTGATCCTGACATCTGCATCTCCTGATGTGTCTATTGTGCTGCTCAAATAGGTTTAGGTATCCACTGATGTGTCTATTGTGCTGCTCAAATAGGTTTAGGTATCCACTGATGTGTCTATTGTGCTGCTCAAATAGGTTTAGGTATCCACTGATGTGTCTATTGTGCTGCTCAAATAGGTTTAGGTATCCACTTCTTCCAACTGCTCTCCCCCAACATGATTGGTTCTTTGCTGATAATATTGAGTTTGAGAAGTTCAGTTTTCTTCATGTTGATTGTCAGTCCCAATTTGGCAGATTATTCTTTCACCCTTTCAAGTTTCTCTTGAATTTTACTATGATTGTGTGACAAAAGTACCAGATCATCTGCATAGTTCAGGTCCTCCAATTGTGTTCACTGAAAACAGTTCTTTTTCCTTCGATTGATGTCTTCATTATCCTTCCTCTTCTTCTTCTTCGTACACTGTCAGACGTCAACCTTTATTTTTTCGAAAAAAAGCAGCGGTCATCCTGAGGCTGTCGACACTGCCATAGAACTTGTCTAGTGTTGCCACTGGTGATGGCCACATGTGCTTTCTCTGGTCCTCGTATTTCGGGCAGTTTTGCAGCAGATGTTCAGCGGTCATTTTTCCGGTACCACAACTGCATTCGTCAGTGCCACCTATCTTCAGTTTATTGAATAGGTGGTACCTCAGTCTGTTGTGGCCTGTGCGGAGTCTGAAGACCACGACCTGCTCTCTTCTGTTCAACTGGTAATAGGCATCGTTTTTTGTGTAACCAGTATGTTCTGTTTCCCATTTGGTCATGTATCTAGCTCTAATAAGCCGTTTTGACTCTTCGTATGTCATACTAGTATCTGGTTGTGGTAGTTTTGCACCTTCTTTTGCAAGTCTGTTTGCCTCCTCGTTGCCTAGGATGTTGCAGTGAGATCGAACCCACTGCACCATTAAGTTCAGTATTTTTCTGGCTTTTTAGTGCTGTGACTACGACCAGGGCATCTGTAAACAGAACTATCTGGCTTTCATTTCTTTTGCCTGTCAGCATTGCTTCTGCTGCAGCCCTCAGTGCCCCTGGCTCCGCTCTGAAATTGCTTGAGTATTTTCCAGTTGCCACTGACAGTGTTATTTTTCAGGAATACCCCTGCCCCTCCATTCTGTGTTGTGTTTGTTACAGAACCGTCGGTGTATGCATGGGTCCAGTCCATGCTTGGGTAGTTTTTCGTTATGTACCTCAGGGTTATGTCTCTTCTTTCTTTTTCAGTCTGGCTGTTCTTGTTTCCAATACCTGGTATATTTTCTGCCCCCACCGGAAGTATATGCTGCTTCCAGGTAGGTTTGCTTACAGTAGGGATAGGCTTTGGTGTTGTTAATGTGTTTATAGGGTCTTCGTTCATTTTTGCTTTGGCTATTTCTGCAAAGTTTCTCCGCTTTAGTTTCCCATTTTCAAATCTATTTAGTCTCTGGTGCATTGGATAGTCTATCAGTCTTCTGAGTTTCTCTGCTTGCTGCTGGGCTCTGCAGTCTCTTCTGTCGGTCATGCATCGCAGATTTGTAATCTTTTCAAGTTCTACAATTGGCGTTGACTTCATGCCTCCTGTTATAACTCTCATGGCTTGGTTTTGAAGTTTGCTAATTTTATCGAAGTTCGCCTTTGCTGTTGTTGTCCATACCGCAATGCCATACTCGAGAACTGATCTCACTCTTCCAGTGTACAGTTTCTTTAATATACTTTCGTCTGCTCCCCAGCTTGTGCCAGCAAGTTTCCTCATGATTGCCATTCTTTGTCTGGCTCTCATGCGGTTTCTCTCGATCTGACTTTTCCATGTCATGCGCTGATCAAATGTAACTCCCAGGTAGTTTGGGTTATCTTTTGGCCGCAGGTATTTGCCGTTAAGACTTATTTTGGTGTTATGGGGTTTGTTTGAAAGCGAGAATATCGTACCTGTTGTTTTTTCCTCATTTAATTTGACCAGCCAAGAGTTCGCCCACTCCTCCAGCGATGTTAGGGCCTGCTGCATCCGATTTCTTGCTATAGTGAGATTTTTTTCAGAGGTCCACATAGCCAGATCGTCTGCAAACATGGAGCTGTGGACTCTTATCTGTATATTCTCTGTGATGTTGTTTATATACACCAGGAAAAGTGTGGGTGACAGTACTCCCCCTTGGGGTACTCCCTGCTCAAGTGTCACCTTTTTGCTCATCTGCCCTTGTACTTGAACTCTGGCTGTTCTGTTTTCCTTCATTATCCAATCTATCACGGCCGACAAGAACAGGAAAACTGAGATCAGGCATCCTTGTCTCACTCCTCTTTGCACCCCGAAGCTGTCAGGCAGTACTCCTTTGTGTACCAATCTACTCATTGTGTCTTTGTACATATTCTGGATGAGGGTTGTGTACTTCCTTTTCCAAGGCCGTTTGTTTTTGCTTTATTGTCAATACTTTCACAACCTCCTCATTTTTTAAATAGATTTGTTTGGTCCTATTATACTCTATATGTATTGTGCATATTCAGTCTATTCCCTCCTCCGTGACCTCTCCAACTCAAGGGAGTTGGGCTAGATGACACAGAGTTCGAAGACTTGGCAAGTATTTTTGGAAAACATATGCTTCACAGGGAGCCAATTATTGTGATTGATGAATGTTTGCTAGAAATTAGCGCAGTCTGTTCTGCTCTGTTAAGAATCAAGGTCACTGCACTCTGTGCAGACCCATAGGTGCTCAGTCCCTCTTAGCAAATGGCAAAGAGTGTAGATACTGATGGTTCCTTTAGCTTGCTGGTTGTACATATTCATACTCTGTCCTCTCAGGCACCCCTCTCTGTTGAACCCATGCTTGATTTTAAAATCTTGCAATCTGTACATTGTTGGTTCATCGACTGCAGTGTCTTCCTCCAAAAGGCGGCTGTTGATCAACTTCAAAATATCACCTCTATCCATTGCCAATGTCCCAACTGTGGGTGTATCTGAGGCCAGAATGTCAGCTTTTTTGTTCCCATAAGCCCAAACATGACCAGGACAGTAGATCCCCAAAAGTTCCTAGAAGTTTGAGGCCCCTATGTTCACTATCCACTCATGCCACAGCCAGCCCTTTGGTACCTTCTGAAGCAAAGATTAAGAGTCCGAGACGATGATTGATGCTTTTTATTTTTCTATTGTATTGTCCTAAATTACTCATTCTGACTTCTTCATGTTTGATGAATTTTTTCTGAAAACAGGTTGTAGTGGCTCTTCTTATATCCTGGGGTGCTATTCAATAAACTGAAGATAGATGCTACTGACGAATGCACCTGTGGTACAGGGAAAATGACCCCTGAACATCTGCCGCAAAATTGCTCGACATACAAGAACCAGAGAAAGCACATGTGACCATCACCAGTGCCAACACTAGACAAACTCTATGGTAGTGTCGACAGTCTCAGGATGACTGCTGCTTTCTTCGAACAAATTCAAGTTGACGTCTGACAGCGTATGAAGAAGAAGATATCCTGGGGTGTACTGGAAAAGGTGAGCCTGAACTTTCCTGGCTGTAGTGCAATGCTAAGCTTCTTAGCAGGCTTGCCACTAGGAGGACCGTAGTAATAATTTCCACATCTTTGGCCCAGCTGCTGTAACGCAGCCTGTTTCCAGGTATACACTGTGGTCAGTATGCTACACCTAACCCTGATTACAGCAAAGTGGAACTCTTCTATTTTGTTGTGTGTGATCTTTTGGCTTAGCTTCGTTCGTTCTCAATCTCTCACTACCAAGCCCTGAAAATGGCTTTGTAAGTAGCAGAATGTAGTCCAGAGAACGGAATGAGTTGTGTCATAGTTTACAGCTTGACCGCGATATTTGCACCTTTCGGTCCAACACATCCGACTTCAGCAGGGTGTAATCTTTTCAAAAGTACAATTTCACAGATTACAGTACAATTTTACAGTACAAATTTACATTACAATTTTGCAGTTTACAGTACAATTTCATAAAGAAAGAATATATGAAATAAGAGAGACTAGCTTCTTTAATAGATTCAATTTAGGATATTAGCAGCCTAAATAGTTTATGTTGAAATGTTCCAAATATTTAACCAAAAACTTACAATTAAGACCAAGGCCATGGTTTACAATGAATGTGTCATCAGCATGATCCTGTATGACCAACCTATGACAAACAAGAACACCTTCCATCTATGCTCATGTGATCTATCATTGGAATTACTTCTTCTTCTCTATTCATTCTCGATCTCCTGCTACCTAGCCCTGAACAGGGCTTTGCAAGTAGCGGGGTGTAGTCTGGAGAAAGGAATGCAATATTTGCATCTTTTGGTCCCACACATCTGTCTTCGGCAGAATTAAAATTACATGAAGGACAGAGTGAAAAATGCAGAGATGCATTCTTACATCAGTATCTCGAGTATGTACACTCTCCTTAGGCAGCAAATACTACAATGGCTTGGTCACATTTACCGCATGGAAGATGGTCGCGTCCCCACAGATATCCTTTATGGACAGTTGGTGGATGGCAAAAGAACAGTAAGAAGACTACAGCTGTGGTTCAAAGATGTGTATAAGTGATGGCCCTTGACACATGTCTGACATCCTGAGAAGATAAAGCTATAGATTGATTCAAGTAGAGATGTACTCAGAAGACCCACCTGTCTAGATAAACAGATGCTCTTGCAACACAGAGAAGTGAAACAACAAGCCACATAGATAAGGAATGAAAGAATCAGAACAGAGTTGCCACTCTAAAGCCATATCATCCTGTAGTCATGACGGACAGAGGCTACTTATGTTGACCTAAAATATTAAACAGTTTGGCATAATGTCCATCTAGACTTTAACAATATATCCAATTATGTGTTTGACTGGAGCCCATATGGCGATGAACAGTAGAAGAGGAAGTCAAAGCCATCAGTGGCACATTGGTGGAGATAAAGAGGATGATTAAAAATACAAATTTGTAGCATGCAGCAGTTCTGCAGATAATGAAAAGAAATGTGCATATTCATGTATGCCTTCACATTTAAGACAAGCCATAACCAATCAATTACCTGAGTTTATTACAAATTATGCAAAATACTTTTGTTTATCCCAGATGTGTCAATATCATTATTTAAAATAGAGAATTCTGTCACTATGGTCTCATAAAAAAAATAAATAAAGTCAATTCAAAACAGGCGTTATAGCGTACGAAGAAGAAGAAGAAAACAGGTGTTATGACAATCTATTTCTTCTAACAGTGATCTAAAATTGTCACAGCATAATAATTCTGTTATAGAAAATAAGTAGTTGACAGTTATGCAGCTTTATAACTCACTCAGTTACACATTTCAAGAATTCCAATGTTGAATTACTGATATTTTTAATAAATTGATGTTACATAATCAGAATTAATGTTATCAAATAAAACCCATACATAACATAACTTATTTATACTGGTTTAGAAGGCTCTGTAGAGTCTGTAGACAATCAGTTTCCACCACATAACCAAACCAACAATAACCAAGTGCTTCCTTAATTAAATTTTGTGCACATTTCAAAAGTTCATAATTGACGAGATCCTCAAACAGATAGTCCATCTTGCGCTGGTCTCAACCCCATCTCCAGTTTCTAAGATTTGTCTCAAAGTGATCAGTGGACGATTGGATGGTCCATGCTCACTTGAGTTGCCCACAGCTCGATCGTACTGACACTGTATGGGTCTTGCCTGATGGATCTCGGGTTGGCATTGGCTATCTCTTTCCTGATTAGGGGGCCAGCACATTGTTTAGCACTGCTCTGCCTGCAATCCACATTCCTCTTCCAAAATTATTTACAGGCATACATTTTTTCATGTACTCTTGTATGGCCTTCATGGGTTTTCATCTGGTTAAGTTTACAAGCATTATATATGAGCCTGATAAGTAAGGAAACGTAGTAAACCAGAGAATAATAGATCATAAACAATGTAATGATTTAAACTTTGTCCATACAGATGATATCACTTTACAGATTGAAAGACACATACTTAGAAAGTCTGTTAAATGAACATAAGTTCCACGTGTTTTTTAAATAATACAATTCTTGTGATCGTTTCACTAAATTATTTACCTCAGCCTGAGCAGCATTGGGTACTCCCTAGTTATTATTAAACAGTTGAAGAATATACAAGCCTACCAAGTTCAATAACATTAATAGTTGTCCATCACAAGTGATGAAGACTACTCTCTTTGTTCAGTCTTGTCGACTGTCGTATCTTTTGCTGTGTCCGCTGAAATGGATGACTAGCGCGGTGATTTGGATTAAAGTGAGGAAGAAACTGCGCCTTTTGTCAACCTCACTCACAGAGCCTAAGCTACCTTTTGCCAGTGGCAAGACATTCATCGAGACGACTGGAGATAGCATAGGATGCAGATTTTGCCTCAGGGTTACCACCGAAGTCTTTCCGTAAACATGTAACCCGCAGGGTAGAAAGGTAGGATGGCATCTAACGCAGTTTGTCGTGCCTTTTCGATAACCACAAGAGGTCGTATACGAATAACATAATGTCCTGGAATAAATTGACTGCTTCTTTCATATAAAAATGATTTAACAGGAATTTTAAAGAACTTGTGAACCTAATATGGCAAACCATGTGTGTATATAACAAGCATTGTCACATCATAACAATACATTCGTAAACAGAAGGCCATTATTATCAGTGAAGTAAAACATACTTGTTTAGCAGTGAAACATTTGTAATGTAACTGCTTCTATACAAACTTCATATATTAACTGAGTTCAAATTTACCGACTGCTACAAATATATTATTCCTGTTATTGATGTCCTCCAACCGTGACATTGATGAGATGACTTAATCCTGATGGCTCCCCTTGGTATCCTCCTATTGATGTCCACCCTTGATGAGATGATTTAATCCTTCGACTTGATTTCATCCAATTGATGTCCTCTAACCGTGAAGTTGATGAGACTTGACTTAATCCTTCCGGCTCCCCTTGGCATCCTCCAACCTTGACATTAATAAGTCAACTTAATACTTTTGGCTTCCCATGATGTCCTCAACCTTGACATTGATTGACCCTAACCAGACTTAATACTTCTGGCGCCCATTGATGTCCTCCAACCTTGACATTGACAACACTTGACTTGATTTAATCATCTGGCTCCCCTTGATGTCTTCTAGCTTTGACATTGACGGAACTTGACTTGATTTAATCCTTCTGGCTTGCCTTTGAACACAGGACTACAGTAATGGATGTTCTCCACAATTCCTATTTTGGACTGTAATCTGAAACCCTGCTCATGAGACTCCATCTGTGTTGCTATAACATCTTGTCATCTTACATGAAGTATGCAACACAGGCACTGTAAATTAGGAACAGTAGTCAGGATGTGATACTATTAGTTACATGCCATGTTTCTGAGCCATACAGTAGGATTGATTTTACATTAGTACATCTATAGAAAACATTTAAATGTCTCTGTCCACAAGACCACGGAAGATGTGAAATCTAGTAAAATAATATCAAAACATGAATGACTGTAGCAAAACGCATTACCAATACTGTACTTCAGCCACTAGTTGCAGTATTCTCTCAACTGCCAATGTTGACTGACACACAATGTTGTTGCTAGTACATATTATTCAACTTTCTTCAGAATTTGTTTTATTTTTAATACTGATGTTTGTTTAACTTAGTTCACCATCTTCATTTGTGTTTTGTTCATTTGTTCAACCCTTGATGAAAGGTGTATGTAGGTAGATTTGTGTGTACACATTTGTTATAGTTCTCAAGTAAAACTAAATTGTAAACTTCCTTGCATTTCATCTAAGATCATAGACAATAATGGATGGAATATTTGTGTAGAATTTATAAATGATCTCAATAACATTTCAACAGACGCCTCATAATGTTATTTATGAACATGCACTTGGTCAGCCCTATTTTCTTGAGTGGATTCTGAGACCTTTCACTGGGAAGAAAAGAATAGGTTCACTGCACCTCCCTGCACATTATAAAATGCAACTAAAGAGGGTTGTGCATGAGGATAGTAACCCCATTATGTTAAACAAATGGCTACAGAAACCACCACTGCAAGAGCACACAAAGTACTTTTGTATAGGCTTCAGATAAGGAGTCATATACAGTGGCTCCTTATGCTTCATATGAAGAAGATGAAGAAGAAGAGGAAGAAAAAGAAGAAAGAGGAGGAGGTGGAATAGGAGAAGTAGGTGTGCGTTGATAATTTCAACAGAAGTAATACCTCAGTGAATAAATAATTTATTCACAATTTATGAAAATCTTAAATTGGGGAGGAAAACATAGGACAATTGCACCCTGCTTGGTGTGCATGTTGTAAGAGGTAACTAAGGATGAAAGTGTATGGGGCTAGCAACATTATCTCATAAAACACAGAGATACAGAAGCCGCCATTGTATAAGCACATAAATGCTTTGACACAAACTAAAAGTAAAGAGGCCAACTGTAGTGGTGGCACCCTTCTCTCATTGCAACAAAATAGAGTGGACAGATGGTAATATGAATAGCCAACACACACTATTAACTTCCCATCACTCCATTTCATGAAGCATGGGTCTAACACTGAATTTGTCTCCAGGAACAGCTATTAGGAGAGCCTCATTCTAGTCATTTACAGCTTAGTTTTACAGTAATGCCAACCACATCCACAACCTTCTTTAGTCACCTCTTATGACATACAATAAAGGAAACAGTGGTCTAATTCTGTTTGTCCCAGGAACAGACATTTAAATTTACACCAATATCTACAAATAATTAGCATTTAATGACTGCAGGGGATAATTATTCAAAGCAGCTAAGAAAATTTAGATATATAAGAAAAGTGGTCCAAGTAATATGAAGAGACAAAGATCTACAGACAAGTCTCAAAGGGTGCTGAAACCCAGCCCTTGGAGACAAGTGGAGCAATCTCAACTTCAGAGGTTTGGCCATGTCTACAGAATGGAAGTTTAGCTACCATGAGTCATAGGAAGCAAAGAGCAAAAAGGATTCAGACCCCTAGAACAACCCAAAGTCCACAAGGATGACAATATAAGACAGTCTAAAGAGAGGCGAGCGTGGTCGAATGGTTTCAAGGCCTGCCTGCCGACAAGGAGGGCAGCGGTTGTAATCCTGGTATGGCATTTGTTTTTTTTCTGTTGGGGGTGAAATAGATGAACATAGCTGGTACACGATGTGGCAACAGCAATAGTGAAGCGGCCTGTAGTTCTCAGCCTAAAAAACCCCTTGACTACCCCAGTAATGGGAAAAAGTCGTATTGACAGTTTCAAGAGACTGAGAACTAGACTGAAACCAAGTCAAGACAAAGACAGTTGATAAAATAGTCTGGCGCTCTTTCTGGCAAACCTCTACACCCAAGGGTAGAATTGGAACAACTAAATAAGTAAGCAATTACGAAAAATAAAATGTTTTCAGAATAAAGTTTTAGTCTTAATTATTTTTCTTACGTTTGGAACGCTTGATGAAATAGAGAGACAAATAAATGAAAGGTATGTCAACATCAGGATTGTGTATAAAGCATGTACCCCAACACACAGTATCCCAGAAACCACCAATACAAGGGCACATACATATTTTGACTCAGATTTCTTGCAAGAGGCCAACTATAGAGGTGAACTCCCATGCTCTTACCGGAGTTAAAAAGAAACTATGCTGAACATACATCACGGTTAGTCCATCTACAGACATCAGAAGATTATAGAATAATAAGCATGTACAATTATTGTATATTCTATACCATTGTTCAGAATAAAAATTATATTTTCACTAAAAATTATATTTTCACACCTGCCATACCTACATTTTGTGACACGACAGTGTTCAACTCAGTAGTTCAAGTCTCAAAATGCTGAAACAGCAGGTAATAGAATTTAAGATGAGCTCTAAATGATTTCAAGACATGTGAAACACAAAGTCACTGACAGAAAATGCCCAGCTTCTGGTTATCTCATGGCATGACTGTTCATTCTAACAGGAGAAGGTGTCAGGTGCTAGTCTCTGCCCCCTTAAAACCAGAATTTTCCTGGTAGATCAGGCCCATAAACAGGATCCAAATGGGGCATGGTGCGTAACATAAGACTGACAATGTGTCTTAGTCTCTCATTCCCAAGCATACCTCACATACAAGTGGTGGCTCTTTCTAGTAATTTAGCTAAAGACTGGACAGTTTTAATCCACAGCAGAGAGCTGAATGGGATAGCAGACAAGGTTGATGTGAACTTTTTTTTTCTCCCTCCCAAATTGGGACAATGGTGAGCGCACTCTCTCAGTGAAAAGGTGCTAATGATGGAAATACTAGGCCAGAAGGCACACCAGATTCCACAGCTCTACACAAATCTCACTTTCTAGGCCAGAAGCACACCAGATTCCACAACTCTACTCAACTCTCACTTTCTAGGCCAGAAAGCACACCAGATTCCACAGCTCTACTCAACTCTCACTTTCTAGGCCAGAAGGCACACCGGATTCCACAGCTCTACTCAACTCTCACTTTCTAGGCCAGAAGGCACACTGGATTCCACAGCTCTACTCAACTCTCACTTTCTAGGCCAGAAGGCACACTGGATTCCACAGCTCTACTCAACTCTCACTTTCTAGGCCAGAAGGCACACTGGATTCCACAGCTCTACTCAACTCTCACTTTCTAGGCCAGAAGGCACACTGGATTCCACAGCTCTACTCAACTCTCACTTTCTAGGCTAGAAGGCACACCAGATTTCACAGCTCCACTCAACTCTCACTTTCTAGGCCAGAAGGCACACCAGATTCCACAGCTCTACTCAACTCTCACTTTCTAGGCCAGAAGGCACACCAGATTCCACAGCTTTACTCAACTCTCACTTTCTAGGCCAGAAGGCACACTGGATTCCACAGCTCCACTCAACTCTCACTTTCTAGGCCAGAAGCACACTGGATTCCACAGCTCTACTCAACTCTCACTTTCTAGGCCAGAAGGCACACTGGATTCCACAGCTCTACTCAACTCTCACTTTCTAGGCCAGAAGCACACTGGATTCCACAGCTCTACTCAACTCTCACTTTCTAGGCCAGAAGCACACCAGATTCCACAGCTCCACTCAACTCTCACATACTAGGCCAGAAGCACACCAGATTCCACAGCTCCACTCAACTCTCACATACTAGGCCAGAAGCACACCAGATTCCACAGCTCTACTCAACTCTCACTTTCTAGGCCAGAAGCACACTGGATTCCACAGTTCTACTAAACTCTCACTTTCTAGGCCAGAAGCACACCAGATTCCACAGCTCCACTCAACTCTCACATACTAGGCCAGAAGCACACCAGATTCCACAGCTCTACTCAACTCTCACTTTCTAGGCCAGAAGGCACACCAGATTCCACAGCTCTACTCAACTCTCACTTTCTAGGCCAGAAGGCACACCAGATTCCACAGCTCTACTCAACTCTCACTTTCTAGGCCAGAAGGCACACTGGATTCCACAGCTCCACTCAACTCTCACTTTCTAGGCCAGAAGGCACACTGGATTCCACAGCTCTACTCAACTCTCACTTTCTAGGCCAGAAGGCACACTGGATTCCACAGCTCTACTCAACTCTCACTTTCTAGGCCAGAAGGCACACTGGATTCCACAGCTCCACTCAACTCTCACTTTCTAGGCCAGAAGGCACACCAGATTCCACAGCTCTACTCAACTCTCACTTTCTAGGCCAGAAGGCACACCAGATTCCACAGCTTTACTCAACTCTCACTTTCTAGGCCAGAAGGCACACTGGATTCCACAGCTCCACTCAACTCTCACTTTCTAGGCCAGAAGCACACTGGATTCCACAGCTCTACTCAACTCTCACTTTCTAGGCCAGAAGGTACACTGGATTCCACAGCTCTACTCAACTCTCACTTTCTAGGCCAGAAGCACACTGGATTCCACAGCTCTACTCAACTCTCACTTTCTAGGCCAGAAGCACACCAGATTCCACAGCTCCACTCAACTCTCACATACTAGGCCAGAAGCACACCAGATTCCACAGCTCCACTCAACTCTCACATACTAGGCCAGAAGCACACCAGATTCCACAGCTCTACTCAACTCTCACTTTCTAGGCCAGAAGCACACTGGATTCCACAGTTCTACTAAACTCTCACTTTCTAGGCCAGAAGCACACCAGATTCCACAGCTCCACTCAACTCTCACATACTAGGCCAGAAGCACACCAGATTCCACAGCTCTACTCAACTCTCACTTTCTAGGCCAGAAGGCACACCAGATTCCACAGCTCTACTCAACTCTCACTTTCTAGGCCAGAAGGCACACCAGATTCCACAGCTCTACTCAACTCTCACTTTCTAGGCCAGAAGGCACACCAGATTCCACAGCTCTACTCAACTCTCACTTTCTAGGCCAGAAGGCACACTGGATTCCACAGCTCTACTCAACTCTCACTTTCTAGGCCAGAAGCACACTGGATTCCACAGCTCTACTCAACTCTCACTTTCTAGGCCAGAAGCACACCAGATTCCACAGCTCCACTCAACTCTCACATACTAGGCCAGAAGCACACCAGATTCCACAGCTCCACTCAACTCTCACATACTAGGCCAGAAGCACACCAGATTCCACAGCTCTACTCAACTCTCACTTTCTAGGCCAGAAGCACACTGGATTCCACAGTTCTACTAAACTCTCACTTTCTAGGCCAGAAGCACACCAGATTCCACAGCTCCACTCAACTCTCACATACTAGGCCAGAAGCACACCAGATTCCACAGCTCTACTCAACTCTCACTTTCTAGGCCAGAAGGCACACCAGATTCCACAGCTCTACTCAACTCTCACTTTCTAGGCCAGAAGGCACACCAGATTCCACAGCTCTACTCAACTCTCACTTTCTAGGCCAGAAGGCACACCAGATTCCACAGCTCTACTCAACTCTCACTTTCTAGGCCAGAAGGCACACTGGATTCCACAGCTCTACTCAACTCTCACTTTCTAGGCCAGAAGGCACACCAGATTCCACAGCTCTACTCAACTCTCACTTTATAAGGATAAGTAAGTACCCCATAAAGTCAGAAAGCAATAGGTGGTAATTCAGATAGACAAAGCTAAACCAATTTCATATGACATGCCACCTTGCAGATAGTATGGTGAGAGGTTAAGGCTAAAGAGAGTTGACAGATTAAAAGAATTACCACAAATGGTTCTACTATGTCAGAAGAAACAGATATTGCAGTTCATTGAAAAATGTGACACAACATATCTTACACAAAAATAAAATAAAATGAAGGAACAAAAAAGAAGAAGAATCGACTTAGTTTCCAAAAAGAATAGCCAGGTTGTCAGCAAAGTCCAGGTCTTTTAGTTGCCTAGAGATCTACCAATCAATATTTCCTTTAGGTAGCTACAGTTGTTGACTTCATAATCTAGTCTACGGCCAACAGATAAAGAAAAGATGTCGCTCTCCTGTTTTAATCTGAAAGTGCGGGAAAGATAACCTCCATGAAATACTCTACACTGCATATTCTCATATATATTTTGAATTAAAGTAGTGAATTCAATTAAGAGGCACACCATAATGACAGAGCATATGGTAGATATGTTCAAGCAATTGAATGTCTTCTCCTAATCTATGAAACCAACCTACAGAGATGAGTTCCATTCCCTACTCTGTTCTATGATTAGTGTGACTATCTGGTCGGCATATGATCTGTTATGAATAAAGATGTTCTTCTTGGAGTTGAACATCAATTGCATTCTTCAGTCTTTCTATTATGACTATTCACTATCTTCCCAGACACTGATAGCAACATTATGCCACTATAATTTGAATGTAAAGTTAAAATACTTTATTGTTTCAATTCATTTGTGGCATTAAGCCACTACAAAAACTTGAGAATTACATTATCAGGTAAACCTTAATTGTGTAATATTTTTTACTCTTTTCACAATGTATTTTTGTAGCAAGAATATTTTTTTCTTCACAAATTAATTAACTGATAATATACCAAACCACATATTTATGTGATCAATCATCATTTTATTTTTTTAAATGAGAAATAAAGAAAAGTAAGCAAATATTGTTTGAAATTGATGATTCACATATCATAAGATTGTTTATAAACCTTTCTCTGTCATGCATAATTTGAATATTTTTGCAAATAGATGAATTAGCTACAACAAGTAACAAAGATGTACAGGAATATATTTTAAATAAAAAATGCATGTAAAGTATTAAGGATGATAAAACTGATAAGAGTATATTTTAAAATGGATTATCACAAAATTAACTTACTTTCTGTAGGCATATTCGACGGATGTAAAGACTAATGACGGAATTCATTTTTAGTTTAAAAAAATCTCACAATTCAAAATAACTACACACAAAACAAAACCGGTAATAATTCAGCAGCCAAAAACATTTTAAAGAAATGCATCAACAAATGAACTTCACATGCCAAGAAGGCATATCTGTAAAGATTTATAAAGCTTTATGAAGCACATTATGAGGCTAAAGTGAAGCTAACCTAAAGCAACTTGACGAAGAATTATAGAACTAGATGATGGTGAACTAAAGTTGGTGCACAGTACGAAGGATTGACAGTGACCGAGTAAAGTTGAGTGAATTTGCTGCTGCCTTGAATGACACCATAAGGCATCACTATAACTTATTGCTTCTCAGAGTTCAAGAAGAAAAAGATGATGTGTTTATAGTTTCACTACATCTCTACCTTTCTCTTTTTTATCTTTATAAAATTGGATTAGGTCTACCAGATTCTTTGATTTTATTCTACTTTTTCAAATCACCTATTATCTTCTGAGATTTATTTTGATATCACATTTTTCTGTTATAATTACATTTTCTAACTCTACTTATAAGAAATGACTAGCTAATCAACTCATTAAAAAAAAATCACTAGCACTCATTGACTGTACCTATCTAAAACTTCTTTATCTCAAATTTCTGGTATTCAATGGTATTCTAATGCCAGGTAGCCAAATGTTGAGTAAACTCATTTCGCTCTTTTCCCTTGGTGTACCATGTTGAATCCAGGGCCTCCATTATGCCATCCCTACACCTCAGTCATGGCCACACGCGAGGGCGGCTAAAGTTGTATCGCCACTATAACGTCACTCAACGTGTCCATCTGTTTTCCAATATACGCACCACATGGCTGGCCCATTTGTATTTTCGTAACAGTGCGACGTCTATAATGTCAGAGAAGGAAGGTCGACGTCTGATCTCTGCGCTGCAGATCTGGTCTCGAATGGAGATCTTTAATGTGCTTCACTCCATTGCTCATTAGGCAATGCAGAGTCTATCTGCATCAGTTCTCCAAAGGTTCCACACCTCAAAGCCATATACCATGGCTGAAATAACCACATTGTTGAAGGTGTGAGCCCTAGCATTGACGTTTCGCATCTGTTGCAGTATGGGTTTAACACAGTTGAAGCTGAGCAAGTCCGCTGTTATCCTTCATCAGATCTCTTGATTTATTAAATGAGTGTTCATGATCTCTTCGCCCAAGCAGATATATGAATCTGGGTCTCCGACGGGACAATCTTCAAGGTGCATATCTCCTTTTGGGCAGAAGGTGTTGGGCATGAACTGAGTTTTCTTTCTATTGATTTGTAGGCCAACTGCAACGGTTGCTCTGCTGAGCTTATTCAGGTTATTCTTCACCTCTTTGATGCTGTGGCTGAGGATGACTATGTCATCAGCAAGCCTCAGAAGAGTAAGAATTTCCCTGTCTATGTTTATGCCCTATCCTCCCAGTTCATGTTTTTAAAGATCTCCTCAAGGGCTACTGTAAAGAGCTTTGGGGAGATTTCAAACTATATACTTCTATACCACCTCTGAATTTAACATTTTACTCACAATAACTACAAAATTAAATCAAATGTACAACACATCAGATATTCAAAAATTAGTCTTATTGACATGTCAGTGAGACATTAAAACTAGAAACACATATTTTATTCTTCTTAGATCCTTGGTCAGTAACAGGCAAAGTGGTCAGTGACCATCACACATGTCTCTATGGGTAACAACAAACTCTTTCCACTTCACCTGATCTACAGCCATCCTTTGTATAGTGTCCCAGCATTAATTCATGATTTCAACTTCAACTTCTTCAGTTCGACATCAAGTTGTCTTAAGTGGGCCCCTCTTTTTCACAGTCTCTCTGGGGATTGGCGATGGAGTCGGGTTCTCTTCTTAGAACATGACTGATCCGACTCCAGTATCAACATGTTATGATGGTGTGTTTGTCTTCATCATTGTTCCAATCAAGCAATTCTAGTTGGTAATGGTATTCGGCCAGAGAATTATATAAATCCTTCTTAGACAGGTTACCTGGAAAGAATCCAGTTTTGACATTTCTTTTTCTGCAAACGCTCTGCACCATACAGAAGCACAGAAAGTATATTATTTAATGTACACACATTCAAATTGTATCTTTCCATCATTTAGCAGTAATGCTGTCCTGATTTACCAATGACATTTCAAGAATCATTTGAAGGACAATAGTTATTGCACATACACATAAAAAATAGACATCTCAACTTTTTATTTAATTATTAAAATAAATGAATGTATTTCAAAATAAAAAGCTAGGGTAAAACGACTTGCAAAATATAATTTGTATATTTAAACAACTGAATTGGTTAGAGTTCAAAGATCTTGGAAAAATTTCCACAAATTAGAACTCATATTTTAACAAATGTACGTGGCCTCATATAGGAATACGGTTTTGGCCTGGTTGTAGACCACTCTGTTAAACCAGCTGCGAAAGCGTAGATGACTGCTCTGAATTAGGAAAAGGGAGGCAGCGGAGAAAGAAATCAGTCAATCCACATCATAAAACTGAAGACCTTGCATAATAAGGTCTTTAACACTTCCTCCCTTTCGACGGTATCTGCTATTGGATTGCCTTTTTCACATGTCACAAAAAGTGACAATATTGAACTTTCAGAGTTAAACATTTGTTTTCTTTTCTTTTGAGGAGCGGTTGGTTGAGTGAATTGGATGTCATTCTTTGACTACGAGGACATATGATCAAAGGTATGGCAAAAGTTTTTTAATATTGGAGGTAAAATAAAATCCTAGAGTGCATACAGGCCATTATATCTCAGCCTCATAAATCCCCCCAGTAGAGCTCAGCAATAGAAATAAACACCAGAGTGATAGTTTTTGGTTTTTCCTTCCATTTTCTCCTTGACCACAGTGCCAATAACCAGCACAGTACTACTCTTGGGCTTGCTGGGCAGCTGTATAATTAATTCCGCACGCGTATCAATTATCCCTTTAAGTTATTACCTACCTGGACATTCAGCACTTTTGTAGTGTCCAAGCATAGAATATTTACCCTGCTAATTAACTTGGTTGCACTGCAGATGATCAAGCCAGTTCATCTTCTGCTTCTCTATGTGCTTTAGACACGGCTAATTTCTAGCAGTTACCTCCATTATGATATTTCTTATTTGATATTTTCTTAACTTGTCGGTAAGAGTGGCAGAGCATGTAAAGTGCCTGTCTCCTGCGACAAATGACCTGACTTATATCTCCAGTCTTGAAGTCCAAATGCAGCATGATGCATAGCTTAATGCTCACAATATCTCTTAGCCTCTCAATCCCAAGCCTACCTCACCTACAAATGGTGGGCCTTGTTTTTACCATGCTGATGGTTTGAGGTTTTAATCTGTAGCGGGAAGCTGGATGACACAGCAGACATGGTTCATTTGAACACTTTTTAGCCCCAGTCAGTTGGGGCAGGGATGTATTTACTCCACTCTTCCATTGAAGAGGTGCTAAAGTCTGAAATACTGGTCCAGAAGATGCACAAGTATCCTACAACTCTTGTTCTATATGGTTGAGTACACCATTGTTCCCAGTCTTGAGGCTCTCTAGTCTATTCACCTGTAAAAGAGAACCTGACATAGTAAGGGAGAGTAAGGCAAAGAGAAAAGGAATTGGATTACCACACCTGGCCAAAAGCTGAGACCTAGTCAACACAAGTCTGTAACACTTCATTTCCTGACCTGCAGTTACTGCTGTGACACTATCTTTACCTTTCATTGTGTTTTTCCTACACTCTTCTAAAAACAGTGTTCTCTAGTATGCTATGGCCTATGTAGTCTGCTGAACAATTCAAATTAATCCCCTTATGATGCTTTTATACTGTGAGTTCTAGACTGACCTATATATACACATATATACACAGACAAACATATCAGAGTAAATGCTTGTTTATTACCAGGGCCCTAAAGGGGAGCAAAGAAAAGTAATGCTATAACCAATCAGATATATTGTAAAAGGTAACTAAGTAGTGCTAGGTTTGGTGCAATCTACCACATCCTTTAAAAACTATAAGCCACAAGGAAAAAAACTCCTATACTCTATGGTAGAAGAGCATCAATTAAGTAAGTATATAATGGTACTGTGGTAAAGTGAAGTAGGTGGTCAGAAAAATACTGGACCTAACACTGGAAAAGTGCCTCCCTTTTTTAGTGGGGAAAAAAATAAACAAAAATCCGGCTTAACACTGAATGAAGATTGACAGGACAAGCTGCCTACACTATTCCGTCCTATAAAACCACCCAGTGGACGCTAGTAATAACAACAATGAAGCAATAATAGTTTTGAAATAAATAATAGTAATGAATGTTCACTTTCACATAAGTAGATACAAGAATATGTTTTTGTTCACTGTCACAAACATTTGTATTTTATAAGTGTAGATCACCTCAGCTAACAAGCAGTTTGGAATGCAATAAGAATGTACATTTGAGTTATTGTTGTAATATTCCAGAAAATGTTTGCAGCGCTGTCTTCTATTCTAGCCCAAACCCTTCTGCATTGTTAATGGCTGTTATAAGCTTCTGCTTCAACATTTTCTTGCTGCTGTATGGTGGCAGGACAAGCTGGTTGAAGCATGTATGAGACATGGGCAGTCTGCAATGCAATTGGATACAATGTATTTAAATAGGTGACATACAAATTAGTTAAAAGCAGTCAAGAGCATATCTTTTGACTGTGAAAATAGCAGAATGCCTTGCTGCACTCTAGTAAATTTATGAAAACTAAATAAAACACATAAGTGTGGGAGTGTTTCATGAAAACAAAGTGGTTTCATAGTAGAAAGTGTGGTTAGAGAAAAAGTGTATGATATCTACATCACTTCCTCAACTCTAACAAAGTCAGGCACTCTTCTATAACTAGGTAAACTAAAGCATACCACAACTACAGTATGTAATTGCTTAGGTATGCAGCGAGTGACAAGCACTCTGAACACAATAATAAAATTCTAAAAATAAAGTTTCCAACAATTCTAAAACAATTATAATTTATTTTTAAAATATAATAAAACAAAAATGTAAAAATTGTGTTACAGCTTTAGAGAGCACATCAACACACATAGCAACAAATTTCATATGGCACGTTTATAAAAAAACATGGGCATCGTATTACAAATAAATTATAATGCTGACATTTTTAGAACTTTTCAAATGGTGTATGCTTTAGAACAAAAACAACATACTTCTTCTTCTTCTTCTGCATTTGTTCTCAATCTCCCGCTACCAACCCCTGAACAGGGCTTTGCCAGTAGCAGGATGTAATCCGGAAAATGGAATGTGTTGTGTCGTTAGTTTACAGCTTGACTGCGATATTTTCACCTTTCGGTCTGACACATCCGTCTTCGGCAAGACAACATACTAAAAACTCCATATTAAAATACATAGACAACTTCACATAATCCACGACTCATGAAAGATAATTCAAAAATGCTTTTGTAAAACTCCTTCAATAAACATAATGACTTGACCATAGAAATCTTCTTCTTTTTATTCTTTGTACGCTTTCTGACGTCAGCTTGAATTTATCTCAAGAAAGCTGTGGTCAGCCTGAGGCTATTGATATCTCCATAGATTTTGTCCAGGAATGACATTGGTGACGGTCCTATGTGCTTTCTCTGTTGCTCGTATGTTGGACACCTTTGCAGCAGATGTTGAGAGTAATGTTATTAGTGCAGCAGACACATTCATGAATTATGTCTTATCCTTAGTTAGTTGAATAGATAGTATCTCCATCTATTGTGCCCTATGTGGAGTAAAGATTACCACCTGTTCACTTCTGTTGAGACAATATGTGTCATTTTGTTATTGACCTGTATGCTCTACTTCCAACGTGTTCCAATTACGATTTTTGACCTCTTTATAAGTTATACAAATATCAGGTGATATAACTTTTCACTGTCTCTTGACAGATTGTGGGCCTCTTAATTGGCAAGAATGTTGCAACGAGATGGAATTCACTGTATCAGACCTGTCTTAAATCGGTGAAATAGTTTATAGTCCCTTAACTACGACTGTAACCTAAATGTTAAACATGGTTGATAAATGTGTTGTTGATGTTGTTGTTCTAAGTTACTCATGCTGAGTTAACTCCTCTTGACATCCATTTGATAGTGGGTTACAGTGGTTCTACTTACATCCTGAGGTATACTTGAGAAGGTGGACTGAGATCCTCCTGGCTATAGTGCAATGTGAGGCTCAGTAAGTTAACCTACCCCATTGGCCACAATGCTGTGATACAGCCGGTTTTCAGAAGCATGAATAAGGATGTGAGATGGGGTCTTCATCAGTATGTTTCACCTGACCCTGATTACTCTTTCTTAAATGATAGATAATACTAAAGGCAAAATGGTTTCACGGCAATTTTACTTACAGGTTCACATCATCTATGCGAGAAATCTTGAAAGTCATCTCACTGATACCACCAATGGGAATGCGGTCACTGCCGGTTGTAAACAACAAAAGTCGCTTCTGAATCTCTATGGAAAGATGCAGCACGACATCCCAGAAGTACCTAGTGAAGAATAAGACATGTGTTCATGTTGGCTTTAGATATAATAAAACAATACTTTTACAAGGTCACTATTATTTCTGTCACCCAGACAATACTTTCATTTATAACTCTTATGACAATTTACAAACTATAAATTTAGGAAAATGACAACAATTTTGTAATTTTATCATTGAGAACAGAAAGTAACAATTTATATTTGCATAATTTAATTAGAAAATATATTTTACTCAGACTAATAATATCTTCTTCTTCGTACGCTGTCAGACATCAACTTGAATTTGTTCGAAGAAAGCAGCTGTCATCCTGAGGCTGTCGTCATTGCCATAGAGCTTGTCTAGTGTTGGCACTGGTGATGGCCACATGTGCTTTCTCTGGTCCTCGTATGTCGGGCAATATTGCAGTAGATGTTCAGCGGTAATTTTCCCTGTACCACAGGTGCATTCCTCAGTGCCACCTATCTTCAGTTTATTGAATAGATGGTACCTCAGTCTGTTGTGGCCTGTGCGGAGTCTGAAGACTACGACCTGCTCTCTTCTGCTCAACTGGTAATAGGCATCATTTTTTGTGTAGCCAGTATGCTCTGTTTCCCATTTGGCCATGTATCTGCCCCTAATAAACCTTTTGGACTCTTCGTAGGTCACACTAGAATTTGGTTGTGGGAATCTTGCACCTTCTTTTGCCAGTCTGTCTGCCTCCTCGTTGCCTTGAATGTTACAGTGGGATGGAACCCACTGTACCACTACTCTTTTTGGTGCAGACTGCTGGCATAGTTGACAGAGTACTGCTCTTAAATCATTAAGTTCTGTATTTTTCTGGCTTTTTAGCGCTGTAACCACGGACAGGACATCTGTGAACAGGACTATCTGGCTTTCATTGCTTTCGCATGTCAGCATTGCTTCTACTGCAGCCTTCAGTGCCTCTGCCTCCGCTCTGAAATTGCTTGAGAATTTTCCAGTTGCCACTGCCAGTGTTATTTTTCTGCAATTTGTTAGGCTCAGTAATACCCCTCCCCCTCCATTCTGTGTTGTGTTTCTTACAGAGCCGTCGGTGTATGCATGGGTCCAGACTGATAATATAATTTTCGTTAAGCATATTTTGTTGTTGTTGAAACAATAGATTTTCTGCTTATATGCCATACATTCCGCCACTTAAATATGTATATATTTTTTCTTTTCAAACACCTGAAATTCAATTTACAGATTTATATATGTAAGGAGTGTGAGAATAAGCACAAGTATTAACCCTACCAGACCGCTGTACCCATTTTTAGGTAATTTCCTTAACTGCTGCTAAACCGCTGTACCTAATTTTCGGTACTTTGGATAGTACGTCATAAAATGCGTCAGAATCTAAAAATAACTAACCAATCGTGGTCAATTCTCGTGATTAGTCATTGCAAATGGCTGCCCCCATGTTTGAATTGATTTTGTGGGGTTTAACGGGAACAAATTAGGAAAATTGACAATGAAACGAACGGCTGATGAACCAAGCACTTCAACAGGAAAGCAAAGTAAGTCTAAGCTTATGACAGTCCAACAGGTGATCAATAATTTGGTTGATTCAGACTCTGGTTAAGTGAAACAGACAGTGAGAGCTCGAGTGATGAGATGAAGGCTTTTCTTGGACTGAGGGTCTATATGGAATACTCATGTATAAAGCCCAGCTATCAGGATTATTGGACAAATGAGGGCTCTTTGTTGTGTTTACTCCCGGATTTCGAAATGTTTTATGACTCGAGACAGATTCTTGGCCTTTTGCTGGGTGGATTGGCACACAAAGGTGGAATATTGACGCTAGATGAAAGGTAAACCTATTTTCTACAATGTCTCCAAGTTACATCTTATTCTAACCACTTGTTTGCATGTAACTAACATTTTTCTATATCATGTTGATTTTTTCTCTTTAATGCTCTGGAACCCAGGAATGGGGGACAGTTGGGTTCAGAGCCTAAGGTCTGGTAGGGTTAAGCCGCTTTCTATTGCCTGCAAGATCCTAGTGCTTGTACTGCTCAAACTACCTAAACATACATCTTGAGCTAAACCATCACATCCCTAAAAGTTAGTGTGGATTCAGGGCTGGTCGAGGAACTGTAGACATGATATTTGGTGCGAGTCAGTCTCAGTCAGGAGAAATGTTGGGATCTATATTTTTGAAGTATTTTGTAGGTCTCATTTAGAAAATGATGAAAACTGCTTGCATAAGTTTGGGTTTGAGTTAGAAGAAGAGAGATAAAAAAGGCATTAGAGAAAGAGTTGCAAAGAATGTTGTAACAGTAAAGGCAATAAGAGAAAAATAACAGAAATTTATTATTAAATAAATATATAAAATGCAGATTTTATTTGGTTCTAGGTTATCATGCATGCTCAGGCGAGGCTGTACTCACTTTATTGGTGGGTCATTGGCTGTAAACCCATCATAGACAGTGACTTTCTTCAAGTCTTCCATGACCAAAGTTGGACTGCCGCATACCAGATTTTCAACCTCTTCTGGACGCAACATCTGAGAATCAAACATTAAGTTTAGTCAAACATAAGAAAAATGACAGGATTCTTCTACTTCTTTTTGAATTTCTGGTGTATTGGAGGTCTTACACATTTACCGTGAATATTTTTGGGAAGGAAGACTAATGTCTGGTCAGACATAAAATACTGATCAGACATGTTAGTCAGGGTCAGGTAAAATATACTGGCCAAGACCCTCACCTCAGCTTCCTTGCAGCCCTTATTGGAAATGGACTGTTCTTCTTGGCAATCTGGCTAACGAGGTGGGGGATCGACGTGATATCCATAGCAGTGAGCGACACGCAGATGAAGCTAAGCATAGCACAACCACTTGAAGGATGCCGGTCTACCTTCATCAGCACGCTCGGGATGTGAGGAAAGTTACTGCAACCCGCCACTTAACGTCCTTTTCAGGGCGCACAAGGGTAAACCTACTCATTGTGGGCATTCAAAACAACAACCATGAATATTTAGTTCTACAATATTCTTTCTATTTCTTGAGTACATCCTTGCTGTCTTTCAGTGTATTGCCATTTTCATAGTTTATTATGTGCAATTATGGTTTGAACAAGCCAGTTCAAATTTCTTTAAACACTGTTCTTCCTTCTACTGTCTTTGCAACTATTTTATCCTAATGCATGTGTCCAATATGTGCTGCTTTTTGTCCTTCGGAATTTCTCTTCTCATTGCTCTTGATGGAAGGAATATTGTAGAGAAATGTATATACCACACACTATTCAAGAAGATCTGACAGGGTGTATCCGGAGTCTCAGTGTGGTTTTCGCGCAGAAAGGTCCAATGTTGAAATGGTCTTTTCACTGAGACAATTGCAAGAGAAATGCAAACAACAACACAGACCAATTTTTCTTGCCTTCATTGACCTCACCAAGGCATTTGACCTGGTAAACAGAGAGGGTCTTTTCAGTATTGTCTAACGTTGGCTGCCCACCTAAACTACTGAGCATGATTAGGTCTTTTCATGTGGGCATGAAGGGTATAATGCTGCATGACGGTCAGGAATCTGAGGCCTTCGACATTAGCAGTGGTGATAAACAAGGTTGTGTCCTGGCTCCAACTCTATTCTATATTTTCTTTGCCATTGTGGTTAAACACACCTTTAAAACTGCCACAGAGGGGGTCTTTCTGTATACTACGTCAGATGGGAGACTATTCAATCTAACCAGACTGCAAGCAAAAGTAAGAGAAGGGAGACTGTCATTCGGGATATGCTCTTCGCAGACAATGCTGCCCTGGTCGCACACACCAAAGTCAAATTACAGATCCTTATTAATAGGCAAAAGCAAAGGCAAAAACTGACTGTCCCCTTTTTAGCGTGAAGTCTATTGTCTCTTGAGACTAACAGAATGCCAATCAATCATTGCAAGAAGATCTACCACAGCACAATTGTAGAGTCTGAAAAAGATCTGCGTATTTCCCACTCACCAAGAATAAATTATCTGAAACAATGAACTAACTACCAAACCATTGCTTTAACAAGTTATTCTAGTAAAATTCTCTTACAGATAATTGTGAAGAGGTTAAAAACCAAACTCAGCAAGCAAGTACATGAAGCACAAGCAAGTTTTAGACATGGTAGAGGCACAAGGGATCAAATCTTTAACATGTGAAATATTATCTATAAGTGCAGAGACTACAATGTTGATGTACACACTTGCTTCATAAATCCCATCAAAGCTTTTTATTGTGTGCAACTGGTTATGCTATGGAGCATCATGAAAGACATGAAGTTTCCAATGCACCTGATTCAACTCATGAAAACACTATATAAAAAACAACAAGTAATGGTCAGAATAGCTGGGGAGACATCGGACTGGCTTGATATATAGAAGTGTGTAAGACAAAGATGCATACTCTTCCCCACAAAGATCATGCACAGTTTGACCCGTTCATAGGTGACAGAAACGAAATACCAGAACTAAGATATGCAGATGATACAGTTGTTCTTTTGCAGAGCACTTCAGGGCTGAACAGATAATCTTGTTGATTAAACAGCACAGTGAGGAAGAAAATTTATAGGTAGCCATCAACAAAACCAAAATAACAAGCAATTATAAGGAAAAAAACAGACCTAAAGGTGTCTTAGCTAAGCAAGAAGTTAAGAACATCACAAGTTTTGAAAATCAGTTATAAGCAACAATGAAGAATGCCAAGAAGAAGTAAAAAGAAGGATAGACATGACAATGTAGAGGTTAAATAAAATGAGAAACTTTTGACAGTATGGCAATACACTAATGCAATGACAAAAATAAAAATCCTGAAGACTTGCATCTTCCAAGTGGCAACATATGGATGCGAGACATGGACACAAATACTAAGGACAATGACTGAATCCTTTGAGTTAAAATACTTCAGGAAAGTGATAAAAATACCACGGATAGCAAAAAAGAAAAACACAATTTCTTTAAGAGCTAGATATAGAAGAAAATTGGCTAGTAAACAATATTATGTCTAGGAAACTTAAATACTTTCGTCACATCAAATCCCACAATGGCCAGATAACAAAATTGTACTGAAGTTTAGTGTGGCTGGAAAATGAACCAGAGGCAGAATGAGGAGAAGATGGACACAGGACATTAAGTTGGTACTTAACTTATCTTAACCTCTTTATACTTATTTAGAAGACTCTGCAGAGCCTGTATACAACCAGTTTCATTTACATTTTCTTTGCTCTAAAAGCTATGCGCATCCAATCTATTTTTAAATGCATTGATTGCCACTGAAGACGACAGTGACAGAAGCAGAAGAGCTGACCAAAGATCTAGAGTCTTACAGATCGTCTGTTATGAGACCGATGTTCTGCAAAGGACATGTTAGAAGATGATGATTTCATTTGAATCCATCCTCATCACTTACACATTGTGTGCATCATTTTATTATATTCTTATTCTCAAATAACAAACTTAGATTTCTTTTTATATTGGATTAGCAGTGATCATTTATTCTTGAGGAATTGAGATGCTAGTCTGCTCAGGCACAGCATACTGACCATGACCACTATCTCTCTTCCATGTCCCGTTTTCTAGAAACAGGCTTATTTCAAGGAAGTCTGGCTGATGAGATGTGGATCGATGTGATCCCAGTAGTAGTGTGCGCCACACAGATGAAGCCAAGCATAGCACAACCGCCTGGAGGACTGTTGTCTACCTTCATCAGCATGCATGTTCAGGATGCGAGAAAAGCTACTACAACTCACCATTTAACACACTTTTCAGGACACACAAAAGAGTAACCATACCCATTGTGGGCATTAAACAACATCTATACTCCATTTCCATTGCTGTCAGTCAGATTTGTTATTTATCATTATCATGTTAAGCACATTGTAGAACATGTCAATGTCTTCCTCTGAGCTGCCCCCTATTGGTGCATATAAATTAATAAATGTTATCCTGATACCAATTTAATTTTCATGAATCAATCCAAATTTGCATTTGAGCTCTTTTAATATAAAAACGTTTTTTCACTTCTGAGGAAATAATTTTTGTATTACCAACTGTATCCTTCTGTGCCAATATATCTCATTTCACACTATCCTGATATGCTCACATTCATTTTTGTTATTTTCATCTTGAGATTTTCAATCCTGCAATCCTTTTTGGATCCTTGAGGACAAAGAATACAACCAGTGCAACCTTGCGATCATGTTATAAAAGATGACTAAAGAGAAGGAAGCTTTAACCTCATCATGTAAAACACATTGTTTTGGCACTCATTTCCATAACGGACCAACAGCAGTGGTGGATCTGTGCTTCGTTAGAAGTAAAATGGAGACCAGAAAATAAATCCTTTAGACAGAAAACCAGGCTTTTCCTAACAGGATGTGGATATAATTTAGGTTATTCAAACAAGCCAGGGTATAAAATCTATTGCAAATTTAAGTATCATCAGCGTTGTAATTGGATGATTCTGTAGCAACTTACTATAAGAGCATTTGATGCACAAACACTATGAAAGCCATGGTAGAAAGCTTGAAACTGAGCATATATTGAGTTGTTAAGAGCCCATTCCACATATAACTGGACATATTCTGTAGAAGAAATCAAATATAAAGTTCATAAATTTATGGCATACTGCAACAATAATGGTCATCATTGTATATTCCTCTGTGATCAACAATTTCTAGTTGACAGATGAGAAAGCTCAAGAATGTACCTATTATGAAACTTCTTTTGTGATACTTTCTCATACAGACTACCTTCAATTTTCTTGTATTGGGACGGCGTTGGCTAGTGGTTGAGTGACACGGCTCACAATCTGAAGGTGCTGGGTTTGCTCCCCATCACAGCACTGACCGTTACCCTGGGGAAGCAAACCTTTAGAAAATGCAGGAGGAAGCAGACCCTTACATAAAATGCATGCCGAAGTCGGATGCACTTTGCCGACAGGCGCAAAATAAAAACATAGTGCAACGCACACCGCCATAAAATATATAGAAATAAGGCAAACGCCAAAAAAAAATATTCTTATTTCTAGTTTTCAGAACAAGAGTGCCAAACTAAATAATGTGCTGTTTTAAAAACACACATATGCCAGGTACATTTGATCAAGTATTTCCATTGCTTCCTGTCTCTAATACTGTTTATAAGTTATTTAATTTACTTTCTTCCCTGACATTATGTTACACTATCCAGTATCTTATCTCTGTTTCCAGAAATTTTTCCTGCTGTCCCAGTTTGCTATAACATCCTTTTCCCATAACATAAATAGAATTTCTTTTTTTGAGGAATGTATTAAGCTGCTATTTAATGCATTAACTTCTTTCAGCACATCATCATTTATCTTTATAGCTGTCTATGGGATTCTTACATTTCTGATGCTTCCAGTGACCTTGTTTGTTCCCTCATTTTTCTTGAATTGTTTTTGAATGACAGGATTGCCTATAGACTACACTGAAGAACTCTCTTATGGAAGTAATACAAAGAATGGTTGCATAGAATGCTTTTAATTTTCTGTGTTTCTGTATTTTCCTCCAGTTATATTTAATTAATGACCCCCACAGAATTAACAATGTTGACTTTCAACTTTAAATATGATAAAATAAGAAGTTTAATAACAATAGAAAATACACAACAAATGCTTTTCAATAATTACATTTTTAATAGAATTAGTCGCATTCATTGATAGTAGTAAGAAGAACCCCTTAACATAAAATATTAAATGGCCAAACCTTTTCTGTTTTCATTGGTGACAGGTATTTCCTCACCACTCGGCTTCAGGGGTACAGTCTTGGTTCCTCCTATTACTGACTGTGCAACCTACAGTAATAAAAATACAATTTGCTGCCCAAGAGTACTCTGATGTTTTAACACATCCTTTAACAAACATAATGGAGGTAGAGAGAGAGAGAGAGAGAGAGCGAAAGAGTGAGACAGAGAGAGAGCAGAAGAAAGACAGAATGAAGCAAAAGATAGTGTTGACAATTAATTTACAGATTTTATTTTTTATACAGACTTTATTGATGTAAAAATGTAAAATTTGGGTGTAACAAGGAGAGACATGACATCAGGAGACTAGTGAGAACAACACCAGTATTTGATTACATCATAAGACAACAAATAAAATGGTTTGGCCCCGTAACAAGACTACCATCACACAGAGTCTCCTAACAAGCAATGCTTGTTAGATTCAATGGATTTAAAAAAAAATTTTTGCATTCGCCTTATTTCTCTACAGTGCACTATGTTTTTATTTTGCGCCTGTCGGCAAAGTGCATCCGACTTTGGCATGCATTTTATTTATGGGTTTCCTTCTTACTGCACTTTCTAAGGGTTTGCTTCCCAGGGGTAACGGCCGGTGCTGTGATTGGGGAATGAAACTTAGAACCTTTGGGTTGTGGGCCGTGTCACTTAATCACTAGTCCACGCGACCCCACATTCACTGGATTCAAGGCCAAAGGCCGACCACAAAAAAGATGACATAGAGATATCTGAGGCGGGGAATGCCACTATGCATGAAGCACACAGTCAGGTTTGTTCTAGACATCTCTTCATAACTGAACGTTGAAAAGCAAAACAGGAAAGGAAAAAAGAAGAAAGAAGAAGTATGACTTTGTTTAGAAGAATGTTGGATCACTTAATCCAGTAAATGGCAAGCCAAAAATTGCTAGGGAAGCGGCAATGTGGTAATCATAAAAAGTAATGAGACCAAATTTTCAGGCCTAGAACTTTTGCATCTCATTAAAATGTAACGGGGACGGCGTTGGCTAGTGGTTAAGTGACACTGCTCACAATCTAAAGGTGCTGGGTTCGCTCCACAGCACTGGCCGTTACTCGAAGGAAGCAGACCCTTAGAAAATGCAGGAGAAAGCAGAACCTTACATAAAATGCATGCCAAAGCCGGATGCACTGGGCAGACAGGCGCAAAATAAAAACATAGTGCAGCGCACTCCGCCTTGGGGAATAGGGAAAAAAGGCGAACGCAACAACTACAAACAAAAAAATTACAATGTAATAACATTTTTTAAATATATATATAAAATGACAACCTGAAAATGCACTTCTAAATTAGTCAAAAACATATGACAAGAAATAAATAACTGTAAAAGCTTTTGGTATAATGTTTTTATAATTCATAGGTAATATACCTCAAATGTTAGTGCAAACACACTTTCTACATCACCATCATAGTCAAGTAAATCCTGTAGTCCTTTAGCAACCTCCTGCAAAAGGATATGAAATGACAGTACATCAGGCTGTTGTTTGAAACATGTATGAGTTGTTGTAGTTATAGACCAATGGTGCTAAAGCTCTTGTTGTTCAGCCTAGCATGTACCAAACATTAATACTTACATTTTTTCATCTGCTTGTACTGTTAAGTATCATTGAGGAGATAAAGTTACCTTTCTTAAGGGAGATTGGAGAGAGAGAGAGTGTGGTGTATGTGTGTGTGTGTGTGTGCGCGTGTGTGTGTATAAAAGGATCCAATTTACATGCTATATGGCATATTGGGGAATATGGAATTGGGCCTATATTTTATTTTGACATATGGCACTCTATACACATCCTTTCATTTGCATCGATTATTATAAAAATGTGTTGTAGTATTTCTGTTATGTCATTTATATATCCGCCCCATGGTTTTTCTATCACCTCATCACCAGAGCTTCCTGTGTTATATTGCATACAGTGATAATTGGTCAGGTTGCCCTCCCATCAGATGACCAAATCACCTTATTTTCTGTCCTGCTGCATATTTAGCACCAGTAGTAGTTTTCACAATATTTATAAAGTCATCATTTCTCATTCTATCTCTGTGGTGACATAGATGACTTTTCTCAGATATTTCCCTTCACAAGTCATAATTTTTCTCTCTTATGTCTTGGATAAGGACCAAGTTTGACACTGGTAGCAAAGATTGGCATACATATACTGTTTATCAGTGTTTTGTAAGCAAGTGTAAAAAATAATTATGAAAGTCCATATTTGTAACATTAACAGGCATTACTCATTGCTTCACTCTGAATCAGTTATAAGCCCTGTTATGGGCACTGTGTACTTAACTTAACTTAACATCTTTGTACTAGTTAAGAAGACTCTGCAGAGTCTGTACACAACCAGTTTCATTTACTTCACTTGATCTAAAAATAACTATGCACATTCAATTTATTCTTGAAGTCATTAATTGACCCCACCTCCACGATTTGGCAATGCATTCTAAGCTTTTACCACTCTATGACTAAAAGTATATTTACAGGTATCTAATATGGACCTGTAAACAGAATTTGTATAAGCCGCCATTTGCTGTACAGAAAATTGAAAGGTCAATTAGTGTAACTATTTTAGATACATAAAAAAACATTTTATTTTTAGGACAAAATTTATCAAATTTCATAAGTTTTGAAAGTGAGTTATGAAAACACACAAAAAAACAATGTGAATTACTGTCAATATAAATACATGTGTGCTTGTTCATAATTTTGACTGCTCAAAATAATCTCTTAGAAATGTATAATCTTGTACGCATATATAGCTGTTTTTATACATACATTTCGTTTAAATGTTTATAATGGAAAAATAGACTTTGCAATGTAAAATTAGCAAAGGACGATTATTTACATGCAGTTATGAACTGTTTTCTTATTGTTATATTTCTCTAATGCAAAGTATGAAATGAGCCATGTATAAGTTGAGGGAAAAATATACTCACTTTCATACTACACCTTGCAGAGGTGAGAGAATTAGCATCCAGTCAGGCAAAACATACTGATCAGACTATGTTAGTTAGAGTCAGGTGAAACATACTGATCAAAACCCCACCTCTTCCAAGTAGTTCTACCTGGAAACAGGCTACTTCATGGCAATCTGGCTATGAGGAGGGGAGCTTTCTATGAAACCTTGCATTGCACTAAAGCAAGGAAGACCCTTGGTCCACCTTTTCAAGTATGCCTTAGGGTATGAGGAGAGCCACTGTAACCTGGCATCAAAGAAAGTGATAAAGAACACATGGTATTAGCAACAAGAACTACACCTTGGAAAGATCAAAAATAAATTCTGCATATTCCCATATTAATTAAATTAATGGCATAGACTTACAGGCTGTACCCATTTCATATCATACAAAGATACACTGCAGACCCCCACAGTAGCTCGTGGATTGTTAAAAGGAACAACAGCTGGAGAAAGAAGCTTGCGATAGCACACTGGTGGAAATCTGATGTCAAGGTTGATGGAGTTGTACACAGCTAGGCCCATCAGCTTATTATGTGTTAAGGAAACAATGGTTGAAATGAGTTCAGTTTAGTTCAAGTGTTATCTCCCATCAAAGATCTCCAGAGTACTCTATCTCTTGCCGTAATATTGCAATTTGACAGGATTTTTCCAGTCCATCTCCTGATGTTATCCACCTACTTATAACGCTGCCTCTTTGAATGACTGACTTTCAATCTACTCTCTAGTATGGTCTTTAACAAGGAGATATGTCTATTATATGGCCAAAATAACTTAACTGTCTAATCCTGCTTTTGGTCATTAATTTTCTTTTCTCCCCTATTTTGTCAATACCTTCACATTTGTTTTCTTCTATTTTGAAGAAATGGAAAGATATATATCCACATTTCAAAGGCTTCAATACTTTTTTCCAACTTGTTATTCAGTGACCATGTTTCTGCGTCATAAGTAGTGACAAGTATACATAACTCCTGACACTTCTCATTTTCAATGTATGATTTATCTGTTTGATGTTAGTATGTGCCACATGTTGCTAAATACCATCTTGGCCATACCTATTCGCTTTCTCATTTCTTTTTCACAGCTGCCTTCTTCCGTTATTATATGACCTAGATAGGAGAAACTATGTACCTGTTCCAGTAGTTGATTTTAAAAAAAATCTGCATACAAGGTTTCTTGTCACTTTTACCAAGTATCACAGTCTTTATTTTCTTGAAGTTTATATCTAACCTAAACTCTTAACTTATTTTGTATAATTTGTCACAAGTTCATGTAATTCTTACTCATTTTCTGCCATAAAAACTAAAATAAGTAAAAGTGTTCTATTCTGCTAAGAATCAACGTCATTGCACTCTAGATAGACTCATAGGTGCTCAGCACCTCTCATCAAGTGGTGAAGAGTGTAGATACTGATGGTTTCTGTAGTTAAAGTGAGTTACAGGTAGCTCTAAGTTTTCAGTCGCTAGAGGAGATGGAATAATTTAAAATGGTGTAAACAAAAACCATTTGATGAGGTCTTACAAGCAAGAAGAATGAACAAAATGATTACAAAATGATTTGCATATTTTTTTAGCTTAATGTGAATTAAAATACCATAACAAATGCTAATTTAAAAGCTCTTTTGATAAATGAGTTTCATGTTACATAATTTTCTTGTAAGAGCACAGTCATGTAGGCACATGCATACTGTGGACTGCTTCAGAGCAGACATCATGAACACTGTTGTCAAAATGTACCTGTGTGTTACTGTCCCCAAATGCTTTGAAAATAATAGTAGCACTGCAACCTGCCAAGCATGTCCTAAGCAGCAACTAAGAAGGGTTCATCATATGGCTGGCAATCTACCACCCATGGTTAAAGTGGAGTGACTAAGTGAAATCAAGTCATTATCGATATATAAAGTTGTTGCTGTTGTGATGCCACTCGTACTTCAGTTAGGTGCTCTTGATGACTTTCTTTAGTGGTGGGTTACAGTGGCCATCCTCACTTAACGTTTTTATACTGGTTTTTTTATACTGGTTTAAAAGACTATGCAGAGTCTGTAAACAACCAGTTTCATTTACATTACCTTTCTCTAAAAGCTATGTGCATCCAATCTATTCTTAAATGCATTAATTGTCCCTACCTCCACTACTTCCTGTTGCAATGCATTCCAAGCATTCACCACTCTATGACTAAAACAATATTTCCTAATATCTAATCTGGATCTCTCTTTAGTTAATTTGTAGCTATGCCCTCTTGTTCTTGTAGGTGTTTGTATTTTGAAAAACTTGTTATAGTCTAATTAATCTGTTCCTTTGATTATCTTATAAACCTGTATTAAGTCACCTTGAATTCTTCTTTTGTCTAGACACTGTAGGCCGGTTTTTCAGAGTCTTTTCTCATAACTGTAATTCTGGAATCCCACTATCAGCTTTGTCGCTCTTTTTTGTATTCTTTCCAGCATGTTTATACCCCCTCTATGATAAGGACTCCACACCTGTACACAGTACTCCAATCTAGATCATACTAATGCTGTATACAGTTTGACTATCTTTTCCTTGCTACTATGTTTAATATTTCTTTTTATCATACCTAACATTGCATTTACCTTTTTCACTGCTACCTGGACTTGCACACTCACATTACCTATATGATCTATTATAACCCCTATGTTCCTTTCGTTTTCTATCATTCTAATATTGTTCTAGCCCATTATGTAATTTCATTTCATATTTGATCTACCCATGTGGATGACTGTACATTTGCCAGCTCTCAGACCATTCTTGAATTTCATAGAAATCCGACTTCAATATATCCACTTCTGCTTTAAATGAGATTAAAATAAGGCGAGGCTGCAGCGGTTCTGTGGATGTGTATAATGAGAAAAAAAACATTAAAGAAACTAGTAAAAGTTGATTAAGGTTGAGCTCAATTAAAATATAAAAATGGGTATGGTCAGATACCGCACCGAGACGAGAACACAAACAAAACCTACGTTACGACCCACTCAGTTTCAATCGAGCGCTTGGCACAGCCGGTCGCTATGACAGGAAGCATCTACTACCAGAAACAGATGAGTTGACCATTTTTTCTTATATGTTGATTTGTTAATTCAGTGTTGTTGTCCCTGATGAAGGCCTATTGGTCGTAACGTAGGTTTTGTTTGTGTTCTCGTCTCGGTGCGGTATCTGACCATACCCATTTTAAAATTTTGATTGAGCTCAACCTTAATCAACTTTTACTAGTTTCTTTCATGTTTTTTTTCTGCTTTAAATGAGACACTACTGTATAGTTTTGCGTCATCAGTGAATTTTGCAATAATGGATCCTAAATCAATGTTCAAATTGTTTATATATATTAAGAACAAAATTGGTCCTAAAACTGAGCCCTGTGGTACTCCACACTTTACTTCACACCACTCTTAGTACTCCTTATTTATGCCCCCTCTCTGCCTTTTTCTGGTTAACCAATTTTCAATCCATTTGGCAACTACCTCACCTATTCCATTTGATTTTAACTTTCTAAATAATCTTTGATGAGTTACTGTATCAAAGGCCTTAGCAAAATCAAGATAAATAACATCAACTGGCTCCCCTTTATCTATCATTTTAGTAACCTCCTCCATGAATTCTAATAGATTTGTTAATGGAAAACACATGCTGACTATTTCTTATTATATTAAACTTGTCTAAATGCATTACAATGTTTTTTTTAAAATTATTGACTCACTATTATGTACAGACTATGCTCGTTAAACTCACCGGTCTATAATTTGATGGCAGATTTGAGTTGAGATTTAGACGATGGAGAGAGGCAGTTGAGATAGACACACAGTAAGCAAGGTAACTACCCTCATATTATGTTTGGGTCATAATTACAAGTCATCAGTATCTTATAGAGGCAGTCTTCCAGTCATCCCATTTATTATATTGACGCAGTCCCACTGATCACGTTGACATCACCTTGATCACGTGAATGTAAGTTGTCAGTCGCAGCTAGAGGCAGCTTACCAGCGATCCCATGAATCATATTTCATGCAGTCTATCCTGACCATGTTGAGACCACTTTGATCAACGGCCGACAAAGAGGAACAAGACCATGGATGTCATACTTGAGTTTAGAACCTACGAACTTTACCATCAGCGGCAATCCGCAACTAAGTTCGGTCGCAGCACACCAGATTAGGAGAGGAGAAAGAACTAGTCAATAACAGTATCGATACGGTTAGGTTTAGCGGTAGGAGTGTTTTAGATAAGTGTGTGAGAGAAATAATTTAAGTTGTTAGAGGGTTTATAGTTGGCAGTGTTACTTGAATAAATAATCTGTTGTATTGTGTTTATATTTAGTCTTACTTGAATTTGTTTAGAGTGAGTGTAGAGTGTAATAGAATAGAGCAGACCTCTTTACCTACTGTGACAGAGCTCCATCAAATCAATCAGCTCTGGTACAGTAACTGAACTGTTGTGATTTAGTAACTCCTCATCTACCATGAGATGTAAAAGACGTCTATTGGTTTTTTTTGTTGGTGTATTATAGTTTCTACAAGTTCATGCCGTACCCTCCTTAGCCGTCCTTTTATGACGTGTTTGCAGGTTATATTATTATTATTCTCTGCTCCCCTTTCAGACACTGGTAAAACTCTTCAATAATTTTTAGAAATATCAAAACAGTATTCTTATTTATAGAATCACAGTGATAAATTCTAAACAATGGAGCATCAATGGAGCAGTCTGTCAGAGTTTGCCTTCAAGTTTGCACATTAAGATCACTAACAGCCAAAACTTTGATGCTTAGAAAAGGTATACTGCTGTGAATATTAATGTTAAAAAGGATACAACACCAACAAGGTTAAATTCTTGATAGTTGTCACAAGGGTTTGGGCTGAACCAGTGGACACCAGCTTGCTTATCATATGTGAACATACCTGAAATATTTACTTTTTTTTAGTACATGAAAGTCATTGTCAGAACTGTGGGAATTAATTAACTGTTACCACTAACCCCACTCCAGCATAAATCTTCTGTTATATAAGTTATTACCATCAGGGATGAAGTGTTAGAGGTTTCACTGTATGAGATCTTAGCTTTTTGTGAGAGATGATGACCAGTTCTGTGTAGTGCTGCATTACATTTCCTAATCATAAGTCATGTACCATCTATGAGAGAAAAGTGCTCAAAGCATATTTGCCACTGTATAGAGACAGACTGTAACTGAAGAAAACATACATTTTTTCAATACTTGGCACTGAGGAGACAAGAGAGAAAACATTATATTACTGGTCTTACGTAAATCTGCATGCTAAATCTTTTTTTCTGTTTTCCTGGAAATATCAGACTTATCTCTATTACTGCCTTCCCTTCTTTTATATATCTACTTTGTCATGGTAGAGGAACTTGTTTGTCCCTTCAACTCAAAGAGCTAGGCTGGTTACAGCATAGCTACCAGCAGGGTCTCGCAAGCCAAACAGGTTGAAGGGTAGGTATTTGTTGACACATTAAAGCACAAATCTAATGTCCTGCAAGCAGGATGGTTGCAGTCAAGAGCTGAGGCACTCCAAACTAACAAAATCAGATACACTAGGCTACAGGTCTTATGATAAAGTGCAATAGAAATTTGCTTCGTAATGATGTTTTGAATACAAAATACTACAAAAACAACATAGCACCACACATTCTGGTGAGAGTGATGCCTCTCCCCCTTTTCTTTACCCTTTCAAAGAGATACACTCATTGACCACTTCTGTTTTTAAATATACTCTCAAGTTGATGTCTGAAAGTTTAAGAAGAATCATTACTAACCATAATTTGGAAGAAAGATCTGCCTGACCAACAGTAGGAACCACTCCTTGGTAAGTCCACCCATATCCAGACCTGGCTCTCCAGTGAATGAAACTTTCAACTTCTTTTTTAAGTCGTGTTGCTTCTTAGCAATCTGTGTATACATTTTGTTAATAAACAGAGACTGAGGATATACTGAGATGAATTCAGCAACATGAAATTGTAGAAGAAAAAAGCACATCAAACAGTTATAGGACAAGAAGATGAAATTGCAGAAGAATTGTACACTGGAAAAGTACAGCAGTCATTATCAGAGATCTTTTACACGGAAAAAGGAAATGAAAATGTGAAAAAGTACGAGTGGTGCACACTATTTTAACATAAATATGAACATGGAAATACAGAAGAAATTATCTCAACAGTTCAGTTGGATGGTCAGTTGGATGGTTATTTGGATGGTCAGTTGTTGTCTTTGTTAATTAGGCACTGTATAGTGCAAGGGGTGACAAATTTGTTTAGGATCTAGGAACCAGGTAAAAAAATCGAGGAACCAGGTAAAAAAAATCGAGAAGCCAGGTAAAAAAATCGAGGAACCAGGTAAAAAAAATCGAGGAACCAGGTAAAAAAAATCAAGGAGCCAGGTAAAAAAATCGAGGAACCAGGTAAAAAATAATCGAGGAGCCAGGTAAAAAAAATAGAGGAACCAGGTAAAAAAAATCGAGGAGCCAGGTAAAAAAAATTGAGGAGCCAGGCGTAGCGCTGGATATCCACAATGAGGAAATTGTGCAAATAAATAAGACACTACCTCTACACCTCATGGTAGAAGAGCAGCGACTAAGTAAGTAAATAGGACACTGATCTTGAAATGTTACGTGCCACAGTACAATTCTAAGGTGCCATTTCTAAGCGCCATCGCGACCTGGTGCCTGGGATTTGTCGTGTCCTAGAATAGTGTGATGTACACTGATGACATTTTGCTAGTTAGATACAAACAGGCATCTGACTGTTAAAGTTGATTGAACAATATTTAATGTCACAAAACATTTGAATCACTCTCCAAACATGACTCAGAAAAGTAGTACTCATTGAATTATCCATTTTCTTCTTCTGCGTTCGTTCTCAATATCCCACAACCAAGCCCTGAACAGGGTTTTGCAAGTAGCAGAATATAGTCAGGAGAATGGAATGCGTTGTGTCTCTAGTTTACAGCTTGACTGCAACATTTGCACCTTTCGGTCAGACACATCCGTCTTTGGCAGCAGGCATGTTTTTTTAAGTACCATGTTAGCCTTCCCTCTTCAATTCCTTCTATTTAGCCAGACTGCTCTGTTGCAGCTTGTTATCCAGGATCACCACGTGGAAGCATAGAAGGATCTTGGAAGCTCTTGTTTGCTGGCCCTAACATTAGAAGTTGGATATGGGTTGCTAACCGCTACAGCTCATGTGCTGCTCAGTGTCTTAATCCATTTGCACTGACTTTAACTTATTCCTATAGCCATGGCGAAAATGTATGCAATATCTTGAAAGCTTCCTTTTCAAAAGTTTCAAAATCTAAAATTAAACAGTTTGTAAAGTAAAGTAAAGTATCCGATAGTATTACTGCCATAGGGGTGTGAGGTGTTAGCGATCTCACATTTCAAAGGCTCGGCTATATGAGGGCGGTAGCCATCTCCTCTCCCTTGCCGCTTTTACTTCCTGGACTGAACCGGTACCCATTTATGGCTGGGTCGACCCGGGAGCCATTGCGGTCTGAAAAAAACAATACCGCCTCAACTGGGGAATGAACCCAGGACCACTCAGATGCGAAGCCAGTGCGCTAACAATCCAGAACCAACCAACAAGCTTTGCCTCACCTCATTTAATGAGTCGGAGACTAGATGAGAACGTCGCACAGTCAGGTTAAGAAACAGCATTCCTATATCTGGTAGCTGTCGACGCTGTACTTTTGCAACAAGACTCTTCTGCAAATAATTAAAGACATTTAAATTTGAGTTTAATTACAAACAATATAAGCTTCATGAACATTATCAAACAGATATTGCAGAAAGGTAATCACAATTCTCAGTTTTGCAATTTAATTTGTTCAGATTTAAGCAGATGTTTTCATTCACAAGTATGCCATGGGCTTAAATTGTTTGTGGATGCTGCCAAGATGAACACATAGAAAAATTTGCGAGGCTTCAAATCTCAGAACTTGATAAAACAAGTACTAGGAAAACAACAGCATGACCCAATAGGTCTGTTCTCTCTAGCTGTAATAAAAAGCCAAAGTGTTTCAATACAGAAATAAAAATGAGTAAGTAATGCCTGTTTCCCTGCATCTCATATAAAAGATTCTTTTTCAGCATAATGATGTTGATAAGGACGTTGTGACATTGTCAGTGTTGACAGTGACACATCAATATATGTGCCATCCGGCTCGACACTTCTAGTTTCCACTGCCCTTTTGGGTTATGGGTTTGCCTTCCTACTGCAATCCCAATTCTCTTAGCCAGACTACACTAGTGCAGCCTGTTTCTATGGCTGCCACTTGGACATAGAATACAGTTGTGGTCAGCTGTGGTTCACTGACCCTAATGCAAAGTGCCAGCTATGAGTTGCTGACTACTGTCAGCTCATTCACTGTACTGCATCTTCGGCCTCACAAAAGATTCTCACATCTCTAAATTCAATCAACAATACTTAAATATATTTTGTTCTTCTCAAACTCTTTCAAGCAAACAAAAAAAATTATTTCAGGGCAGAAGTTAAACATCTGAGTCTAACATTTGAGGTATTCATAATGTATTTCTCATTGCAATGCAAAATAAAATGAAACAAAGCCATATAATTTGAAAGAGCTTAACATTTTGTAAAATTGTATTCGAAGGTAAGTTTATGCCTTCTTAAATCAAATGATCTCAAAAAGTTCAACATTTCTTTCATGCTGAATCAAAGGTCTGTTTTCTCAGAAGTTTGATCTAAGCAATGATGACAATCTCAATCTTACCCTAGCCATTATGATCATCTGTTGCTCTGAATCCTTTTGAAGAATTGTTCTTTTTGCTGTGATGCTCAGTATAAATGGATACTGACAAAATGAGAATCTGAGAAAAGAGAAAGGAATAAATCAATTCAAAATTATGTTGTTTAGATGCACAATATGGGAAGATGACAAGAGGTAGAAAAAAGAAGAGACAAAATTGATATTAGTTATAAGATAAAGTAGTCTTTTATTGTAATTATTTTTTTGGAGGTGAAAAAACACTTTTTTTAGTTTTTTCATTTCGTATTTACTAGTTTCATTCTCATATTGTTGTACAATTTTTGAAAGTACCTTGTTACTCAGTTTTTTTGTTTCGTTCTTAATTTTTTCACATAGTCAAGCCAATTACCTGCTTTGAATACAGATACAAGTCTGACAAGATGACATTCAGCAAAAATGTATATTTTCTTTTATTACTAAATGAACCATAGCTAAATTTTTACAAATGGAATCCGAAGCCTCCAAAAATGTATTACAATTAAACCCATGCACAAAAGTAGAAGATCTGGACTGTGTATATTATTGAGCATTGCTCACCCAACCATAAACATCTCAATGAAAAAAATTAACACACTGCCTAAAAATATGTTTAGCTAGTGGTCTACACTTTACACTACAATAATAAATTATTGAAAGTTAACTCAAAAGCAAAAAAGAAGAAAAAATAATGTCAACCAATTTATTTATTCAGAGGATGTTTTATAATAACTACTCAGAAGCAAGGAGTGTTGATACTAAAGCAAATACAGAAATAACACAAATGTGTTTCTTTGGTGCTGAGAAATATATGAGATAAATTTCAAAAGTAGAATATACGAATGACTGATCCTGAAAATTGGGTGAGAATCAGTAATACAGTTATTTTGGACTGTGACAAATGAGCGACGAACAAAGTAACAGATAAGGAAAATGATGTAGTATGAACTAGACATACACTGAGAAAACATTTTACTACTGTAACTTGTCTGAAAATGTAAACAGAAAGAAAAGAAGATCAAAGAACATGGTACAACAGAAATGAAAGCACATTTGCAGAGCAGCAGAGAGAATCATTGGGAAACAGCTAATGTATCTACAGTCCAAAGAGAAAAAGTAGAAATGGATAGGGCACACCCTTAGCAAACAGCTAACTTACATAATCCTTCATACTTTTGACAGGAAGAGTGATGAAGGAGAAAATAGCTTGGAGAAGAGCAATAGAAAGAAAAGCCAAAACAATTTAGAATTTTGTGTACAGAGATAATGATGATGATATAACAAAATTGGTGTCTGACATCTACTGCAGTTCTGTGTGCTACAGGAAACAAAAATGATGGATGAATAAGTAATGTGAGAAGAAGGACATGATTCATGGAAACATAAGACCACAGTCAAAAAAAGATTAAAAGCAATATCTGATTAGCTGTATACTAAATGACAATGCCAATGTGCTCTTTTAATGAGGCCGAAGTTACATCAGTACATGAGCTGACAGCAGCCTGTGACTCATATAACTGATTGATTTCATCAGGGTCAGCGAATCCTAACTGAAAGTACCTTATTCTGCCTCCAAGTGGCAGCCCTAAAAACAGACTGCACCCATATGATCTGGCTGAGAGAATAGGAATCGAAGAAAGAAACAAGTCCAGTCCCAAAAAATGTTGTGCTGAAACCACATGTATCAAGCTGAAAGTCACCAAAATTGCAGCATCTCTGTAAATTATGACCCAACAGCCTTTTCCAGACAAATGCCAAAGAAGAAAAACAAAGTGTACTGTGCTCACTGTGTACATTTTTCTTTTGTATCAATTATGATAATTGAGAAACTTTGTAGAGAGATAAGATGAATACATTCAGTATTCAGTCACTGATCTTTGCATACATGGGATCCAATAAACTGATTGACTGATATGTGGTGGAAAAGAGTAAAATATTTTCCAGTACATTTACAAGGCTGTCTGCATTATTTATAACAAAATTACTTCTCAAAAGTGTCACTAGCCCCATTTATACTCTACAAAAATTTTGTTCCGAAGTCATATGACATAATTGCAATATTAAACAAGAATATGAAAAAGCTACAGATGTAAGCTGATTCAACTAATGCCCATGTTTGCTGTACTTTCATAAAGACTCCTCCCCATACATACAAATAAATATTATACACATTTCTCTGCCTACCCTGCATGTGAGCTTGGATTCTGCCAGGCATAGTATTCTGCCATTAAATCAAGATGGTCTAGAGTGCTGTTGTAGAAACCTGTATACTGGACCAAGGGAGGAGTATGCAGACTATTTGCTGCATCTATAAGAGACACAGATAAAGTCCATAAAAAATCAATTGTTCCTGACATTGAAAAAAATCAAAGATTCGTACTTGTTTAGTCTATTCATTCAGATGTATAAACAAGGGGACAAAAATGGGGTTTAACTTATAACTAAGATGATGGTTTGAATAAGCTTAACGTCGAGGTCATGATCTTTTACTGTACTTTAATGTTGCCATGTTTACAGTTGATCTGACATTTGCAGGTGAAATGTTTAGAAAACACTTAGGAAATATGTTTAACTACACTTTTCTCTTTAAATTTCACAGAAATATATAGAGTTGCAATAGCCAATCTGATTTCAAGTAGTGGTTCCTTTTCTACCTTCTTCTTTTCTGTTTCTTGTGGTTTATAGTTTCTACAGGATGGAGTATCCAGCCAAATGTCCAATCTTACTTAGTCACATCTTACAACAACCCTGGTAGGTCAAAGTGCTACTATTCTTTGCTCCCTTTTCTGGTCCAGGTTACACCCAGGTGATGGTCACTCTTCACCAATCATTTTGGACCATTCTCTTAAGCTGCACCCATAAGCTCCCATTTGACTTGACTTACTCTTCCACTGATGTTTTTCAGCCTACCTATTCTTCTGTTGGTAAAGGTCTGTCGACTGGATTTTATAGTCCAGTTACATGCCATAGAATGCTGGGACCTTACTGGTAACGCTCTACTGGGTTTTTGGTTTATGTTTTCCTTTCAGCATCGTCGTTTATGCCTCTCCATGTTACAAAAGGTTCCTTTTTTTCCACCATGAGGCAGCTCTTCAAGGTACATCTCCACTTGGAATGGTCTGGAGTTTTGTCTTCCCAGGATGTCAGACAACTGACCAGTGCCTTCCTATGCTGTTTACATAAATTTTTGAACATCAGCTGTAGTTGATCGATTATTCTTTTGCCATATGCCAACTGTCCATAGAGAATTTCTTTGAGGATGCAACTATCTTAGATGCCATGAACACAACTAAGCCATTATAGTCTTCACTGCCTAAGGAGAGTGTACATGTTTGGGAGACCAGTATGAGAGGGCACTTCTGTATTTCTCACTCTGTTCCTCCATTTAATTTCAAGGATTGATCGCAGACACTGAGATGAAAGGTGTTAAGCCTTTGCTTTTATTTGGCATAGGTTGCCTAAGTTCTATTCCCATATAGGAGCACGCTGACAACCTATACATTGTAAACCTAAGGCCTTGGTTTTAATTATTATGAGTTTTTTGGTTTTCACAAAAAGGCATTGTGTGACAAACAAATGTGGCACCAGCTTTGCCAATGCGATTGTCAATTTGTATGTCTTGGGAGAGCTTGTCGTTAATGAGGGACCCTAGGTATGTGAATTGGTGCACAGCTGCCAATTCATAATTATCAATGTTAAGAGTTGGCGTGGCATCTACTTCATGTTCAAGCACATTTATTTTGTTGAGATTTATTGTGATATCAACATCTTTGCAAGCCTGGAAGACATGATCTATCAAGCTCTAAGGTCCTGCTGACTGTAGGTGCCATTACAGTATCATCAGGAAATAGCAAGTCTCTGATGGTGACCTCCGTGATCTTCATTTTGACCTTGAGCTTTGGAAGATTAAACAGTTGACCTGAAAGCCACATAGTCCTGCTTACAGATGCTCTGGCCGTAGTCACAGCACTAAAAAGCCAGAAAAACACTGAACTTAATGATTTAAGAGCAGTACTCTGTCAACTATGCCAGCAGGCCGCACCAAAAAGGGTAGTGGTGCAGTGGGTTCCATCTCACTGCAACATCCAAGGCAACGAGGAGGCAGACAGACTGGCAAAAGAAAATGCAAAATTATCACAACCAGACACAACGAAGAGTCAAAACGGCTTATTAGAGCTAGATACATGACCAAATGGGAAACCGAACATATTGGCTACACCAAAAACGATGCCTATTACCAGTTGAACAGAAGAGAGCAGGTCGTGGTCTTCAGACTTCGCACTGGCCACAATAGACTGAAGTACCACCTATTCAACAAATTGAAGATAGATGGCACCGACGAATGCCCGTGTGGTACCGGGAAAATGACCGCTGAGCATTTGCTGCAAAACTGCCCGACATACGAGGATCAGAGAGAGCAGATGTGGCCATCACCAGTGGCAACACTAGACAAGCTCTATGGTAGTGTCGACAGCCTCAGGATGACGGCTGATTTTTTTCGAAAAAATAAATGTTACTTTCTGACTGCATACGATGAAGAAGAAGAAACAGTTGACCATCCAACCTAGTATAAAGACAGATTCCTTCATTTGCGTTACCAAATGCATGCCTCGGTAGCAGAGCAAAGAAGATTCTTAACAGTTTCAGGGTCAGGACTCAGTCTTGCTAAACACCCCTGTGAATATCAAATTAGATCGTTCCTTTCATGGCTCTATGAAACTTTATTATTAGCTATAGCAGTTTGCTATCACAATCCAAGCCATATAGTAGGATTGTTTTTACGTTAGTGTTAAACAGTCTATTATTACTTTTCTAGAAAAATGCTTGTGAGTTTCATATGTGGTGAAGAGTATTTATAAAAATCTAGTTTTGTTAATCTTGGCTTGGCTTGGCATAGCTTTTAGAGCAAGGAAATGTAATGAAACTGGTTGTTTACAGACTTCGCAGAGTCTTCTAAACCAGTATAAAGACGTTAAGTATACTAATACCATAGAAACTTGACTTATTCTATATAAACTATCATTACACCATTTATTCCAATTGTTGGGGTCAACTTGGAAGATTATGGAGCTGAGAAATAAAAGCAGATTGCCTCTGCTTTTGCCACACAGGGTACAGGCTAAGTTTTTTAAGTTTTACCTACAAAAGAAAGAAAAATGTAGACTTTACAGGGGTTATAAACCCATGTCTTCTTGGTCAATAGATTGATATCATGGTTGCTCAACAAAACTTTGTCTTCAATTTAACAGTGAATTATATAACTAATTAGATAGGGAATGTACTCACTGAACAAAGCCAAGACTTTTGTTGCACTAGGTATCCACCATATACATTTTGCCAAAGGCGGTAAGTCATCAGGTTTCGGTGGAAACAGACGGACCGAGATAAAGTTATGGATTCGTTCAATGACACATCGAAACCTGTCACTTTTTAACCTGCATTGATTTGTTGAATATATGGCAAACATCATGCAAAATAAAACTTTTCTTATTTACTTTAAGAAGAAAATATTATAATTTGTTGATGTATGTTTCATTATATTATTTATAAAAAGAAAGTAAGGAAACATGATGAGTACAACACAATTTAAGAAAATAGAGAGAAGATATTGAAAAGTTTAACATCATTACATAAAGATGTTTCAACTCTAACAAAAAGTATAACTAGTGAGAGTATAACTAGTGAGAACACTTGATGATAATAACGATGGTCAGAGATGAAATTCAACTCACACAATGAAATCCCTCTTTGGTAGAAAGTATTTCAACACTTGGCAGCGCACACTTTACAAAATTTGCAAAAACTACTTTGTTTAACTGAAAGTTCTAAAAACACTTCCCCAAACGTTAAACAGAGTGGCCCAAAAAAAACCATACTCAAAGATATAAAAGATACAACTTTATGAGTTTTTATTAAAACACTGGAACTTTAGAATAATATTGATCAAATAAAAATAATAAAATATTGAAACAAGTGTAAACCAGTCATATCATGCTTCAAAGCTATGTAACATGTTCCAAATAACCTTCTTTAAACTATTATTGAGGGGGGGGGGGGGGGGGGGGGGAAAGAGATACCGAAAATAACGAGTGTTCTCAATGGGTTACTAAAGAAGAAGAAGAACACACAAAGAGGCAAGGTTTAAATGTGTGAGAAATATGGGTGACCATCCTTCATCAACAGTCATTTTAAAACTCAGGTCAACCTAAGATAATGCCAAAACTCCCCAAAAAACCCTTCATCTATCTCACATTGTTGTAAGCTTATGGTCACCACCAAAGTTTGCCTCTTATGAAAGCATGTACCAAAGCACTTTGCACATTCTTGCAGTGGTGGTTTTAGTATCAAATTGTTTCTTATAACCTTATTTAATTATCTTTTACAACATGATTGGAAGGTTTGCAGTGGTCCTATTCTTGTTTTCTTAGATCTAGTTTCTATAATTTAATATTATAATTTAGCGCTATATTTCTTTTTACCAATTTCAAAGCCACTGCATTATTTGTCTTTGATACCTGCTTCTATTCATGTTAGGCACATAGCCATTCAACAAATTGAAGATAGGGTGGACCGACGAATGCCCGTGCGGTACTGGTAAAATGACCACTGAACATCTGCTGCAGAACTGCCCGACATACGAGGATCAGAGAGAGCAGATGTGGCCATTACCAGTGGAACTGTAAGACAAGCTCTATGGTAGTGTCGACAGCCTCAGGATGACCGCCGCTTTTTTCGAAAAAATAATGGTTACTGTCTGACTGTGTACGCAGAAGAAGAAGAAGAAGAAGGCACATAGCCAGTCCATCTCTATCTTATTCAATTTATCTCAAAGTTTATATAACAAATTTCTATTTGTTTGGAATTTCTGTATTTCTATCTCTTTCTTTATAAGACACCACAAATAATTTTTGAAGACAGAATGTACACCAAGATTTTAGGAAAATTGAATGTACAAATATAAATTTGGGAATAAGGGGAGAGGAGAATAACATCACGGTCAGAAAAAATATACTGACCAAGACCCCTACCTAACTTCCATGCAGTTCTCTTTGGAAACGACTGTTTCATGGCAGCCTGGCTAACAAGGTGGGGGACCAACATGATCCCCATAGTTGCAAGGATCATGTAGACAAAGCCAAGCACAGTCCAACATCCTGGAAGACCTTGGTCCACTTTCATTAGCACATTGGATGTAAGGAAAGGTACAGCATCCCACCACTTAACGTCCTTTTCAGGGCACACGATAAAGTACTCATCATCGACATTTAACAACAACAACATGGAAATAAAATATGTGCACTAATTACTTAGGAAGACATAGTATGCACCAACAACATGGAAAGAACATGCACCAATAACATAAAATTAACAGATGTGCACTAATTACTTAGGAAGACATAGTATGCACCAACAACATGGAAAGAACATGCACCAATAACATAAAATTAACAGATGTGCACTAATTACTTAGGAAGACATAGTATGCACCAACAACATGGAAAGAACATGCCCCAATAACATAAAATTAACAGATGTGCACTAATTACTTAGGAAGACATAGTATGCACCAACAACATGGAAAGAACATGCACCAATAACATAAAATTAACAGATGTGCACTAATTACTTAGGAAGACATAGTATGCACCAACAACATGGAAAGAACATGCACCAATAACATAAAATTAACAGATGTGCACTAATTACTTAGGAAGACATAGTATGCACCAACAACATGGAAAGAACATGCACCAATAACATAAAATTAACAGATGTGCACTAATTACTTAGGAAGACATAGTATGCACCAACAACATGGAAAGAACATGCACCAATAACATAAAATTAACAGATGTGCACTAACATGAGAAGACAGAATGTGCGCCAATAACATTCAATGCAAAGCTGTGCTCTAATAACTTGGGAAGCCAGAACAACACCAATAACTTTGGAAGTTGTGCACTGGTTTATGCCAATTTTATGGCAACTGTTTGTAGTTTCGTGATTTTTTTGTCGTTTACTTAGTTGAAAGTTTTCTCATACAATGCATTTATATTTTATACTTATATTCGAGGGGCAAGACACTTGCTTTTCAACAAATGAATGAACAAAAGCATGAAATAGTGGAGTTTCAAAACCCACAAGTTTCAAATATTTTCTGATCTCAAGGATGGCGAGACTAGCGTCTAGCCATATCGGAGATTGACAGAAAACAATAACATGTTGTCGACATGCTATGCACGTAAAAGAACCCTTCGCAGTAGACAAATTGAAAAAAAGCAGGTTGTTATAGTCACTGTCTGGGAAAAGGATTTAGAATGATAATTAAATTTCTATCCAATATGCCACCTACCTTCCCCAGGCGTAGTTAAAAAGAATGTACTAAGATTAATTTAGACTACCTGGCATCAGGCATAAACTGGTTTCTTCATCTTCCTCTTCTGCATTTGTCCAGAGAAGGACATTTGTGACGCGTTGTAGTTTACAGCGAGACAGAAATTTCTGCACCTTCAGCCCAACACATCCGATTTCAAAACAGCATTTTAAAAATCAGGTTTGCCTTCCCTCTTCAATACCTAATTTCTTAGCCAGGCTGCAAGGTTGCAGTCTGTTTCCAGTGCTGCCACTTGGGAGGTGGAATAGGGTTTTAGTTAACTGTAGGTCACTGACCTTGATACTGTTGCATCTTCGGCTCCTAATATGCCTGTTTGCATAGATTCAGAGTTCCAAGTATTCATTTTGGTTAACTTGGTTTGCTACTTTTATCTGTGTTCTTTTTGTGTGCCCAGTCTTTAACAAAGGCCTATTTAGATAGATTTGACTTAGTGGTTCATTTTATATCTTGAAGTGTGGAGAGCTTTTCTTTTGGCTTATTGTTTCTACAGCATGGGGCAACATCTGGCATATTTTGATGTCACATTTCTTTGCTCACCTTTCTGTAACACACAGATACTATTTAAATAGAAAGGTAAGTAATCATATTTTACAAGGTCATGTAAAACTGTTTTATAACCTTATTTGTATTTTGACCAAATAAATGAGGAAAAAACAACATGCACGATATTCTCGCTTTCAAACAAACCCCAAAACACCAAAATAAGTCTTAACGGCAAATACCTGCGGTCAAACGACAACCCAAACTACCTGGGAGTTACATTTGATCAGCGCATGACATGAAAAAGTCAGATCGAGAGAAACCGAATGAGAGCCAGAGAAAGAATGGCAATCATGAGGAAACTTGCTGGCACAAGCTGGGAAGCAGATGAAAGTATACTAAAGAAACTGTACACTGGAAGAGTGAGACCAGTTCTCGAGTATGGCATTGCGGCATGGACAACAGCGGCAAAGGCGAACTTTGACAAAATTAGCAAACTTCAAAACCAAGCCATGAGAGTTATAACAGGAGGCATGAAGTCAACGCCAATTGTAGAGCTTGAAAAGATTAAAAATCTGCAATCCATGGCCGACAGAAGAGACTGCAGAGCCCAGCTGCAATTAGAGAAACTCAGAAGACTGACTGACCATCCAATGCACCAGAGACTAAACAATTTCGGAAATGGGAAGCTAAAGCGAAGAAACTTTGCAGAAATAGCCAAAGCAAAGATGCACGAAGACCCTATGAATGCACTAACCACACCAAAGCCCATCCCTACTGTACGAAAACCTACCTGGAGGCAGCATATATTTCCAGAAGTGGTAGAAAATATACCAGGTATTGGAAACAAGAACAGCCAGACTAAAAAGGAAAGAAGAGACATAACCCTGAGGTATATAACGAAAAAAGTACCCAAGCATGGACTGGACCAATGCATACACCGACGGTTCTGTAACAAACACAACACAGAATGGAGGGGCAGGGGTATTCCTGAGCCTACCAAATGGTAGAAAAATAACACTGTCAGTGGCAACTGGAAAATACACAAGCAATTTCAGAGCAGAGGCAGAGGTACTGAGGGCTGCAGTAGAAGAAATGGTGACAGGCAAAAGAAATGAAAACCATATAGTCCTGTTTACAGATGCCCTGGCCGTAGTCACAGCACTAAAAAGCCAGAAAAATACTGAACTTAATGATTTAAGAGCAGTACTCTGTCAACTATGCCAGCAGTCTGCAACAAAAAGAGTAGTGGTACAGTGGGTTCCATCCCACTGTAACATCCAAGGCAACGAGGAGGCAAACAGACTGGCAAAAGAAGGTGCAAGACTACCACAACCAGATCCTAGTGTGACCTATGAAGAGTCAAATAGGCTTATTAGAACTAGATACATGACCAAATGGGAAACAGAACATACTGGCTACACAAAAATCGATGCCTATTACCAGTTGAACAGAAGAGAGCAGGTCGTGGTCTTCAGACTTTGCACAGGCCACAATAGACTGAGGTACCACCTATTCAATAAATTGAAGATAGGTGGCACTGACGAATGCTCGTGTGGTACCAGGAAAATGACCACTGAACATTTGCTGCAAAACTGCCCGACATACGAGGATCAGAGAAAGCCGATGTGGCCATCACCAGTGGCAACACTAGACAAGCTCTATGGCAGTGTGGACAGCTTCAGGATGTCCGCTGCTTTTTTCTAAAAAATACAGGTTAACGTCTGACAGCGTACGAAGAAGACAAAGAAGAAGAAGTATTTTGACCTAGGAAGCTACACAGTTTTTACTTGACCATTTCGTCCAATAACTACCGGTTGCAATGACTTTTATTATTGTGTGTTTACCTTTTTAACCAATGCACCAAGTAGTGATGATCATGGTCTGACAGTGCTGCTATCTGTCGTAGAAGGTGGGCAAATATCACATAAGCTGTTCGGCTGCTGAACTGTGGGTTCTGAACAGAGAAACACAGGAACAAAAATATTAGGTCCTCTGTAGCAAAATTATAATGTGTCATTCTGTATTGCCAATTTTTTTTCTTATTAGTAAGATGAGAAGTAAGAAAAAAAAAATTTATATTTCAAATATTAATTCTCATATATTTTCTTCTCCTTCTTCGTTTGTTCAAAATCGCCCGCTACCAATCCTTGAAAAGAGTAGCTGGATGTAGTTAAGAGAACGGAATGCGCTGTGTTATAGTTTACAGCTTGACTGCGATATTTGCAACTTTTGGTCCCCCATTTGACTTCAGCAGGCATTTTTGGGTACTGGGTTAGTCGTCTCTCTTCGATCCCTTCTCCTTAGCCAGTCTGCTCTATTACAGCATGTTATCCAGGATCATCACGAGGAGGTGTAGAAATGTCTTGGCAGCTCTGTTTCGCCCACCGCTGCAGCTCATGCACTGCTCAGCATCTTGATCTGAGATATTTTCTGAAGATCGTAATTACTTTCCCTCATTCGGCTCAGTAGAAACATCTTCAACTCATCATCTTATCCTTTTCTACACCAACTGAAACATAGAGTCATCACTAAAGATGGTCTCCTTCAGAAAACCAGCAACCACTTTCCATGCTCTTACGGTGGTGGTTTCTGTAGGCAAATTGTTTTACACAATGAGGTTGCTAGCTCCAACCACAACTCTCTTTAGTTGTCTTTTATGATATACATGGAGATGCAGTGATCCTACTCTTTTCTTCTATGTAAGGACTTTGAGGATTGACATGAGAAAGTGGGGACATGCACAGCTACACCAATCACTCTCCTTATATTAATATTTTGAGCTACTGTCTAGCGGATATTGGAGTTGTTATAACTTCCTCTTCCACTGTTCTTCAGTGAGTGTACTTTGACCTCTAGACTCTTCTCTTTCCTGTAAGTTTCCAGCAATGTCAGGTTTCACTATTTAGCCTTTTCCTGAGTGTGTGTGTCATACCCATCTTCAATTTCTCTCATGAATATCTAGCTGTACTTGTTATCTTGATGTTCTATTTCACAAATTTGTTAAATGAATACATCTGGCAACCTGGAAAGGAAGTATGCGATGACGACATCAGTTGGTCAAGCAATAGTATTTCAGAATTTCACTAATACTTTATATTTTGAATCTATAGGTATAGCTGAACAGAAGAGAGCAGGTCGTGGTCTTCAGACTCCGCACAGCCCACAACAGACTGGGGTACCATCTATTCAATAAACTGAAGACAGGTTGCACTGACGAATGCACCTGTGGTACAGGGAAAATGACCGCTGAACATCTGCTGCAAAATTGCCCGACATACGAGGACCAGAGAAAGCACATGTGGCCATCACCAGTGGCAACACTAGACAAGCTCTATGGCAGTGTTGACAGCCTCAGGATGACAGCTGCTATCTTCGAACAAATTCAAGTTGACGTCTGACAGCGTACGAAGAAGAAGAAGAAGAAGAAGAAGAAGAAGAATCTATAGGTATGAGTAGAAAGTGTGCCATATAGTTATCATCACTAGAATTTATGGATAATATATTTTTTCATTTTTTCAAGGCTTTGAGTTAGATTAAAATAGATGATTACATTGGAAATGAAACATATATTTTTTGATTATAAAACATAAAGAGTAAATACCTGAATAAGTATAAGGAAAGCTCGAAGATCATCCTTGCTGTGGGGCCTAGAAGAGAAAATAGGGGAAAAAAAAAATGTGTCTTTAGAACGCAATATATTAGAACTAGTGGAAAGGCTTCCCCAAATGAGCCCCTACTGCAGAAAAGAATGTGAATACTGCACCTCCATACATATCATAAAACGTGACTATAGAGAGTTGTGCTTTGGGTTAGCAGCATCATCATGTAAAATATATTACTACAGTAACCACTATTAAAAATGCACATAAAGTGCTTTGGCCAACTTGCCAACTGTAGTGGTGGTCCTATACTCCTATAGAGTAAAAAAGGATAAGAAGAAGTTGAAGCGCTGCCACAAAGAAAAAGAGCACTATGGTTGCCCAAAGTATCATTGTATATATGGAAAACTAAACAAATTAATTCAATTGAAAGTTAAGAAATGTATGTGATTATATGTTATGTGTGTTTATGTGAATCAATAAAACAATGACAAACATCAGTACTTTTTCATGCCAAATTGTGTAAATCCATGCCCGACAAATCCTGGCAGCCAGGTTGCCACGGTGCCTAGAAAGGCTGCTGTAGACCAGTATCGTATTTACTCGCACAATTTTCCCAATAACATATACCCCCCTCAATTTTACAGAAAATACCATATAATTTCCTGCATAATTTCCTCGCTTTTTGCTTATTTTTAATGTCAGACTAGCAGCTAAGGCATAGTAAAAATAAGGAATAGCAGAAACAGGTAAGGATTAATTTGAAAAAAAAATGTTTCTTAAATTTTCACATATCGAATTCATATTTCAAGAATCAGAAACAACTAGCTGCTGTCAGAGTATCTGGTGAAACATCAGATTGGTTCGAAGTACAAAAGGGAGTAAGGCAGGGATGTATCCTCTCCACATACCTATTTAACATTTATGCAGAATGCATAATGAGGAATGTTAGAGAGGATGAGAATTTTGAAATTTACGATCCCTTTTCAATCAGCGGATACAAGATTCCAGAGCGGACAATACAGTGATACTATCAAACAGTGCAGATAGATTAGAATGGCTAATGGCAGCCGTAAGCAGATGCAGCAAAGATCAAAACCTCTTTGTAAACATAAACAAAACAAAGATAATGACCACCAATAAAACAAGAAGCCAACATAAATTCAAATTCAGATGAGTGAAAATAGAACAGCTCACAAACTTTGAGTATCTGGGTTCCGCAATTTACAACAATGGCGGCTGCTCAAAATAAATCAGAAGAAGATTGGCAATAGCATTGCAGAGGTTATACAACCCGAAGAAACTATGGCAGAATACTAGCAAATTAAAAAAAGTGAAAATTTTGAGAACCTGTGTTTTTTTCCGTGGCAGCATAGGGCTCCAAAACATGAAGAGATATCCAAATCTCTAGGAAGAGAATCAAATCTTTTGAGTCAAAATGTTATGGAAGAGACCTCATAATACCATGGACCAAACAAAAGAAAAATACAGATATTCAACAAGAGCTGGACATAGCTGATTCATAAATTCCATAATGTACAGAAAATTTAAATACTTTCACATCAAAAGAGAACGGTAATGGAAGGTATGGTGCCAGAGGAGAAAGGCAAACCAAGAAGGTGATGACATCAAGATGTCAAGAAATACTTGGGCAGGACTCTGCAGCAGGCTGAAGATTTGGCAAGAGATCGAGTTCCTTTCAGATGGGCTGTAATAGAGTGACATTCTCCAAGGGGCATGCTACATGATGATGATCTTCAAGAACAATTCACCCATACCCTTTGGCATGTCGCACATTACAAGAAACTTAATTCAGCACTATGCCTGCATTTTTCATTTGGCGCCTAGATCCTCAATAAATTTGTTACTTCCTGGTGTAAATAATCATGACTCTGTACTGGAATTCTGGTATTCAATCAGATAAGTGCCTGATCCAAGATAGCTATCCTTTCTTTATTTATTTCTTTCTATCTATCTATCTATCTATCTATCTATCTATCTATCTATCTATCTATCTATCTATCTATCTATCTATCTATCTATCTATCTATCTATCTATCTATCTATCTATCTATCTATCTATCTATCTATCTACCTACCTACCTACCTACCTACCTACCAACCTACCTACCTATCTATAAGCACCACAATCTATCTATCTTCAGTCCACTTGTGTCATTTGACGTCATTAGACCTCCTTTGTTGCATTTATTTTTGACAGGTGAAAATCTGCTGGTGATTTGCCAGGTCAATCCCAGTATCTATTTCCAAATGTTAAATTGGTTGCCTCTGGAATAAACAGTTATTCTTTTGTACTGCAAATCCAAATCCATCTGGTTGGCCTTTAGAAGATTCTGTCCAGTGTTTTCCCTGGTTTGTCTTTTGGATTCACATTTGACTATTAGTAGTAAGTTTGACAGTGGTTTCTGTCTTGTGGCTTACAAAGGCCTGGAGAAGGTATAGCTCTAGGGTGTCCAGTCTCCAGGCTTTTCCCTGCTGACATTTAGTCTACCCAGAAGTGTAGGACCTTTACTCTGTCTTATGTGGTGCTGATAACCCCTACCCTATCATTGCATGAGGTGTTCCCACCATCACCTCTAGAAGGTAAGTCAACATTGATGGTAATGGATCTACACAAAATCAAATCCCTAGTGGTGTATATTCTAACTCTTCCAGAGTTAATCTAGCTTTGACATCATTTAGCAGTGGGCTCTAGTGCTCCTCTTCTGACAATTTTCCATCTTCAAAAGAGGATTGATTCTTTTCTAACTTGTGTGCATTCACTTCCCTCAATATATCCTCAGTCTTTTAGTTTTCCATAGATTCTTCTGTAAAACCATGGCCTGGCATGCTTCAATGATATCATTGTTGGTAGTAATCAGGGTCAGGTGAAACATACTGATCAAGACCTCATCTTATATCCTCATCTTCACTCCTGGAAACAGATTGTGTCACAGCAGATGGCCAACAATATCTACATTGAAATTTCCATTGTGGTAGTTTCAGGAAAGGCTTCTCAACCACTGACTACCACCACACAAGCAACAAATTAATAGAGGGTGCATGAAATACAGATGCCTTTATGTCTTGTGTTCGTGGATTATGTAAAAATAACTGTGGTGCTGAATGTCTTGAGAAATCAGGGAATTGCAGAAAAATATGTTTAGGTGATAGAGGAGATAAACAGCGGATGCACAACAGATATCACTTTCTTCTATAGATTGATCACCATACCGATATAACATGGCATCCGACAGGGTGATACAATTTCACCAAAGCTCTTTACAGCAGCTCTTGAGGAGGTCTTTAAAAACATGGGCTGGGAGGATTGGGGCAAAAACATAGATGAAGAAATCCCTACTCATCTGAGGTTTGCTGATGACATAGTCATCCTCAGCCACAGCAACAAAGAAGCTGAGAAAAGCCTAAATGAGTTCAGCAGAGCAAGTTGGCCTTCAAATTAATAGAAAGAAAACTCAGTAAATGCTCAACACAACACCTTCTGCCCAAAAGGAGATAAGCGCCTTGGAGATTGTCCCGTCGAAAACGTAAATTTGTATATCTACTTGGCCAATAGATCACGAAATCCCATTCAATAAACCGGGAGATCTGACAAAGGATTACAGCGGGCTGGCTCAGCTTCAATTGCATTGAACCCATACTGCAACAGATGTAAAATGACAACGCTAAGGCTCACAACTTCAACAGTGTGGTTATTCCAACCATGGTATATGGCTGCGAGGTATGGAACCTACAGAAAGCTGATGCAGATAGACTCTGCATTGCCCAACATTTGGACTTTAAATTTATTCTATGTATAGCCACAATATGCATCCTACAGAAGAGAGAAATCTCTAAATAAACCTATGTGGTTGGTTTGAGTATAAATAATTTTTTTCAATTTCTTTGTTTTGACGTGGATATTTGGTAAAGGTCAAAAATGTTTTAGAGCTTTTTTAAGTATAACAAAATAAAGTCCAGTGACAATAAATCAGTTACATATAACAACGGTCTCCCACCAACCAGCTGGAGACATGAGAGGAGCTGTCCCCATTCTACATGACTCCTGTAGATAGCAGTCTCTCCTTCAGCACTGGATGAGGTCTGGCTACAAGCCTCAGCAACTGGACATGGTCCTGATCGACCGAAGTAACGGGTCTTAGATGTCTAGACAAACATTATTATTAGCAACAAACTGCTGCTAGAGTGAAAGTGTTTGAGGCTTTTATGTGCTAAGCCACATCTTCTATGGGGTGGAATGGCCAGTTCACTTCCTCATTGCTTTTTCTTCCCTACCCATAGGTCACATAACCATTTACAAATGAACCCCATTTACAAGTAGATTAACTAGAGCTAAACTCCATACCTTAGGTGCTCTACCACTACAGTAAGTAGACACCTTTCAGTAAGCACAATGAGTAAAAGTGTGTCCTCATTTTGCTATGTTTATTGCTCTTTGAAGCTTAGGCTAAAAAGTCAACAAAACTGTACTTTTTTAGTTTGGTTTTTTTTTAGTCACTGAATACTTGGGCATTTAAAAAAATGTAAATGGAGTTGCAATATTACTGATGTTTCTCCATTATCTTCCACCTATCTACATTTAAATGATTATTCACTCTTCTATTACTGTATCACATATAAGGATAAGGTTTTTATAGCCTTCCTTCAAACCCATACGGCTACTTCATATTCAGCAAACCTTTAGCTTGTGGGAAATGCAGGAGGTGCAACGCCATGAACAGGGGAGTCTTCTAGCCTAACCAGATTAGATGTTCTGTTAGTTATCTCTTACAACATGCTCTCACTGTGGTAGTGGTTGTATTCTCATCGTTGTCCCACACATAGCCCTTACAGAAGTCACTCTGCATTTATTACAGATATATTTTTCTACTTCTTCTGCATTCATCCTGAAAAGGATGTTTGTCACATTGTGTCATGGATTGCAGCTAGGCTACAAAATCTGCATCTTTCGGCCCAAAACATCCAATTTCAATATGGAATCTTTGAGACCAGGTTTGCCTTCCTTCTACCATCTCTAATTAATTAGACAGGCTGCATGGCTGGAGTCTGTTTCCAGAGCAACCACTTGGAGGCAGAATAGAGTCTTGGTCAGTTATTGGTTACTGACCCTGATGCAAACAGTCAGCAATGAGTCACTCGCTGCTGTCTGCTCATTCACTGCTGCATCTTCAGCCCCTTACATATATAAATATATATATATATAATGATGCCCAAATTAGCAAGCTGATACCTGTGCATCAGAAATAAAAACAATCTATTGTAATAATCACAAGAATCATAAGTGACAAAGAAACAAAATATAAGTTCAAACTGCCATATGTGTAATATTTGAAGGCTATTTTCTCTTGCAATTCCAAATGTGATAGGACACATTCGTGGCATTCTTGCAAAAACTGCAGTCTTTAAAAAAAACTTACCACACTTTTCCATCATGATTCCTATTACAGTGCAGCAGTAAGAAAAATGGATAAAGTAAATTTTAAAATGACATTCACTTTTTCAAAAAGTAAATTAAACAATCACTTTTTAAACAGGAAATGAAACAAACTTATATGAATCAATAAGAGTGTGGTTAAGTTAATAAACTTTTAGACTATGACTATTAAAATTATATGAACTTTTAGAAGAAATGCACCCACATTTTTTGCTGCACTGATATGTGGCAAGAAACCAATACAGATGAATTAAAGAGACAAAGGGTATATAGAAAGAACACCACTGCATAAAAAAACCTAGCAATATAACCAAACATGTACTGGATTGAAACCATCAAGGGAAGAGAAGCGAAAGGAGGTCCCAGAATACTGGAGAAAACAGTGGAAAAGGAATTGTTGTCAAATGCAGTCTCGTAGATAGAGCTTATAAAGAAGGCTCAAAATTAATTTTCCTATCGACTGAAAGAAGACATCAAGAATAAGATAGCAAGAATGTTAATAGAATGGCAAAATGAAACACCTAAACTTCTTCTTCTTCTTCTTCGTACGCAGTCAGACAGTAACCATTATTTTTTCGAAAAAAGCGGCGATCATCCTGAGGCTGTCGACACTGCCATAGAGCTTGTCTTGCAGTTCCACTGGTGATGGCCACATCTGCTCTCTCTGATCCTCGTATGTCGGGCAGTTCTGCAGCAGATGTTCAGCAGTCATTTTACCAGTACCGCACGGGCATTCGTCGGTACACCCTATGTTCAATTTGTTGAATAGGTGGTACCTCAGTCTATTGTGGCCAGTGCGAAGTCTGAAGACAACGACCTGCTCTCTTCGGTTCAACTGGTAATAGGCATCGTTTTTGGTGTAACCAGTATGTTCGGAAACACCTAAACTACATCTTAGGACTTTGAAAGTTTTTACAAGTAATTGCATCCTGATTGTTGTAATGTAGAGTTGATGACTTGTTTGACTTCTCTTCTACCATGGGGTGTACAAGTCTTCTTTTCTTGTTCTTGTGGCTTACAGTTTCTGGTAGCAGGACTCATGCCCAGCCCTTCTTAGATGCATATTACAACATGACCCTGGCAGGATGCAATGTAACTATTCATTGCTTGCCTTTCAGTCCCCATCATTACCTGGGCAGATATAGTTAATACTCACCTTTTATCTTTCAGCAGAGAGTTTATCACAGCTTTCAGTACCTCTTTCTGAAGACCTTGAGGCTGGTTCAAGAATACAGATAACAACTTTATCCATGGCAGCGCAGTGATGATTTCTATATGCTAAATGACATAAAAACAAAGAGAGCAAGATAGAAAGATCATCCTGCCGAAGACGGATGTATCGGACCAAAAGGTGCAATTATCGCAGTCAAGCTGTAAACTAGTGACACAACGCATTCCATTCTCCAGACTACATCCTACTACTTGGAAAGCCCTGTACATGGCTTGATAGTGGGAGATTGAGAACGAACACAGAAGAAGAAGAAGAAGAAGAAGAAGAAGAAGAAGAAAGATCATTTGTAGTAACAAGGAATACACAAAAAGAAGTAGCAAACATTTGAAACCTGAAAACAAGCTGCACTAATCACTAGTGCTGTCTGGCCAAGGGATTGCTGCGAGATGGCAAACCTATTACTAAAAATATCCGGCAGAAATGGATGTGCCGGGCTGAAAGGTGCAAGTATCACAGCCTTGATGTAAGTTATGCCTCAACATCCTTTTTGGGATGAATGCCGAAGAATAAGAAGGAAAGACCATGGATATGCTGCCATTATTGTTGAGTGCCTACAATGAGTAAGATTACTCTTTTGTGCACCTTGAAAAGGGCGTTTAGTGACAAGTAGCTTTCCTCACATCAGAAGCGCGCTGAAGAAGGTGGACCAGGGTCTTTCAGGCGGTTGTGCTATACTTGCCTTCATCTGCGTGTCGCTCACTACTACTGGGATCACGTCGATTCCCCCACCTCATTAGCGAGGAAGTTGAGGTGCGGTTCTTGGCCAGTATATTTTTTCTGACCTTGACTAACATGTCTGATCAGTATTTTTTGTCTGACCAAGCATTAGTCTCCTCTTCCTGGAATGTGGTGCTATTGTAGCATCCAAAGAGTGAGATGGACAGAAAAAATGTCAAACGAGCAAGTACTAAAAAACATAGACGTACATAGACAACTAAAGAAAAGTATTCAAAAAAGTAGATCACCTTGGTTTGGTTACAATATGGGACATGTAAGCCTACATTTGAAAATACTTGAAGGCCAAATTAAGGGATAAAGAAGAAGAGGACATCCAAGAAACAATTGCATCACATAAGTATGCAAGAACATTGGGATGCAAACTTTTGCTGAGGTAGTTAAAAAGTTCTGCTGAGAACAGAGGACAGTGGTGTGACATGACCAGGTGACTTCAACTTCAGTCTCTGGGCTGATTATATCATCACTCTCATGTTCTTATTTACTCTAATGGAAGCATGAGGCAACAACTATAACTGGCATCTTTGCAGGAACCTGCCAAAAAATACTGTACTCTTGTAGTGATAGTTTCTGTAGGACTTCATTTTGAATTTTGAAATTGCCAGCGCCATGCACAAAACTACGTAATTTTCTTTTCAAGCATGTATAATAATGTGCAGTAACCATATTGTTTTGCCCCCAACAATGAGCACTTGGATACCGACAGGGAAATTATAAACATATAGGAGCCTGAATTGCTAAATAAAGAAGCCAAATTATGTAAATTTATTTTCTCTTTTGTGAACTCAGTGTCTAGTTTTAGTATGACTGTTGGTGTCTTCTTCTTCTTCATTCATTTTGTATCTCCTGCTACCAAGCCCTGAACAGGACGTTGCAAGTAGCAGGATGTAGTCTGAAGAACAGAATGCGTTGTGTCATAGTTTACAGCCTGACTGCGATATTTGCACCTTTTGGTCCACCACATCTGACTTCAGAAAGCATTTTTTGAGTACCGGGTTAGCATTCACTCTTTGATCCTTTCTTCTTAGCCAGTCTGCACTGCTGCAGCCTGTTATCCAGGATCACCATGTGGAAGTGTTGAAGGGTCTTGGCTGCTCTCATTCGCTGGCCCTGATGCTAGAAGTCAGCTATGGGTTGCTGATCGCTGTAGCTCATGCGCTCGACTATTGGTGTCATATTTCAAAGAGAATGGAGGACTCATAACCGAGACAGATATTACAGATGAAGTTCTATAAACTTCATCATGCAGTCTTCAGCATTAAGAGGTGGGGCAATCAGATCCCTTGAATACTGCTTCCCGTCACAGCAGTCAGACTAAATAAACTGGACAATGATTCCTGATACTCATGAGTTTAAAAAAAAATCTGAATTTTAATCTTTCATACTAATTTATGTTTCTAAAGGTCATGTTTTAAAAAACACAAAACGTTAACAAATTTAATACACATTTACAGTCATGAGAACCCTGTGCATCGGTCACACAAAACAGTACAGACACATTAGTTGTACAAACAAATAGTATCATTGTGCAGGTGTATCAAATAGATTGTTGGCAGCAAACCAAATGCAGTTTTAATTTGCAGTACAAGGTTGAGAGTACAGTTAGACCTAGCCATTTCCTATAACCAGTCTTTCAAAATGTTAACAGCTCAATTATTTCAAAATTTGACCCTTACAACAGTGTGAAAACACTTACTTTGGAGACAAACCAACAAATAATAGTCATTGTTGGCTCTCAAATAGCCACGTCATTCCCACATAAATGTAGTGGTCTGTCTCAGCTTCTCTCATCACCCTACAGTTTGTCTTTCAAATGGGCTGGAGAGGGCCATGGAGCCAACAGACTTGGAGAAAATGTTCCAATGTTTGTTTACCCACCCCCCATGTCTGTGTGTCCAATTTGTAATTCGATGATAATACAATAAATGTGGACACAAATAATGTGGAAATGATTACTCAGGACTTCTAGCTGTGCAATTCAAACAATTCAGCAGGTCTGATTTTTGTTAAAGTATTCACTTCATTGAAATACCCGCAAAATCAATTGATTTTTTCAACAAGCGTATCAATGTCATGACATGCATTTGAAAGAAATGCCAAGCCAATTATAGCTTTCAACCCAGGTCCTGGCTGTGAACATACAAAGGAGCGTTTCACAGATCAATGCATGAGGTGATGCCATAGAGACGATGGAAAGTAAACCATGAACAAGAATCAATCAATACCCAATGATCAATTTGTTTGTATTGACTGATGAGCCTGTGAGAAGAATTTTTTAAATACAGTTTAGTGTTGTTTCGTATGAAGACTGAAGAACATTTTGTCCCCATCAGCTTGATTTTTTGGACAGGCTTAACAAGTATTTGAATGAAAAAGGAAATTAGTGCGGTTTGTGTTATAGGTTACTGGTTATAAGAACTGACATCAGTGCACTTTAGGCAGACTCATATGATAGTCTCTCTTTCATGAAATTGTAAAGTTGCATATGCTACTGGTTCAGGTAGCCTGCCAGTTATCTACACTCCTGATAGCAATCTGAATAGACAGGGCCTGTTAAATGACTTATAAATCAGGCACTGCAAAGTGACAGCAAGAATTACAATGAAACAAAATTAAAAATCCTCTCTCTTAGAAAGATTAAGAATGCATTTTTACTAATTGGATGACATGGTTTATGCAAAGTATATACATCAAAGTTAATTCTGAAGAGGTTACAACTGCTCATATAAATAAATGAAATGACAAAATAAGCAACACAGAATGGGAAAATAAGGAACATAAAAAGCTAACTGCAGTGGTGGCAGAATGTTCCCACTGGAGTGGAAAATAGGAAGGATGATCAAGATTTGTTATAATGACATCAAAGTAGATGAGATGTGTAAAGGATGATCAAGATGTGTTATAATGACATCATAGTAGATGAGATGTGTAAAGGATGATGAAGATTTGTTATAATGACATCATAGTAGATGAGATGTGTAAAGGATGATGAAGATTTGTTATAATGACATCATAGTAGATGAGATGTGTAAAGAATGATGAAGATGTGTTATAATGACATCATAGTAGATGAGATGTGTAAAGGATGATAGTCATGTAATTATGAGAGTTTCAATGACATTAGTAGTGACATAATCAATGATAGCACAATAATCTTTTTTAAAAAGATATTCATGGAATTGGCAACATCACTATGTAAAAATCATCGCTATAAAACTACATTGCAAATGACTGGAAACAGACTTTCCTAAAAGCTGGAACAAAACGCAGTGTTAGACTCATGTTTCAGCAAATGGAGTGACCGGGGAAAAAAAGGATAAGAAGAGATATAATAGTATTTATGTAAGAAACATGTTTTGGAGTTCTGCAATGGCATGTCAACATTATACAATGATCATTAATGACAATTAATTTACAAACCGTTTTGACAAGGATATCATACACTAGGTTAATGAAATCAAACTTCAGTCCAGGATCTTCTGTTGTTTTGTACTCCTTTGTTGGATCCCTCTGATGTACAAAAATCAAAGGGATAAATAATAGTGTGTAATTAAGCTCAGTAATAGCTAAGATAATTTACCAAATTAAAGAGGAGCTTATTCTAGAAGGTATAAATTGATAACGTAATTCAATAACAGTATTAGCAGCTACACCTAATTTCAAATATAGGTGTATGTTGGCTTACTAACATTCATTTTACATTTTATTAAACACATCCAGATAATTCCGTATTTTCTTCTAATTCAATGTACATTTTATCTGCCATTCAGTGTATAAATGTAAAAGTACTTTTCTAATTTTATTACAAATACATTCTCCGTTAGATCTATGTAATTTTTTACCACAATCATTAGGACTTATGTTAATGAGAAGGTCTACAAACACATTTTACTACTAGCTACATTTTAAACAGAGACTTATGCAGGAAATCTTGCAGAATTCAAGATGTTAATGTTCTTTTTTATTTATGAATTGTAGATATATACATATGGAAAGATAACCAAACTGTTTTTAAATGGGGCTGAGATGTAACAGTGAATGAGCTGATGGTAGTCAGAAACTCAAAGCTAGCTGCTTACATTGGGATCAGCGAATCGGGGGGGGTGACCAAGACTCTATTCCACCTCCAAGTGGAAAATAGGTTACACAAGTGTAGTCTGGCTAAGAGAATATGGATCACAGTTGGAAGACAAACCCAGTACCAAAAAAACGCCACTTGAAACTGGATGTGCGTGCCAAAAGTCACAAATATAGCTGGCTCACGGTAAATTATGACACAATGTCCTTTTCAGGACAAACACCAAAAAAAAAAGAAAAAAAAAAAGAAATGTTCATCAGTATAAAAACATCTGTGCTGAAGAAAGTTGTTATTTTTAATTCTGACGTATCTAACAGAGTTTTGCCTTTTATGTCCAAAGAAAGAATACATTGCTAGCAAAGCCATACTATAAAATGTTACAGTTGAAATCATTGGTTATATACATGTCTGACTTTACCTTAAATGCTGAATTCAGTTCCACAAAAGAATCAAATGCTACAGAATAAAATTCAAGCAGTTGTCGCCAGTTGCCAGATTCTTTAGCACTTAGAAACTCAGCTCTAAAAAAATAAATTTAGAGAAAATGTCAAAATCCAGCTTATAAAAAAGTTATTTAAAAAAAAATGTATTTAGAATTCTAATAACTAACCAACAAACAACAATTTAAAAAATTTTATAAGAAAGATAACATCAAATTTATCAGATGAAAGAGAAAGAGGGGAAGTTTACCTACAGAATAAAACTATGAGAATGTGAGGAGGATAAAATAGTAGCAGAGAATGATGATTGATCCTGTTACTGAGAAACAAAGACAGAAAATAACGTGTAATGGAATCTCAAACTATTAAAATCAGTCCTGCAACGTATAAGACTAATCCCAATAATTTACTCAGATATTATACACTTTACACTAGAAAGTTACTTAACCTATCTGTGAAGCTTAGCTTAAACTGCAGTCAAGGCTAAACTGTGCACTAGTTTAATGATAATCTGAAAATGCTAACAAATTAAAATAAAAAACACATCAAACAAAGACCAAAGACCATTTAGTATAACAAATAAGTCCTGTATGCGCATGAATTATTTAAGACTGACATATTTAAGATCAGTGTTTGTGAAATTCATGAGGATGAAATGTGTCTATGGTGAAAATGTTGATGCTATTATAAAAATGTAGGAATCAGTTGGGAATTTTGACTACACAAAAAATGACTTGTACTATAATGGGAAAAGCAGAACTAAGACATACAGATGATACAGTTGTCCTTGGAGAGGAACATTAATGTATAGTCGGGCAAAATATACTGAACAGACATGTTAGTCAGGGTCAGGCAAAACATACTGGCCAAGACCCTCACCTCGACTTCCTAGTAACCCTCCCTGGAAACGGCTGTTTTCATGGCAGCTTGGCTACAATTGCCAAAAAGAAGTAAGAAGAAGAACGGCCATGGTAATGCAGAAGTTAAATAAAGTAATAAAAGTATGTCTGAAAATGACATTAATAAAAATCCTGAGGACTTGCATGTTTCAAGTGACAACATACTAATGTGAAACATGGACAAGCACACAAACATCAAGAAAGAAGATTGAATCCTTTGAACTAAAATGTTAGAAGAAAGGTGCTTAAAATACAATGAGTAGTAACAAAGAAAAACACAGAAATCCTAAAAGAGCTGGTTATAGAACAAAATTGGCTAGTAAATAAATAGAAAACTAAAATACTTTGACCATATCAAATGCCACAACTGTCTAGAAAAAAAAAAACTTAACTTAACTTATTTATACTGGTTTAGAAGATTCTGTAGAGTCTGTAGACAATCATAATCAGTTTCCACCACATAACAAAACCAAAAAAATCCAAGTGCTTCCTTAATTAAATTATGTGCATAGTTGAGAAATTCATAATTGACTCAGTCCTCGAACATATAGTCAATCTTCCTAGAGTTTCAACCCCATCCCCAGTCATTAAGATTTGTCACAAAGTGACCAGTGGACGATTGGATGTTCATGTTTACTGGAGTCATCCCAGCTTGGTCTTACTGGCACTGTAGAGGTCTGGGCTGATAGATCTGAGGTTGGCATACTGGAAAGTATCAATCAATCAACCAAAACCTGTCATTCATCTCGGTGCATTGGTAATTGACCCTATCTCACCAGCATATACGGCCCTGGACTACTTTTTCTGTTTCTCTCCAGCTGTAACCATTTAATCACTGTTCCCTCTCACATTCTCTTTCCGTGCAGTTTTCATGTGAGAGCCCACCTAGTTATGTTAGATGGTCCCTTGCTCATCGTATGTCTTAATTTGTTGTTCCAGTGGCTTTTGTTCACTACTTTCCCACAGGCCTTCATTCCTCATAATGTCCTGCCACTTTATGCCCATTTTCATTAATAAGCATCTGTTAAAGAAGGACTGGAATCTTTTTTGATCACCTTGATCATTATCTTTATTTTCACTCCCTACAATAACACTACTTGACACTGGCACTGAATATTATAACTTTTATATGAATCTTGATAGCTGTGTATCTCCATATGTTGTTTAGTGTCATGACTGGCACTCTTGCCTTTTCAATTGTGGTCCTTACATCTGTATCTTGACATGTACCCCTTGACATGTCAATTATGAACAAAAAAATAAAGGCATCCAGCTCTTCCAATGACTCTCCCTTCAACATGACTGGTTCTTTGTTGATCAAGTTAATATTAAGGAACTTATTTTTCTTCCCTGTTACTTGAGAGTATGGTACTTGGAAAGTGAGACAGAGGCAGGCCGAGGAGAAGATGGATACGTGACATTAAACAGGCTATGAGGATGACAGTGACAAAGGTCAGAGAGCTGACCAATGATTAAGAGTCTTACAGACTGTTATGAGAGTGATGGTATGTAAGACATGCTACTTGATGATGATGAGTGTCTACTCTTTAGTAATTCTCTATATCTTTTACAAGAAATGGTGTTCCTGTCACAATGTGTTCTGACCTTCCACTTCTCACAATTCCTCTAACAACCTGTGTGCAATTAGATCTATTTTGCATAATGTCTTCTTTCATCTTAATCTCTGTAGACTACCTTATCTGTCAAGAGAATTTATAGCATTCATTTGTAAAACTATATGGTCTCTAATAATTTCTTGCATATTTTTCATTTTCAGAAATTTCTTTTTATATTTGGATTATTCTGTTCTTTTTTTATGTTCCATCTCCTATCAGATAAATGAGCATGTCTATGTATTTAAATTTGAACCTCTGTTATAAAAGTGTCCAATTTCTTTTCATAATGCCTTCTTGAGAACTCTTTTTTAGAGCCTATCCCTTCTTACTTTTAGAGTAACTGAGAACAATCTGTCTGTCTGTGAAAGAAGCCTGAGACAGACCACTGAGAAATTGATGTGGTTATTTCAGAAACAGAGAAACTAAAAAAAAGTGTTTTCAGTTCCCAGGAAAATAATGAACAAGAATATTAATATCCAGAACACTACAGCAGCAGAAACTAAGAACAGAATTTAAATTTAAATTTAAATTGGATCAACCAGGAATTGTTACAATAATTCAGTTCGCCACTGCCACACTAGCTCTTTTTATCCAACCCTTGTCAACAAACATATATTGCATTTTAATACAAACATAAAGTTAAGTCACAAACTGTTTCATGGATATATATTAAAAAGCAAATATGTTTCACAGCCATTATAAATTAACAATTTATGTGAATCCGTTGGTCCCATATGATAAATGAAGCTATGTGTGAATCCTATGACCCCCCATGCTTGGGAAGAATGAATTGTACCAATTTACCCTACTATAATTGCCCTAAAAGGTGACTAAGTTAGGGCTAAGCATGATCATGATGATAGTAATTTCACCATGTAAAACAAAGTGCCAGAAAAAACCACTACAACAAGAGCACATACATGCTTTGGCACAAAGAGGCCAACTACAGTGGTGGCTTATGCTCCTATTGAAGTGAATAGAGAGTAATACTAAAGATGATATATGAAGCCACGTTCAAAATTAAACTAAAAGGTAAGCATATTAATTTGCAATGCTGTCCTGCATGTCTTAAACATTAGCCAGATCTTCAGATTACAAAATAAAACTGTATTTAAAATATAAATAATGAAAACACAACACTGAAATACCAGTGGTTTCAATATGTTTTGAATAATGACATATTTTACCAACTTATTTTGGTATTGTACTTCATAAAAAGAGAGAACTCCACATACTGAACATTTAAAGCACAACTAATAGCCCTTTCTGATACACAGGTTTGTAAACCAATACAGCAGACAATAATCTCTTCCTGTTTTATAAACCAAGATAAAATGAAATGCAGAGAGAAAGATTATTATAACATGTATGTAGCAAAGGATAATGAAGTAAACATTAGCAGAACTAAATTTTGCCTTCGAAGAAGGGACGCCTCAGAGGGGACGCTAATTTTATGAGACAATAAATTTAGTTATTTGAAGAAAAAGAAATTATTGATAGATGGAAAAAAACTAATTATAAAAAATCAAACAGAACACACTTAGATTAGCAACCTTTAAATCAGAGGGTATTTGAATAAGTAGAAGTAATATCAACGTTACTCACTTAAGTTCATCTGGTGTAAATATTTCTTTAATTTCCTTGTTTACTGCTTCATCAAATGACTTGCTCAGACTGTTAGCATCCACATTTGGACTTAATAATCTGGGAGAATGAAGTTGGACTCCATCCTTGTACTGATGGTGAGAATGAATGTGACCTTGACTGTCCCCACTTTGGTTGTCCTCTGATCTGTGATCCCTGTGCTGCTGCTTTTGGTGAATGCAGTTTGGGCCACATGGTGAAGGTGATTCACTAGAATGAGATGACTGATTGCATGTATGTCTTCCATTGCCTTGTCTGTTGTATCCATATGATGGTGCAGCACTTCGATTTGGGGTGGTTAGATGTGACCGAGTTCCAGTCTCAATAGGAGGGAGGGAATCTCTCACAATGTTGACACTCTCTGAAGGGGAAGATGCATCACTAGAAGAACCTCTTGTTGCCCTTCGGCTGCCAGGAGTCAAGCTTTGAAAAAAGTTGCTTATTGTTTGTAATCTACCCCCTCCATGGTTTTCATCTCTTTCATTTGATGAATCCTTAAAAGTGGATACAATAAAATAGTTTCATTTAACTTAACTTAACGTCTTTATACTGGTTTAGAAGACTCTGCAGAGTCTGTATACAACAAATTTAATTTACATTACCTTGCTCTAAAAGCTATGCACATCTAATTTATTCTTAAATGCATTAAATGTCCCTGCCTCCACTACCTCCTGTGGCAATGTATTCCAAGAATTCACCACTCTATGACTAAAATATATTTCCTAATAGTTAATAATAATTTCCACTGTAGGCCGGTTTTTCTTTCCTCATAACTGTAATTCTGGTATCCCCACTATCAGTCTTGTCACTCTTTTTTTTTTCATGTTTATATCCATGTTTATATATCCTCAATGTTAAGGACTCCACACCTGTACACAGTATTCCAATCTAGGTCTAACTAATGGTTTATACAGTTTGACTATTACTTCCTTGCACCTATGTTTAATATTTATTTTTATCATACCTAACATTGCATTTGCCTTTTTCACTGCTACCTGAACTTGCTCACTCACCCTACCTGTATGATCTATCATAACCCTTTCCTTATCTATCTTTCTAATATTGTTTTCACCCATTCTGTAATTATGTTCCATATTGGATCTACCGATGTGGATGACTATACATTTATCTGCATTAAACTCCATTTGTCAGCTTACAGACCATTCTTGAATTTTATCTAAATCCGATCTCAATATATCCACTTTTGCTTTAGATGACACTACTGCATATTTTTGTATGATCAGCAAATTTTCAATTATGGATACCATATCAATGTCCAAATCGTTTATATATATCAAGAACAAAATTTGTTTGTACAGAGTTTATTTTTATCATTTAAAAACCTTACAAAACTTGTGATGTTCACTGAACTGTTTAACTAACATTATAATTGTTTTAAACATATACTTTGTTTTTCCATTCCTGGTACTGCTTTTACGGCTTCGGAATGAAGGCAGCTTCCCCTGCAGTCACAATGCAGACTAAGTTAATTTTTTACTTCTGACAAAAAAAACCTAGCTTTTACTGGGGTTTGCATGATATCCTCCAGGGTAGGTGATTGATATTCTAACTGCATGGATATGATATGTGTTGAAGTCCTCTTTCACTTTTCTAATGGCTTAGAGTTCCTACAGGAGGCGATAGCCAGTCCCTATCAGTAACTTCTTACAACATACATGGCCAGTCATAGTGTAACTCAACTGTTCTGTGCTACTCTTCTAAGATCCCAGCAAAACATGGGTGTTCACCTTTAACTATCGCTAGACTACTTCTGTGAAAAAGTAGTCCCCTTTGCCTTTAAACAAGACACCCAACACACAATTCATTTCCAGAATTGAAGCTACTAATTTTAAAAAAAATATGTACACAAATATTAAACTAAACACAATAACAAATTAATTTTTTATTGGACATCTATACTCTCTGAATGTCTAGATCTAGTCATCAGTACTAGTAGTAAGTTATTATTAGTTATCTAAACTTTATTTTAATATCACGATTTTTAAAATGAAAAAAAACCCAGCCTAAAAAAATGCTTACATATTTTCTTCGAGTTCTCGGCTGCTGATCTCGGCGTTGTCCACCAGTCTGCCTTGAACCACTTCCATGATAATTTTTGGCAATTTCTGCTGCCTCCTTGCTGTAGAAGTTACCACAGTTTGGGCAGATAGTTCTCTTCTTGCCAGGGGCCTGAGGTACTGAATATGCACAAGCTGGACAGGTGACTAAACCTTCTGATCTGCCGGTGTCGTTTGATGCCATACGGTCTTCTAGTGCTGTTAACGCCAGTTTTATTACAAAACTAGTGAGAACATTTGTATAGTTGTTTTACGTTCTTTATCATTTACTGGTTCAGACGAGACCATTGTTAGTTGTAACATATACTTGAGAAGTATAAACTATATGTCTCACATGTTACTACTTATTTATCTAAACGAAAAATACGGAAAGTTTGCTGCTCTAGCAAGACTGGCAACAATGTCAGTGACCAGGTAGTGCTATTTTGAAATCTAACTTAACTACTGTGCTTTAAAGTCAACAGCATAACTACGAAGAAAGAACTACGGTCTCCAGTCGCATACAAGTGGGACTGTGTACCTGACAGATCGATGACAACAGTTGATGGGGAGTTCATTCTACATCCCTGCTTGTTTCGATACCTGTACGTGTCGTCAGAGCCGGATCAGTGCGTGATCAATCGATTGATTGTTCGGTGCCAGTACCCAAGACGGCTGGATGGAAGAAACTTCACGCGTTTAGTTGGCGGTACTCCAGCAATCAAGGCCAGGTTGCATATTTTCTTAACAATTCTGTCGGGACTTGTGTACGTTGTTTCATGCTTGATCGCATACTATAGACCAGGGGTCTGAACTCCAAACCAGACCGAGGGCCGTATGAGTACATTGTATTGGCCCGCTGGTCGCACCAGGGTAAATAAATATATGTATATTTCTTCTTCAAGGAGGGCATTGATGGTTCCACTACATTATAAACTAACATTTGCATAAGACATTTCACTGCCTGACAAATTCTTGCTTCAGTTTCACAACTGTGGACTCTCATTTCTCTAACGATATAATTTTGAATAGCTACACGCCATAGCTGCTACTATTACACTCTTACATCCACGTTATTGTTTGAAGATAAATGAAGTACTGAACTCCAACCTTAAGTTCTGTGCAGATATGTTAACTCTCCCACTTATGCAGGAAATTGGTTTCCCATTTACGAGCGATTTACGCGCTTGTGACAGCTTGTGCCAAATTCAACATGTGAATTAACGAGGCGAAAACAAACTATGATGATCAGCAGTACACGTTGCCACTTAACATAAGCGAATTTACTTCCCATATTTTGGCATTTTCGGACTGGCGAGCCTGTGGATTTTCTGCCCACCCCAGGCAGAAGCCAGAAATGTACTGTCCTGACATTAAGTAATTGAGGGGGTGCATTAGCATCGCTCCAAGTTACCGAAGCCACGGTAGGGTTCACTGTGCCCATTCCCCGCCACCAATTGTCTACTGGTTAGGCCGAGTTCTTCTAGACTAGACCTGTAACCAAAAGTCCAGACAATTGGATCGCCACGTCCAGGGCTACTGTGCCTTTACGATTGGCCTCGATTGTCATGGTGCGGCGAATGCAGGTTCTCTTTTCCCATGTCTGTTCAGCCCGGTGCTGGTTCCTTCCTAACCACATAGGGTGCATGAGCATGATGTCCAATAGGAGACCCATTTGTACAGATGGGTTACTGGCAAAGGTTTAAGAATAAAACCCTCATGATATAGTAGCTTATCTACTAAGTTATACTGTAGCATAGTGTTAGTTCTGATAGATCATGGGAGAGGCTGTCAGAGTTTACTCATATCAGATTGAGATTCGGCAAACAGAAATTGCCCAGAGAGGAAGAGCCTACATATCTTGGAGTCACTCTAGACCGACAGCTCGGTCTCAAGAAACATGTTAAACATGTTAAAAATAAAGCATTGAGGCGACTACAGTCATTGAAGAGGCTCGCTGGTACATCATGGGGATCAGACAAAGACACTCCGAGAGACTTGTAACTTAGATATGTACGCTCTGCTTTAGAATACAGCAATGCACTCCTGACAACATGCACACAGACTAATGTAGGGTCACTGAACAGAGTACAGAACAATGCCCTGCGCCCTATTAGCGGTGCAATGAGGTCAACGCCCACTGCAGCATGTGAATGTAGAACCCCTTGAGATGCGAAGCGATGTGGCTGCTATGGAAGTTTATGAGAGGAGTAAAAGAATGAGCAAAGACCACTTCAATAGAAGACTTGTAGAAAAATGGCAGCAAAAGCAGAGAATAAAACACAAGTCAGTCCTCCACCACGTCAGTAAGATTAAAGACAAAAATCACGTCCCAGACAAAAGACAAGAAACACAGAGAGCAACAAGAAATTTACCACCACATACATGTTTTAAAATGCCAGAAATACAAACAAAACTAACATAATACAACAAGAAGTGCTGACCCAGTCAGTCTTATGAGAGCATCACAGAGAACGATTGCCACCTACCCTGAAAATGGATACATGTTTACGCTGATGGATCTGCTTTTAAGGCACCAATTAAAGCGGGATATACATAGAGTATCCAGCCAGAACATCTGATGAACTGTTTGATGTCTGTTGGGAGATATGTTCAAATTATGAGGCAGAAATAACAGCATTGGAAGTAGCTCTGTACCACTTGAGGACTGTATTTGATGCTTTCCCATCAAAATCCCAAAGCATCGCAATCTTTACGGATTCATTATCTGCCCTTAAAGCTCTGGAAGACGGTGGTCACTGCATGTCTGAACTTACCCAAATATCCCTAGATGCCAACCAATTTCTCACATCCCATGAAGTTAGATTAGTTATAAAACGGCTCCCTGGGCACTCAAATTCATCTGGCAGTGACAAGGCAGACAGATTGGCTGAGAAGGAAGCGAGTCAAGAACAACAATACACATTAACAACCCTACATACATTCAAACAACTACTGAAGACTGTGAACAAAAAGGTATGGCTGAATAGATAGGCAATGGGAAATACTGGGAGAGAAATCTACAAACATATGGCCATCCCAAATCCAAAAGACAACACCAGCCTCTTGAAAATGAGATATAAGGAACCATCTTACGACTTTGCACACAATACGTACAACTTAACATCCACTTGAAAAGAATCCAACCAGACCATTACCCAGAGTGCCGGCTGTGCACACATTTCTATGAAACTGTTGAACATCATCTTTTTGAATGTCGGGCCCTTGCGGGTGTTAGGAAAGAGCTTCTTCCTCCGAGGCCAGACAAGTGAAACACTTTGTACGGAACTAAACAACAGCTTATAAACACTTGCAGATACCACTATATGACATTGGGCCAAAGGGCAGGAACCCATATACCGCTGGATCAATAACCAACCAACCAACATAAGCGAACATTATATTGCTCTTCAACGGGTCCATGAGTTTAGGTATTTCGGCAGAATGTAGGCTCGACGAAGAAATCGAAACAAAGTGTCAGAAAGCGTCTGATGTGACTTAACAGCTATCACCGCTGCTTAGGCTCCCGAGCATTAGTTTGGCAACATTTGCAACAGAACAACAGCTGATAAACAATATATTTATGTCGACTATGCTAAGGGTGCCAAACATGGTCCCTGCTCAAGGCGCGTGAGAACAGAATTTCGTGTGTGAAATGAAGTGTTTGATGAAGGTCATCGGTGTCACCAGGAAAGACAGACAGCGAAACGAAAACATTCGAAGTATGGTAGACATTACGTTTTGTGCAGAGTACAATTCCAGACAAAAAATACGCTGCTTCGGTTATCTCAGTAGAATGCAAGTTCATCAACTTCTACTTATGCTTACAACGCTGGTATAACTGGTTACCGGGTAAGAGTGCCATCACAAGGTATATGGATAGATGACAGAGTGATTGTACAACAACATCGACTCACAACAACCGACTCAACGCACTTGGCGCAGGACAGACAACTTAAGCTTCCCATTTCGCTCAACGCCATAAGTGGAAAGAAAACTACATAGTTTTAGAATACTGAATAAACTTCATGAGACGCAATCTATGTTTTAAAACGATATCTGGAGGAAAAACAAGTTACAATTAGTAACTAAGAATTGTAGCCTCTTGTAAATTGTAGACCAGTAAGTTTAATGAGCATAGTCTGTAAATTGTTAGGGTCAATAATCAAAGAAAACACTGTAATGCATTTAGACAAGTTTAATCTAATCAGAAATAGTCAGCATGGATTTACTAAAGGGAGATCGTGCTTATCAAATTTATTGGAGTTCATTGAGGAGGTTACTAAAATGATAGATAAGGGGGGACCAGGGGATGTTATTTATCTAGATTTTGCAAAGGCTTTTGATAGAGTACCTCATCGAAGATTCTTTTAAAATGTAAAATCACATGGGATAGGTGGGGAGGTTGCCGAATGGATTGAAAGTTGGTTAACGGGAAGAAGGCAGAGAGTGGGTATAAATAAGGAGTACTCTTAGTGGTGTGAAGTAAAAAGTGGAGTGCCACAGGGCTCGGTTTTGGGACCAATATTGTTATTGATATATATATATATATATATATATAAACGATTTGGACATTGATATATGATCCATGATTGCAGAACAAAACAATGTAGGAGTGTCTCATCTATTGCAGAGGTGGATATATTGAGGTCGGATTTAGATAAACATTCAAGGAGTTTAATGGAAATTCAATGGAGTTTAATATAAATCAATGTACAGTCATCCACATGGGTAGATCCAATATGGAACATAATTACAGAATGGGCGAGAACAACATTAGAATGATAGATAAGGAAAGGGGCCTATGGGTTATAAAAGACCATACAGGAAACATGAATGAGCAAGTCCTGGTAGCAGTGAATAAGGCAAATGCAATGTTAGGTATGGCTTGACTTGGCTTCGTTCGTTCTCAATCTCCCGCTACCAAACCCTAAATGGGTTTAAGTAGCAGAATGTAGTCCAGAGAACGGAATGCGTTGTGTCGTAGTTTACAGCTTGACTGCGATATTTGCACCTTACGGCCCAACACATCCGACTTCAGCAAGCATTTTTGAGTAGCGGGTTAGCATTCCCTCTTCGATCCCTTCTCCTTAGCCAGTCTGCCCTGGTGCAGCCTGTTATCCAGGATCACCCCGTGGAGGTGTAGAAGGGTCTTGGCAGCTCTGTTTCGCTGGCCCTGACGCTAGCAGTCAGCTATGGGTCGCTGACCACTGCAGCTCATGTTAAGTATGATAAAAATAAATATTAAACATAGAAGTAAGGAGGTGATTCTCAAACTGTATAAAGCACTAGACCTAGATTCGAGTACCGTGTTCAGATGTAGAGTCCTCATCGTATAGGAGATACAAACATGCTGGAAAGGATACAAAGAAGAGCGACAAAACCGATAGTGGGATTCCAGAATTACAGTTATGAGGAAAGACTCAGAAAAACTAGCATACAGTGTCTAGAAAAGAGAAGAATTCGAGGTAATCACAGTAAAGGTTAAATTAGACTATAACAAGTTTTTTTTCTTCAAAATACAACCACCAACGAGAACAAGAGGGCACAGATATAAATTAACTAAAGAAAGGTCCAGGAAATATTTTTTAGTCAGAGTGGTGAATGCTTGGAATGCATTACCACAGGAGGTGGTGGAGGCAGAAACAGTTAATGTATTTAAGAACAGATTGGATGTGCATAGCTTTTAAAGTTTGGTAATACAAATGTGACTGGTTGTCTACAGACTATGTTGAGACTTTTAAATCAGTATAAAAACGTTAAGTTAAGTTAAGAAGAAAACAATAGTATTCGAGGTAAAAGCGTTTAAGAACTGCATACACAAATATTTTAATTTGTTTAATTTTACAAATTAATCATGAAACTTTAAAGTTACATGAGACAAGTTTATGTATTGGGTTTGTACAATCAGTAACTGTCCAAATTATATTCAACTTGCATTAAATCTTGGCTAAATCTTCAGCCGCTGAAGTAGAGCGTGTGACCATCCTCCGTGGTAAACTCGCCAAAGTTTTTCCATCTAGCCTCGCATATACCCAGGATGTTCCACCGGTAGTTCTTCATCTCGTGTGTTAGCTCATTGATTTTACCACATGGGTTCAGTGTTCTGACATTCCATGTTCTTATTGTGAGCTTGTACTTCCACCAGTAGCACACTTATCACCTCTGCCCAGCTGTGGGACGTCAGGCGCGGTCATTGTTAAACCGAGCCGGTATAGTTGATTGTGATTGTGTCTCCATGGGTGAATCTTGGGCGGTTGTCTCTTGACGAAACCCATCTCCTCTCCAAGCCCGTGCGGGCCAACATATGCATATGACACTGAGAAACCGTCTCCCCAGGCGAGCCATTGCCTCGTTTGCCTACAGCCTCGCGGCCATAGTTTTCCAGTGTGCACCACTTGGAGGTGAGGTTCTTCTTCTTCTTCTTCGTTCGTTCTCAATCTCCCACTACCAAACCCTGAAAGGGCTTAAGTAGCAGAATGTAGTCCAGAGAACGGAATGCGTTGTGTCATAGTTTACATCTTGGCTGCGATATTTGCATCTTTCGGTCCAACACATCCGACTTCAGCAAGCATTTTTTGAGTACCGGGTTAGCATTACCTCTTCGATCCCTTCTCCTTACCCAGTCTGCCCTGCTGCAGCCTGTTATCCGGGATCACCGCGTGGAGGTGTAGAAGGGTCTTGGCAGCTCTGGTTCGCTGGCCCTGACGCTAGCAGTCAGCTATGGGTCGCTGACCACTGCAGCTCATGCGCTGCTCAGCATCTTGATCCCGGAGGTGAGATTGACCTGCGTGTTCACTTTATCGGCAGGCTACTCATTTCACTTTTCGCCCCTCAGAAGAAGAGCTAGCCAACCCCGACATCAATGGGTTGCGATGCCGAGCGCAAACACACTATTGCACATTGAGGACAATGACGTACTGACACGATGGACAGAATACTGTTCTAAGTTATACAACTATGAGTGACGGAACAAACCTGAGAAAACAATCCCTCCAACACCAGCAACTAGAGAGGATAACCGATAACAAAGGAAGAGGTAGCTGCAGCGGTAAAGACATTAAGAAGAGGTAAGGCGGCCGGCGTGGACAATATACCAGCAGAGCTCTTACAGGCAGGTCGGGAGGCAGTGGTGGAAGGCCTGGCACACATCTGCAATAAAATATGGGCGACAGGAAACTGGCCGGACTTATGGACAAAATCAATGCTTATACCGTTACATAAGTCTGGAAACCTAAAGCTGTGCCAAAATTACAGAACAATAAGCCTTATCAGCCACCCTAGCAAGGTCCTGCTTAGATTAATTCTTGTCCGAAACTCCAAGCAGAGAACATCATTGCTGAGATGCATGCAGGGTTCAGACACTCAAGAAGCACTACAGAACATATATTTATTTAAGGCTGCTAAGCTAGAAATATCTAGAACAGCAGCAAAAACCATATTACGTGTTTGTTGATTTTCAGAAGGCGTTTGATAGGGTATGGCATAAAGCGTTGTGGGCAACCATGAGGATGTATAAAGTCAACGGAAATATTGTAAAGGTCCTTGAACACCTGTATGATAAGGCGTCCAGCGCAGTTCTTGTGAATGGGAGGCGAGGTGACTGGTTTCGCACATCAGTTGGTGTGAGACAGGGCTGTACACGCTTTCCAGCTCTTTTCAATATATTTCTTGAGGGAATTATGAGTGAGGCACTTGGAGGTCACGTTGGTACTGTCAACATAGGGGGCTGAACGATTACCAACCTTCGTTTTGCAGATGACATTGACGGGTTGGCAGATTCAGAAGCAGAACTCCAGGAGTCAGAAGACTCGATGAAACAGCTCTTGACTATAATAGGGAGATAAACTCTAAAAAGACAAAATTATTTACCAACAACGCCGAGGGCTTCAACAGTAGGAAAAAAAGGTAATGTCCAGGAACTCGAAGTGGTTGACCGTTTTAAATATCTGGGTTCGATTGTCAGTGACGAAGGATCAAAATGTGAGGTGTTGGCCAGAAAAGCACAGACAATAACGGCGCTTGGACGGCGTAACAAAATCTGGCAAGATAAACGGTTAGCACTTTGCACGAAAATCAGATTAATGCGTACATTGGTCCTGTTAATATTCCTATATGCTTGTGAGACATGGACAGTTACATCTGACCTTCAGCGAATGATACATGCCTCGGAGATGAGATGTTTCCGAAGACTTTTAAACGTCACGTACAAAGATCGAGTTACAAATGAGGAAATACGAGATAGAATTACAACAGCAATAGAGCCTTTTGAAGACCTCTTGGCAACTGCCAAAAGAAGGAAACTTGCTTGGTACGGTCACATATCGAGATCAAATGGTCCTGCAAATACGATTCTGCACGAAAAGGAGCAAGGTAGACGATGAAGAGGCCGTCCCAAAAAGAGGTGAGAGGACAACATAAAAGAATGGACCAATCTCCGACCAGAAGAGGCACAGGCAGAGGTCGCTGACAGAGAATGGTGGCGTGGGATTGTGAAGATGTCTTCATGTATACTCCAACGACATCACTGGTAACGGGATGACCTGGCCTGAAATCAGCACTTTCCTTTTCTGTTTTTCAAATCTGTGAACTTGTGAATCTTTTTTATCTTGATCTTGATTACCCGTTCCTCAGCATAGCTGCGGGTCCCAACTTCGTTTCAAGCGGACCCTGTCTTGGGCCACTGAAGTCCAGTGCGTCGTAAGTCCTCCTCTAGAGGCATCTCGGATGTTGCAGCGTAAAAACAAGAGAGCCTGACCTACGCATTGCGGATCTTCCCCGCGGTCTCTTCTAACATATGGAGTACCAGACTGCTGTCGCTGTGCTCCATCGACCATCGTTTTGTCGTAACATATGACTTACCCATCTATGTTTTGCCTTGTCTACAAAGATTACCGCATCCTTCACCTGGGACAATCGTCTTATATCAGAATTGTGGGGACCTTGCATACGTTGGTTTCGGAGAGTGATTCCTACCAAGCGTCTCTCAAGGGAGGCCCGGGTCACTCTCAATTTGTCCTCTAGTGATTTTGCTAGTGTCCACGTTTCGGGACCGGAGTACATCGCAGGAAATACAGTAGAATTGAAATGGGAGGCTCGTAGGTCCTGGTAATCGTCCAAATCACCGCCAAATCATTCCTTGTCTGAACGCTTCCGATGGGTCTCGCACAACGTCAAAGCTGGGCATGGAGTCAATAATGAAAGCACACTATACCAACCTGTTCAGATCATCAGAACCCCCTCCAATTGCGCTACGACATCCCCCCCCCCCCCCAACCTTCCCCTTTCTTCCAGCCTTCTTGCCCTCAGATATTCGTCATACTGTCGAGTCAATACCAGGTGAAGATGACATCACTGCAGAGGTCATCCGTTCTTGCGACCTACCCCTTTATGTGTGAATCACTTCATCGAAATCAATGAATTTTGTCAAATCACTTTCACTTGATATTATCGCAAGATCTGCACGTCTTGACTGTCTCATGGTAGATCGCAAATTGTTCTTGAAGTTTCAGCTTTGAAAAACTTCTCTCACGTGAAACCAAAGACACGTATATTGTGAGAAATAATTGTAGGATTAGCGAGATGATTGGAAGAGATTCAAGGAAATCACTTTCAGCTATCAATTTCAAAACGGCAATTACTCACCAATCTTTAGTTTCTTTGAGATCAATCACTGCTGCTTTCAGTTGTCTTCTCATAACTCAGTCTTTGGTTATTTGGGTCAAAGCTCGACCCCAGACTCATTATAGAAAGTGGTCAATTTTTGTAATGGACATCTGTAACTCCTCTTCAGAGGCAGATGTGAGACTCCTGGCGCGAACAGCCTCAAACGGCGCTGCTGTTTGTTAGTAGACTCTAGGAGCCATACTTGAGTTAGACTGGAGCGAGGGTACCAAGTAGCGTCCATCCTTTTTTGCTAGGAAGAGACTGCCTCTTGCCGCTATCCCTTACACGCTCCTGCCCTACACATTTTATATTATTTCTACAATGAGCTAGTGACATTTTGTAATACACAATTTAAAAAATTGTGGAACTAAAAAGTTTGCTTTGTCTGTGCAAATGTCTATATTGTACACCAGAGTATGTTCCATGTATATCATGCTGATGAGAACTGTCTCGCTCCTGGCAAGATCAACTAAAATGTAAATCCTACACAAATCATTAAAGTACAATTTAGCTAAGGCACAGTAGTTAAAGATTGCAGACTTTGTGAAAAGGTCTATATCCATGAAGGTGCAAATAAGAACATCAAAAAGTGGATGTGGCTAATTAATCTAAAGGAATAAAGCAAGGTATTATAGTACATTATAATTTTTTTAAATGTATAGTGCTGCTAAGATCTTCACGCACAATATAATTGATTAATTTTTCTAAATTTTTTTCTAGGCCAATATCTTTATCTTTCACTTTTGCTTATATCGTTTCACTATTTCCTTTAGAGCTTTCAGCAGTCATTTAAAGATTGCAGCAATATTTGTTGTTTATTATGTTTTCTGTTCCTGTGCTGTGCATGGAAAACTTATTATTTGTTAAAGCTGTATTATTTGATCTCCACATTTTCATTTCATGTATGAAGAAGGGCACTCATTAGATCTTACTAGTTTTATTTGTTTAAAAAAAAAAAAAAGAATTCTCTATAAAATCCATGATACACTTCTTTCTGCTGATGATTGATCTTGTCAATTGTAAACTTGCTCCTGCACACATTTAAAAAGAATATGTAGAATACAAACTCAACACGGAACACAAAGACTGTAACCACATTGACATGTAAGCTATTTGTTACATTGAAAATGACTATAGCGGGCTGACAGTTCAATATCCCATTTTCCTGGAAGGACTTCCTTAATTTTATAACTCTGGTCAACTGCCTGGATGGAACAAGGACCTCTTACATTTTATAACTCGGGTCAACTGCCTGGATGGAACAAGGACCTCTTTCATTTTATAACTCGGGTCAACTGCCTGGATGGAACAATGACCTCTTTCATTTTATAACTCGGGTCAACTGCCTGGATGGAACAAGGACCTCTTACATTTTATAACTCTGGTCAACTGCCTGGATGGAACAAGGACCTCTTACATTTTATAACTCGGGTCAACTGCCTGGATGGAACAAGGACCTCTTTCATTTTATAACTCGGGTCAACTGCCTGGATGGAACAAGGACCTCTTACATTTTATAACTCTGGTGGACTGTCTAGATGGAACAAGGACCTCTTACATTTTATAACTCTGGTCAACTGTCTAGATGGAACAAGGGCCTCTTACATTTTATAACTCTGGTGGACTGTCTAGATGGAACAAGGACCTCTTACATTTTATAACTCTGGTCAACTGTCTAGATGGAACAAGGACCTCTTACATTTTATAACTCTGGTCAACTGTCTAGATGGAACAAGGACCTCTTACATTTTATAACTCTGGTCAACTGTCTAGATGGAACAAGGGCCTCTTACATTTTATAACTCTGGTGGACTGTCTAGATGGAACAAGGACCTCTTACATTTTATAACTCTGGTCAACTGTCTAGATGGAACAAGGACCTCTTACATTTTATAACTCTGGTCAACTGTCTAGATGGAACAAGGACCTCTTACATTTTATAACTCTGGTCAACTGTCTAGATGGAACAAGGGCCTCTTACATTTTATAACTCTGGTGGACTGTCTAGATGGAACAAGGGCCTCTTACATTTTATAACTCTGGTCAACTGTCTAGATGGAACAAGGACCTCTTACATTTTATAACTCTGGTCAACTGTCTAGATGGAACAAGGGCCTCTTACATTTTATAACTCTGGTCAACTGTCTAGATGGAACAAGGGCCTCTTACATTTTATAACTCTGGTCAACTGTCTAGATGGAACAAGGACCTCTTACATTTTATAACTCTGGTCAACTGTCTAGATGGAACAAGGGCCTCTTACATTTTATAACTCTGGTCAACTGTCTAGATGGAACAAGGACCTCTTACATTTTATAACTCTGGTCAACTGTCTAGATGGAACAAGGACCTCTTACATTTTATAACTCTGGTCAACTGTCTAGATGGAACAAGGACCTCTTACATTTTATAACTCTGGTCAACTGTCTAGATGGAACAAGGACCTCTTACATTTTATAACTCTGGTGGACTGTCTAGATGGAACAAGGACCTCTTACATTTTATAACTCTGGTGGACTGTCTAGATGGAACAAGGACCTGTTACATTTTATAACTCGGGTCAACTGTCTAGATGGAACAAGGGCCTCTTACATTTTATAACTCAGGTCAATTGCATGAATGGAAGGAGACAGTGTTATATTTTATAACTCAGGTCAACTGCCTGGATGGAAGATCACCTTCTTGTAAGATGATTTATGTTTGAGCTAATGGAAAACAAAGAAAGTGAACCACTAACTCTCTTTTTTCAGGACAATTTCCAGCACATTTTCAAAATATAAAAGTGAAATAAACAAGTACACAATAAGCATTGGTTTTTATTTTCCAAGATGTTACTTTAAACCAAAACATATTGAATGATGTTTTTTTTCACACCAAAACTACAAACGAAAACTGATGTTGAGGATCAGTTTGAGCACTTTATATTTTGATTATTTTGTTCAACTGGTACTTGAAATAACGGCCATCTTCTAATTAAGAAGCCTCTGATCAATGGCTGAAAATATTCACTATGCAACAGCCTCTGAAAATCAGTATTATCCAACGATTACATTCCTGATCTTAGTTATGCAATACACATCATAATACAATGTAACCACATTAAATACTTTATGCCTCTCTCTTAGCCATTGCCCTTCTACCCATTGGTGTGCAGACTCATTTTGTGTGTGCAAATATTAGCAATTTGAGAGTGCACATAAACAAGTGATTGGCATGTTTAAACACTACATGTATCACTATGAAATGGTACCTTATCTTGCACGTATTAGTTTCTATTTTGTGTAGTGAAACAGGTTCATTAAACACATATTTGTAATGGATATAGGGAACAGAATAACAATGAGGTTAAAGTCACATTCTGTTCAGTGTTGTCCACTTTAATGTGACAGCTTGTATATGCTATCACATGAATTGTTCAGTGGGAGATATGTGCTCCAGATGGATTCAGCAAAACTCAACACTTCATTAAGAAGCTGATAGTGATGTGGAGCAGATGGTGTGTCAGGCTATGTCTTTTTCTCACAGATAAAGTATGTACACTGGTCCTCAAGGTTGGGTCTTAGATTTAGAGCTAATAGTCCAAAACCCGAAAACAAAACTTTTACAGATATTGCACTAAGAACTATAACCCGGATACTGGTAATTTAAACCTTGAAGAATTCTCACAATTCACAATAAATTCTCATGACATTATCGGAGACAGAAGACTAACATCTGGTCAGGCAAAATATACTGATTGAACAATATTAGTCAGGGTCAGGCAAAATATATTGACCAAGACACCTATCTCACTTCCATGCAGTCTTCCCTGGGAACAGGCTGTTTCATAGCAGTCTGGTTAACAAGGTAGGGGATTCACTGTAGTAGTAAACAACATACAGATAAAGCCAAGCATATCACAACCGCATGGAGGACCCCGGTCCACCTTCATTAGTCCACTCTGGATGTAAGGAAAGTTACTGCAACCCACCACTCAATGTCCTTCTCAGAGCCCACAAAAAAGTAAATATACTCGTGGGCATTAAACAACAACATGACATGACCTGATGAAAGCAATGACAAAGCAATGACAAAGCAATGAGAGCAAGGATCAAAATTGGAACATGGAGTGTGAGGGCTTACCTGAAACTGGAGGGAAGTTGATAGTGTCTAAGAACATAAGACAATATATAATGGGCTTCTTGGGTCTTGCAGAGGCGGGATGGTATGGTGTGAGGCATACAATAATTCATGCAGTATGACATTGTCTATTTAGGATATGGACAGCACAGAAAAGAGGACTTGGTTGCCTTTGTAATGTCAACATAGACCATTGGTACTCATAAAGAGTTCTAACAATGATCTTCCATGCAAATGGAAGAAAAGCTGCAGGCATTCAGTGAAAATCATGTGACATTGTAATGTACAAGAAACATATTTTTAAAATGATATACATTGAAGAGATCACCTGTCGAATGGTCCAAAAGACAAATTGCTACAACATTTTACAATCACAAATTGGAGCCAAGTAGAGTGAAGAAACAGCCAGTGGAGGGTGGAAGAATGATAATACACTAGACCTTTGTGGACAGCTGCAGGGATCTTGATATTACAGGTGATCTATATCTTCTGTTGCATGGAATACAGGACATACCAATCTGAGAAAAGTGGAACAGCAAACCTGGGGCTGAAGATGTAGCAGTGATTGAACCGACAGCAGTTGACGACTTATATATGGCTGCTTGCATCGTGATCAGTGACCCATAACTGATCAAGACACTATTTCCCCTTCAAGTGGTGGCCCTGGACACAGACTGCATGGTTGCAGTCTGTGTAAGATATTAGGGATTGAAGAGGGAAGGCGAATCCAGTTTAAAATATGCTGTGCTAAATTTGGATGTATCTGACCAAAAGGTGTCGATATCACAACCTCGCTGTAAACAACAACACAACGCCACAAACGTCCTTTTCAGGATAAACACTGAAAAAGAATAACAACAAACCAGTGTGAGCATAGCAAATGAAAATCAGTGATGGATAGGGGTTGAGGGTGCAGCACAGCGAATGAGCTGACAGCAGCCAGTAATTCATGGATGGCTACTTGCATCAGGGTCGGTGAACCAGAATTAACCAAGACCTTATTCTGCCTCCAAGCAGCAGCCCTGGAAACAGGCTGCATTAGTGTAGTCTGGCTAAGAGAATAGGGAACGCTGTGGAAAGGTAAACATGGTACCCAAAAAAGCCAGTTGAAACCAGATGTGTTTTGCCGAAAGGTGCAGATATTGTAACCTATGACACAGTGTTCTTTTTAGGATGATCACCATGGAAGAAGTGACGAATAGAGGAACTCAGTATGGATTTATGGCCAGATAGTTGTGTTACTTTTACTGGGCGAACACTGCTCTGTCTCACTACACTAAAGTCCGGGTCTATCAGACATGCATTCTTGGCCTTCTCATGTATGGAAGTGAGACTTGGAGCACTTATACTAGACAGGAACGGTGGCTCCTTTCACATGAGGTGTCTACAGCGTATATAATAAGGTCTTACGGAGGCAAACACTCACAGCATGTACCGGATTTTGAGCCAGCGACGTCTACGGTGGTTGGGACATGTTTATCCCATGAAGACGAGAGGCTGCCAAAGGATATCCTTTAAATGGACAGCTAGCATTGAAGTTAGAAGAATCGGCCATCCCACACTGCGATTCAAGGACGTATGCAAGAGGGACATGAAGTCATGCGACATCCCATCCGAGGGCTGTGAAGAAATTGCTCAGGATCGAGCTATCTGGAGACAGTCAGTTGGAGTGGGCATAGTGACTGCTGACGCTCATAGAGGTCTTCTGGCTGCAGAGAAAACTGAAGAGATCAAGGAACAGCCAGCCGCCTCAGTATCAACCTTTACAGCCATAGCGGACAGTGTCAAAATACAGGAGACAGAGCTGGACAAAACTTACAGGGCGCATGGTCTATAGAGACTATGATGGCATAATATGTAACCAGATTGAGGTCCTTCACCAACAGATGCCTCAATTACTAGCTTCGTTTATGGTCCTTGGTAATGGTAGACACAGATTTGGGAAGGAGAACAAGGCAACAGTCAATACAACTAGAGATGGATAAGAATGAGCTCAAAGAATAACACAAGAGGAAGTCAGGGCAACCAAAGTATCATGGACAAAGCTCAGCAGAGTGGACAGTGACTGTTGCCGTCTTATGTTTCTATGAATAGAAAAATAATGCAGGGTTCCCTCCTCTTATTTTTCGATTATACCCAGATCCCATATATTCACTGCATGATCTGTTCATTTTACATATTTTATCATGTTTCCACAACCCTCTACACACTTCAGGGTGCTTTTGTATATTTAAAGGTATGCTTTTGTCCAATTTACTGTACTTTTGTATATATCAGGTCAGGTAATCCCGTAACCAGTGAGGTCGTTGGGGCACACATGAAGATATCCTCACAACCCCACACCACCCTTCTCTGTCAGCGGCCGCTGCCTGTGCCTCTTCTTGTCGGAGATTGGTCCATTCTTTTATGTTGTCCTCCTACCTCTTCATTGCCTACCTTGCACCTTTCCATGCAAGATCGTATTTGCAAGACTATTTGATCTCGATATGTGCCGTACCAAGAGGGTTTCTTTCTTTTGACAGTTGCCAATAGGTCTTCGAAAGGCCCCATTGCTGTTGTAATTGCTCCTCTATTTCCTCACCTGTAACTCAATCCCTGTAAGTGACATCCAAAAGTCCCCGGAAACATCTCATCCCCAAGGCCTGTATCCTTCACTGAAGGTCAGCTGTAACTGTCCATGTCTCACAAGCACAGAAGAATATCAACAGGTCCAATGCACGCATCAATCTGATTGTCGTGCATAGTGCCAACCGTTTATCTTGCCAGATTTTGTTAAGACTTTTGTATATACACAATATGCTATTTATGTTTTTGCATGTATTCACAATTTTTCATCATCATTCACTCTCAAATAATCTCATTTATCTCCCAAATGAATTTGGTGTTTGGACCCCAGTTTCTTTTGCCACCATACAATTTATCGGGTAGTTTGGTTGGAGAGGGCCGATTTGGCACTCTGATGCTCTCATGAAGCTGGCAGATCTTGACAAAACATGTTCCACTGTTTGTTTATGTTCTCTCACATTTGACACATATTTGCAAGTGATATGTAGTGTGCTATTTACATTTTTTCTGCGACTAAAATTAATTTGCAAGCTAAAAAATACTGGGTTTCGCTTTTCAGGTGTTTTGGTTCATAACCTGACAAAAAAGAGGGGGATGTATTAAGCAAAAGTAGTAGAAAGTCATATTCTCTGAATAAATTCTGGATGGACACAACCATCAAGGAAACAAAAAATAAACACAAAATATATATATTGTTTCCTACAAGCAAACACAATTCAGCAAAGTTAACTCTATGTACAGTGAACTGGACTCATATACGTTGATAAAATGTTTGTTATAAGTTATACGTAATATTTCAAATTTAAACACACAGAAATAAGCATGAGATATTTACTGACCTTCTCATGATAGAGCACTACAGATAGTCAATGACTGTGTGGCAATATGAGTGTGTAGATGGTACGAGGTCAAACATAATAATGTGTGTTACAGCATATGTGCCCATTTTTCTTTTCAATAAGAGCATTGCACCACCACAAAAGTTGGTCTCCTTGCACAATAGCACTTATGTGTTGTTACACTGGAGGTTTGTTATAGCACTTATGTGTTGTTACACTGGAGGTTTGTTATAGCACTTATGTGTTGTTACACTGGAGGTTTGTTATAGCACTTATGTGTTGTTACACTGGAGGTTTGTTATAGCACTTATGTGTTGTTACACTGGAGGTTTGTTATAGCACTTATGTGCGGTTACACTGGAGGTTTGTTATAGCACTTATGTGCTGTTACACTGGAGGTTTGTTATAGCACTTATGTGCTGTTACACTGAAGGTTTGTTATAGCACTTATGTGCTGTTACACTGAAGGTTTGTTATAGCACTTATGTGCTGGTACACTGGAGGTTTGTTATAGCACTTATGTGCTGTTACACTGAAGGTTTGTTATATCACTTATGTGCTGTTACACTGAAGGTTTGTTATAGCACTTATGTGCTGTTACACTGGAGGTTTGTTATATCACTTATGTGCTGTTACACTGAAGGTTTGTTATAGCACGTATGTGCTGTTACACTGAAGGTTTGTTATATCACTTATGTGCTGGTACACTGAAGGTTTGTTATAGCACTTATGTGCTGTTACACTGAAGGTTTGTTATATCACTTATGTGCTGTTACACTGAAGGTTTGTTATAGCACTTATGTGCTGTTACACTGGAGGTTTGTTACAGTACGATAGTACTTATGTGCGGTTACACTGGAGGTTTGTTATAGCACTTATGTGCTGTTACACTGGAGGTTTGTTATATCACTTATGTGCTGTTACACTGGAGGTTTGTTATAGCACTTATGTGCTGTTACACTGGAGGTTTGTTACAGTACGATAGCACTTATGTGCGGTTACACTGGAGGTTTGTTATAGCACTTATGTGCTGTTACACTGGAGGTTTGTTATATCACTTATGTGCTGTTACACTGGAGGTTTGTTATAGCACTTATGTGCTGTTACACTGGAGGTTTGTTACAGTACGATAGCACTTATGTGCTGTTACACTGGAGGTTTGTTATTGCACTTATGTGTTGTTACACTGGAGGTTTGTTATAGCACTTATGTGCTATTACACTGGAGGTTTGTTATAGCACTTATGTGTTGTTATACTGGAGGTTGGGGAACTGAGATGCTAGTCCAGTCAGGCAGAACATACCAGGACGTCGCATCAGGGTCAATATACTGACCAAGACCACAATCTCTCTTTCATGTAGAGTTCCCTGGAAATGGGCTGTTTTCAAGGCAGCCTGGCTGATGGGATGTGGATTGACATCCATGGAACCACGCTCGATAAGCTGTGGGGTACCAGCGAAGACCTGAAATGCAGTCTCCTTTGTGAACCTCACTGGGCTAGAAGCATCAGTTGATTGAGGAAGAAGAACGCGTATGCTGTTACAATGGTGGTGTGTTAGACCACTTTGTTTTACATGAAAGTTGTAGTCACATGCTTACCCCAACTTAGTGGGCTTATTTTTCATTTCCTATAATGGATACTAGTATACAGATTAGGACACACATATGAGTCTTTCTAATGTCTTAAAGGCATTTCATGAATTTAATGAACAAACAAATATGTAAACATTTTGAAAATAAAAAGCAGAAAAATGTATCATTCTTGTCGTTTTCAAAGCAGACAAAGATTACATACCTTTTAATGTCCCAGAAACCTCAAAGTAAGTTGTTGAGTTGTTTACATTATAAACAGGGTAAGATGTTAGAACTTACTATAATCACACATCCATTGTGGAAGCAAGCAATGAACATAAACAAGTGAATAGCTAGATGCATTGACCATAAACCTTCACCAGAGTACAAAATCATCAAGATAATGTCATAATAAAAATATAATGAACAAAGTTTTTCAATTAAATATAAAAACTAAATTTTGGATGATAAATTTGAGAGAATTGTGCTTTCACAAATCATAAGCTAAAGGAATGTGGTACATGAATTAAATGCAAGGATATCACATGGATACTTCTCATGATCAATATGTGTGTACCAGGCCTCATTATGGGAGAAGGAAGAACAGGGCTACTGTGTATGCAGTAATATACGATCAAGGAGGGTTGTGACCTCATCATGTAAACAAAGTACCACAGAAGCCACCACAAGAGCACATAAATGCTTTAGCACAGATTTCCTGTAAGGAAGTCATCTGCAGTGGTGGTCTAATGCTCCATTTGCAGTAAAAAAAAGGAAGGTTGATGACACTTCATTAGACTGTCTCCCATTTTTAATATATTCTTACAATTATTATTGAACTTCATTCTATGCTGTTTCATTTATTCATTCATTTCCGGTGTTGCTACACCTTTATCCTGTTAAAGGTATATAAGTCGTCTCACAGATGATTTACAAAATTTACACATTAAGTCAAATTCTTCATCTATTGTTTCAACAAGATGTGCAGTTTCAAAATTTTGCATTTGAGGCCTTCTGTATGAGAAGTGCGTACTCACCATTTTTTTTTTACAAACTGAGATATTGCAGTTTGAAGTGACATGAAACGCCTTAACAATTGCTAAATTGAAAGATGATTTTAAAATGTATGGTGTACAGTACATAAACAGTCGCTTATCTACTTTTTCTAGTTCTTTTCAGTTTCCGATAAGTGTTATGATAGCACAAATGAAAGCATGACACTGATTTGATAGCAGCCGGCATTCTGATCTTACAATGGCTCCCCAATTTCTTTTTGGAAGCTGGTCATTTTAGTTGAGGGCATTATAAAAATGCATAATTTCAAACAATAACAGGCGAGTCAGGTCGCTGTTATAGAGAGGCTCTGCTATCTGATTTCTCAATAAACTAGAATTCACACTGGCAAGTTGACCATTTTCGTATGGAAGGTCTCATTCGTTAGAACCATTTTATTTGCTACATTTATATCCAGTCATATAAGGTCTTTAATGTGTATATAACATGTAGGTTAACTTTGAAGATATTAATTGTGTGAGAACAAATATTGCAATAATGTATGCTTACATTTACTTTTCTGAGCACTTATGCTGTTAACTAAGCAAAGTGAAGAGATTACATTTTCTTGTCTAGGCTACATGTGCTGTGTTGGTTGTTGTAAACCAGTGTTGCGGAGTTTATGTTATTTATTCATCCACCACCTGGTCTTTCCTGTGCTATGTAACAACATTTTCTGATCTTATAAGCATACAGTGGTAGTTGCTCAGCTTCAATTCCTGTGAAATTTTTGGTACAGGAAGTAGTTTCTACAGTATCTCTGAAGTCATAATTTCTCATTCCATCTCCCCTACTGACAATGATTACTTTTATTACCTCCTGCATTTAATTTCCTATTATGTGATTTTCTCCTCATGTGCCTCTGATAAGAACCATGCCTGACAATAGTAACAGAGAATTAGTAAAAATATAGTTTATCATTTCATTCACCAAGTTGATGTTCACGTGTGTAAGTGACGGTAAGTGACTGCTGAGCCTTTCTGACTCAGTTTCCATTTCTCTGTCAACGTTTCCATCTTCCATACAAATTCTTCCCATGTTCTTCAGCTCTCCAGGCTGTTAAAATTGAAATTGTTTACATGAAATGTTAAGTGGGCTTATCTTCAGTTACTATCTTTGATCAAGTGCATTCCCATGATTTTACAGTATGTCTTTACCCTTGTATATTAGGCTCTGGTCATCTGCAAAGTGAGATGTAGTGAGTTGGTTCTTCATTTACTTATTTGGATTTTGCTTCTAGCTTTACAATTAGACTGGATTCTAATTTAGTTTTGTCTATGTAAATGTTGAACAGCAATAATAAAAGCACACAATCCAGTTTTACTCCTGTGTTATTTCAAAATCATTTATGATTTCATTAATTGTTTTTATTACAATTGCACAGTGCAGCTCTTACATTATTTAGTACGCATAATGCAAAGACCAAGTTTACAAAATATGTATAACTACAAACTATCGTGCCTTCCTATTATTTACAGAATCTCAGATGTCGGTACATTGCAGCCATCAATAAGAACATTGTTCACTCTCACAGCACCAAATATATTTCACTAAACATCTAAAAAGAATGCACCAGAACAAGAATCTCTTGTTCAAAAAGTTCATACTGGTATGGAATACTCGTTCCCCAAATGGACATATTTGGGTATATTATACATATATTGTACACATTTACCCAACAATATTAACATTTCTGATTTTAAACAACGACAAAACCCTATAGGGTTACTCTAAATCTGTATTTACATTATATTTTGGAATTTATAAAGCATCAATATTTGTTAATGCCAAATAGTCGAACTTTGTGAAACTGAGGTAGCTTTGGGATCAAGTTTAGTGTCAAGGCACTGGCATTGATGACAAAATGGTACTGGTCATAGCGTGAGTAGAAACTTGCAAGGAAGAATCTGTTTAAAAAGTAAATAAAAACAAGACGAGTGAACAAATTTATGACAATTTTCTAATTGAATAGCAAAAGCACAAGTAAACTTGTTGATGTCAAAATAGTTTTCCTTCCTATTCATCTGCTAGTTCTAAATTTAAAATATTTAAAAACAGGATGTACTAGTCACTACTGTAGTCTTGCTAAGGAACAGGGGTCGCAAAGGGAAGGCAAATCTGGTACAAAAAAAAGCCAACTGAAATCGAATGTGTTGGGCCAAAAGGTGCAGAATATTGCAGCCTTGATGTTAACTACTATACAACATCCGATGCTGAGCAGCGCATGAGCTGCAGTGGTCAGCAACCCATAGCAGACTGCTAGCATCAGGGCCAACGAACAAGAGCTGCCAAGACCCTTCTCCACCTCCACGCTTCCATCAGGGTCAGCTGAGCAAGACTCTATTCCACCTTCAAGCTGTGGCCCTTAAAGAATAGGGATTGTAAGCTGAGTGCCCCAAAAAGTCAGCCGAAATCAAATGTGTGTTGGGCCAAAAGGCTTGGATTTTGCAGCCTCTCTGTAAACTACATCTTTTTCAGAACAAATGATGCGGAATAAAATAGCAATGAAGAACTTTTCAGTTCCCTGCGGAGGACGTGTCTTCCACAAATACAAGCTCTCAAGTCCGTTCCTGAGCCATCCGATGTGTCTTGGAAGATTGTGTTTCACTTTTTATTTTGACTGATTTGTCAATATTTTTTGAAGTTTTTAAGGGTTACAATTTCTACAGAATAAAGTAACCAGCCCCATGCATATCCCTCCTTAGTAGTCTCTTACAACATGCTTGGCAGGTTATTACAGTGTCATTATTATTTGCTACTCTTTCAAGAGGTGATGGCACTAAGTTTCAAAATTCCTTGAGAAGTTAAATGGCATATGCTATGATAGGAAACTAATTTAACAGACCACAAAGACAAACATATATTATTTAACCCAACAAAAACCTTCTACGCAGAATTCTCAGACAGTATTGTATATTGAACTAGAAAATGCTGAGATACATGGGCGCATAATTAACTCTTTATGGCTTAAATCTCCCGGCACTGGCTGCCCGAACGACATCCATTTCCACCCAATTCTACCAACATATAATTCTAACACATGCATTACATTAAATCCCTCACAAGATAGATGACGAATTGTGCATATGCAGCTGTTGTTTAATGCAGACATTTCCGATAGCTAAATATTTAAGAATGTGGTGAATTTTCAAAGTGGCGCATTTAGTCAATGATCACGCATCTTGATTACACATGTATATTCAAGACACTCCAAATTCAGATTTTGACTGGGACGCAGAAGAAGAAAAGGACTTTGGTAATAGTACTGTACTGAGCAATGCATAAATGCATATGATGTGGTGAGTACCAAAACACATATTTTTCCGCATATTTTGATATCCACAATAGTGACAGTTAGTGGGTCATATTAATGAATCATTTTTTTAATGAATATTTCAAATCACAGATAATATAATTATGTGCCTTAAGAATTTTAGATCATAATTTGTTAGCTCAATTTGTTTGACATTAATTTATTTTGAATAAAACTGTTTGACATACAAAGTTGTGGCCCTTGTTGCTGACTAAACAATACAAATCAGCTAAATTATCTAGGGTTGGAAAGATTTAACACCATAACTATAGCTACTCACAGCACCAGAGAAGTTATCATTTAATTAAGTAACTTCAAAATTACACATGGTTCATAATTATCTGAAAACTACAAAACTGCAGCTTAATTTGAACACTCACTTCTGGATGAAAACAAATAATTAATAATTCCACAACTTCACCAGCTAATAATGTGTTAAGTGCAAAATATGACATTTGTGTACATAAAGTTATTAGGGGTAACAAAAATTTGATAATGTTAGCAACATTATTACAACTATGAATTGTTGTAACGGTGACTATGAATCACATCAATGGAATTTGGAAGCACACAAAATACTGTTTGTATCGGTATTTTCGCATTTCATTACAATAAGGCAGCAGATAGGAAGGATACCTCTATCAAATAGCTTATTATGATGACTGAAAAAAACACAAATAGCTACATTGCAAACCAAAATAAATATTTAATTGTGACCTTTAAAATACCGCAATCAAGAGCGTAAATTAGCACATGTGTTATAAAACTCTAGAAAGATTTGTCAAGTGTAGTCTAAATACATTACTACATTTTGGGCAAACTTTAAGATTTGGCATGAAATACTTCTTTTATAAACACCTTGTTCATTATAACAAAGATTCATATATATTTCTTTTACTGCCCTTTTTCTGACCACATGTTGGATTATTATATGTATACTCACAAAACTACTGGAACTGTTGTCAGAAATTTTTTGGTAGCAGTGAACTGTTTTCCATAATCAATTTGCTCCCACTGAGTCTCTAGGCGTGAGACACCTTGATCTGAGGTTTCCCATGGGGTACCCTTTGTTACATGGAGCATAACGAACATACACTGAAAATATTCAAGAACATCAAGTTACTTCAAACAAAATTCGTGCAACCTCAGCAAAGATGAAATGCATAATATAATCTTTAGTGCTACTAAGTAAAATCCAAAGCTATTGTTACTGTTTTTCTTTTTGCTGAGGATTAAAGGCTACTTGTTCAGAGTCAGTCAAACAAACCTTTTAACTCCATGTGGGTTGTATTCAACAAATACATGCCATGTCATCGTGTCAATGGTTATCTGTTCCAGCTCTGTCAAAATCTTCCATTTCTTTTTTTTGGTCTCAAGCTCTTCTCATGTGCCTCTACTTCTCTTGCTTTCGGATTTCCAAAACAAAGACCATCTTGCAATGCTATCAGCTGGTTTTCTTTATGTGTGGTCTAACCAATGCCAGCACCTTCTTCTCATGTCCTTTTCCACAGATATCTGTCTGATTCCTTGCAACAGTTCCACATCAGTGATCTTATCATACAACTTATATCTCTCTATTCTATGCAAGCACCCATTTATGAATGTTCATTTGTCCTGAGGTAGCTTAGATGACAAGGACCTGTCACACCAACTGTGTGCAACAATGAGTGGCTGAGTTTCACACTGCAAACATTGAGGATGATGTCTTCCAGATTTGACCTAACAAGTGGTGCATGGACAGTCACAAGGGCGAGACCATGACGGAGAGAACTGCTTCCCATCCTTGATGTCCATGGCCTGCTTCAGGAGCTGGTGGGCAGGGATATCCACTTTGAGACCCGGTCATACCTGTGGACTGTAAGATTTTGCCACTGGCTGCACATGTGGAAGGCTTCAATGTGTTTCTGGCCGCCCTGCAGTATAGTCCTGGTTTTGGAACCATACAACAGGTTAGGGATGACACAGATAATGTAAATTCGTAGCTTGGTTTTCAGAGAAAGGCTATTTCTGCTTCCAGGCTCAATGCAATGCATTCATAGAGGTGACAGCCAGACTCACTCTTTGAATTATATTTGGGTGGATCCGTATGTCTAAGTTTTATTTATGATATTTGGGTGGATCCGTATGTCTAAGTTTTATTTATGATATTTGGGTGGATCCGTATGTCTAAGTTTTATTTATGATATTTGGGTGGATCCGTATGTCTAAGTTTTATTTATGATATTTGGGTGGATCCGTATGTCTAAGTTTTATTTATGATATTTAGGTGGATCTGTATGTCTAAGTTTTATTTATGATATTTGGGTGGATCCGTATGTCTAAGTTTTATTTATGATATTTAGGTGGATCCGTATGTCTAAGTTTTATTTATGATATTTGGGTGGATCCGTATGTCTAAGTTTTGTTTATGATATTTAGGTGGATCTGTATGTCAAAGTTTTATTTATGATATTTGGGTGGATCCGTATGTCTAAGTTTTATTTATGATATTTAGGTGGATCCGTATGTCAAAGTTTTATTTATGATATTTAGGTGGATCCGTATGTCTAAGTTTTATTTATGATATTTAGGTGGATCCGTATGTCAAAGTTTTATTTATTGCCCAGTTAAATTAAATCCTCAGTGGAGCCTTCAACAATAATTCCTGCTGTTGTGGGATTGCAGCCAAGGTTTTGTATCTTGGTTTTTGCCCATAAGATGTGGAGACCTAATCTAGATTCAAGATCTTCTAGGTGCTCCAGTACCAGTACCAGTACCTGAGTGTGGGAGCCTTGTGTAACTACATTATCTGCGTAGCCGAGATTGGTAACACGCAGCTGTTCGATGGTGACTCCTGGGCTGTATATCTCCCAGCTGACCGAGGATCCAATACATGGCATGACAGAACAATGCTGGGGTGAGGACACATCCCTGTAGTGCATCGTATGATGTAGATGTCTAGTATGAGTAGTGATACTAAAATACTATTTAATCAATCAATGTAGTATCTTCGAAACTGATGTGGATAAAGAAAACTAAAAGTTATTGGTACTATCAAAATATTTAGCTCGGTAAACTGACTCTCTAATTTGACTTTATTTATGGGTCATCACATAAAAATAATATTATATGTTGATTCAAATATCAATTGTGGGATCAAGATGCTGAGCAGCGCATGAGCTGCAGTGGTCAGCGACCCATCGCTGACTGTTAGCGTCAGGGCCAGCGAACCAGAGCTGCTAAGACCCTTCTACACCTACAGGCGGTGATCCTGGATAACAGGCTGCAGCAGAGCAGACTGGCTAAGGAGAAGGGATCGAAGAGGGAATGCTAACCGGTACTAAAAAAATGCTTGCTGAACTCGGATGTGTTGGACCGAAAGGTGCAAATATCACAGTCAAGCTGTAAACTACGACACAACGCATTCCGTTCTCTGGACTACATTCTGCTGCTTAAGCCCTTTCAGGGTATGGTAGCGGAAGATTGAGAACGAACGAAGCCAAGCCAAGCCAAATATCAATTATGATGCAATTCTATTCTCTGTCTTACGTTCTACCAATTAATGGATCATAACTGAGGGATAACAACATAAACCAATACAACAATGATCCTACTCAGGAATGTTAAAACTTTACTTGTTTGTATCACACTTTAATCTTAATACTGCTCATGTGTCCTCCTTCAAGAAACCAATTAGCTAATTGTAAGAAATGTAAACATATTTTTTTTGAAGTCTTTACAAATTACACATTTCTGAAAAATACATAATTAGTAACCATGGCAATAATAATTCTATTTTTAGACCACAAGAGCTGGAATTTTGTCCAGAATAAAGAATAGTTTTTATAAAGATAAATGGTAATATTTAAATGGTTCTTAACATCAAAAGATCAAACAAAAACTGTACTCTGGTCATTTAGCAGAAGCAGTAATACAATGCATGATCTAACTATTGCCATCACTGCAAATATTTAAAAAAAACAGTAAACTATTCTCTGGCATATGTTTTGAAAAGAAAAGTATGAATGTGTTGCAACAACAGGTGAAGTTCAGTGATTCCTAGAAAGCATAGCTGGATAAGCTAACCTGACGGCATGAGAGAGAGAGAGTCAACAAATGAACAGACAGATAACACCAGTGATTGAAAATGACATGATCACTTCTGCTAATCAACCCTAATGAATGGGACATAGACAAGTAACAACAATTGTTACAGATAATGTACTATATAGTATGCATTTATGCTACTACCATTATTTCTACATGTGCCATGTAGTCTAGTGAAGGCAATTATATATATTCAGTCGATATGGTAGGCACATAAAACATCAGTTACAGTCTGATCCAGTTAAAAAATTGGTTGCTAATACAAGTGTCTCATAGTGTTGCTTAGCTACAACCATTTTTATTCCTCGAGTGATATCTACACGTTTCAAATGTGTTAAAGAGGTTAATGACAGGCTTTCCATGAGATGGAATTTGGACGTCAATGCTCAAGAAAAGATTTATTATTTGATCAGGCCAATGATCACACAATTTATTTGCATGAAGATATTCGATACCAGTCCTTCTAAGACTTTAACTAGGACACAAAAAAAGGAACTGTGGTAATGTACTTGAGAGATATTGATGCACAAATACACATGTCACCAGTTTAAAAAAATGTTTCCTGATTGTATTTTTCACCTCCATATTAATAACATTGAACACTAATATGTATTATGTTTATTATGAATACTTCATGTCGAGGATAATTTAACTATGTGTGTTTAGATCATAATATTAGGTAAATTTATTTAATATCAATTTATTTTATTTTAAAAAACAAATTTGACATACAGAGTTGCTGTACTTGCCTTGGATTGTAAGACACAAATTTGCAAACTTGGACTAGACTAGAAAGAGTTAAGTTGCTTTACAGCTTCTGATTCATCCCTAATGAAGTTCAGTAACTCTATTATTGACTTTTCCCCCCATTTGAAGCTGTTAAACTGTCAAGCATACTCTCTCTTTCTTTGTCATTTCAACACTAGTCTAATCTATATGTCAGATGTTGAACTGCCTTATAATTTTTCTCTTCTCCAAATATGCCTAATGAAAGTGGATTACTCCTTTCTGAGTTGTAATAAAAGTAAATTAAAATAACTCACCCCATCATGTAAAACATTAGTCAATGTCCAAGCCACCGCTACTGAGAAGAAAGGGATTGAAAGCAACAAAAGGTGTACACCAAACACTAGCAACATATATGTGAGCCATATGCCTTTGCTATTGAAGTACGAATGTGTTGGATTGCTGTCACTATGAGCCACGCCCACATTCATTTTCAGTGTTGGGAAAAAGCTCACCTGAAAAAATAATATCATAATTACAAACAGTTGGTAGCATAAAACTACATTGTTCTGGAACCCCCCCCCCCCCCCCCCCAACTTGGTAATAAAAAAGTAAAAAAAAAAAACTTAAAAGGGTATGAGTAAGAAATGAAGGGTATTTGTAAGAAACAGAAAGTTATGGAAGGAGTAGAAAGACTTTGATCAAAAGAACAGATCTGCAAAACAAAGATCTGCTGCAGACTGTTATCCAGGATCACCACGTGGAGGTGTAGAAGGGTCTTGGCAGCTTTGGTTCGCGGGCCCTGACGCTAGCAGTCAGCTATGGGTCGCTGACTACTGCAGCTCATTCGCTGCTCAGCATCTTGATCCTGAACATTATCTTTGATCCTTTTCTTTGGCTGGTGGTTGTTAATTTGCAGTTTCTTTAATAGTGTCTTTTTTCCTATTTCTGGGTTTGGGTTATTGTTCCTAACTTAACTCACTACTAACCTGAAGTAAAACTCTCTTATGAACGAGGTGTGTTCAAATGGAACTGGACCCAATGGCTTTATTACAATCATATGAAAGTTACATCATCTAGTGTGACATAATTAAATATAGCAATTGTTATGAAGAAAAAATCGCCATAGGCATTCAGACACGCATTCCACTGCTTGGGTAGATGGCAGATGCCGTCCCCCCAAATTTTTTTTTACAAATTCTTTGGTTGCTCTTTGAACCACTTTGTCACAGAGGCCATGATGTCTGCATCAGAATCTAATCTTCAATGCTTCAGAAATTTTGTTAAGGGTCCAAACAAATGGAAGTCACAAGGGGACATATCAAGGCTATAGGATGGGTGTGGCAGTACTCCCCACCTATTTTGTGCTAACGCTTTCTGAACAATGTTAGAGCAACATGTGGACGCGCATTGTCATGCAACAGAATCAAAATTCGCGAAAGCATGCCGGATCATTTATTCTTGATTGCTGTATGCAGCTTGTCTAGTGTGTCATTGTAGTGGATAGCATTGATGTTCACGCCAGACTCTTTAAAGTCTACCAACAAAAGTCACTCAAGGTAAAAAAAACGCTGTCAGCATAACCTTACCAGCGAAAATGAGAGACTTCATTTTTTTTGGTGGTTTTGGTGATCCGTGATATTTCCATTGCATGCTAGCAATTTTGCTGCTTGGCTCAAAGTTGTGGTGCCACGATTCATCACCTGCCGCTATGCGCAAAAGAAACAAATCACCCTCTTCGTATGGCGCAAGTGGTTCAAACTCCATCCCATGCGTTCTTCTTTATGGTGGTTGGTCACCAACCGAGGTACCCATTGTGAACACACCTTATGATACTTCAGTTTCTTGCTGACCACCATTTGAACTGTCTCTAGTGACACGGTGGATTTCTCGTTAGCTCAGGCGAGGTTCCATCCGAATTGCAGCATCAATTTTGGTGATGTCATCTTCTGACGCAACAATATGCACTTGTCTTGGTCTCAGAAGATCTTTCGTTAACTCATGTCCTTCTTTAAACATCGTTGTCCAGTTCTTCACTGTTGTCTTCAACACACTTTTGTCACCACACACTGCCTGCATTCTACTATGAATGTCAACTGGTCGACATCCTTCAGATGTTAGAAACCGAATCACCGCTCGCTGATCAACTCTGGACGGATTCCGTATCATACCCGCCATGTGGAGCAGCCGTGGGCTAGTGGTTAAGTGACATGGCTCACAATCCGAAGGTGCTGGATTCATTCCTCATCACAGCACCGGCCTTTACCCCTGGGAAACAAACCCTTAGAAAATGCAGGAGGAAGCAGACCCTTACATAAAATGCGTGCTGAAGTCGAATGCACTGGGCAGACAGGCGCAAAATAAAAACCGTAGTGCAACGCACACCGCCACCTTAGAGTATACAGAAATAAGGCGAAAGAAGAAAAAAAAACAAACAACCGCCATGTTTTCAAAGCTCTGCTGAGGAAACTTTGAGTCGGAGGATAATGACATTTTGCAAACTTGATGGTTGGTATGTGCTGTTTTCACCAGAAGTGATGTCATCATGTGAATCATACGTATGTTCACTTGGTGCAGCTCGGTTTCATTTGAACACGCCTCGTAATAGACATGATCACAACATACCCAGTTCTTTATTGATGAACCCTACACGCAACTATTCTTCTCTTAAACCTGTTATTGTTGATCATAGGTCACGGAACCATGAAATATAAGGTGTAATAGACATTTCCTCACTCCTCTTCACTTGAATAGCCTGGTCACTGGGACCATTAATAATCAAAAATGTAGCAGAGCTTCTGAACACACACAATGTCACTATCAATATATATTTCTAACTCACTGTCATCACACTGTTTGCTGTTCTGATCAATGTTGTTGTTCTCGTCACTGCCAACACTATTGAATGTAATTGTATGACACACAAAGAAAATGAAAGCCATATCGTCCTGCTTACAGATGCTCTCGCCGTAGTCACAGCGCTAAAACGCCAGAAAAACACTGAGCTTAATGACTTAAGAGCAGCACTCTGCCAACTGTGCCAGCAGTCCTCACCAAAAAGGGTAGTGGTACAGTGGGTCCCATCACACTGCAACATCCAAGGCAACGAGGAGGCAGACAGACTGGCAAAAGAAGGTGCAAGACTACCACAAACAGATACTAGTATGACGTACGAAGAGTCAAAACGGCTTATCAAAGCCAGATACATGACCAAATGGGAAACCGAACATACTGGTTACACCAAAAACGATGCCTATTACCAGTTGAACAGAAGAGAGCAGGTCGTTGTCTTCAGACTTCGCACTGGCCACAATAGACTAAGGTACCACCTATTCAACAAATTAAAGACAGGTGGTACCGACGAATGCCCGTGCGGTACCGGTAAAATGACCGCTGAACATCTGCTGCAGAACTGCCCGACATACGAGGATCAGAGAGAGCAGATGTGGCCATCACCAGTGGAACTGCAAGACAAGCTCTATGGCAGTGTCGACAGCCTCAGGATGACCGCCGCTTTTTTCGAAAAAATAATGGTTACTGTCTGACTTCGTACGAAGAAGAAGAAGAATGTAATTGTATAATAGAGCTCACACTCAACTACCAACCTGCACAATATCTGATAACTATATCTACTGTTAGCACACTGAGTCCTACACAACCGTTGCACACTTGCACTAACTATACTTAACAGAAAACACAGCCTGGTTTTGTACAAAAAATGGTAAGCAAACTTTTATTGAATCTTTCATATTCTCCTTATCATTGATCCAGCACATTATTCCTACACGCATAGCTCTAATGCTATCCTTAAGATTACTGTCCTTTGTCTACTCTAACTACCGAGATGTATGGTGCAAATGCACATATGTTGGTCTCGTTACATAACAACTTAATGTTCGATCCTGTGATCAGTTTCTCGCTACCTCTAGATATATATGTTGTTTCAAACTTTAATTCTGCCTATTCCAAACTACTCCGCACCTCAGTTTACAATTCATCTACTTGATAGATGAAACATGAGTGTGACGATATAAATCTACAAAGATCAACTGATTTTTCTGTAGGGCTCTACGTGATGCAATTAAATCTCTGAACTTATTTGTGTCATCTATATTTCTGTCTCTTCCTGCATGAATTATCTTGAAACATTCAGAACATATTTGGGTTCATTTCTATCCCGGTATGTCCATACCAGTGAGACTGCCTGCTCACCCTGCCTCTCGATCAAATTAATCTTTCTAAGAATGTCTCTCTGAATAATTCGTTTTCAATCATTCTCTTGCTGAATCTTTGTCAGAATGTCTATGAATGAATCATCTTCGACAACTATCTCTCGGGATTTCTGCTAGTGTTAACGAACACGCTTTCTCGATTTCTGACCAATCAGCGTGTCTCACCATGTCCGAGACAGAACCTTGTTCTCTCAAATCACTATCTCGATGAACGCATAAAGGTGTCAATGTGTTACATCTGTTACTCTGATGGCCAGTCGTCGTCTGCCTTGATTAGTAGAAAGGTGAGAACGCCACTGATGGGAACTGTTGTGTCTTTGACATATGTCCAGCGTGTACAGTTTTACACCTTTGCGCCCCTGGCATTCGCTCCTCAAAGGTCCAAACTTTAAATTTAAAAACAACCAAGCGCCCAATGCCTTGGTTGCAGTTATGAAACTCCAGGATCCTGCAATTTGCAAATTGGAAATCTATTAACGTTTTGAAGATCTGTTTCACTTAGTTTGGTCTTTTCCTCTGCAGCCTGATTGAACCAGCCAATAGCACAAGTTTTTGCTGATACGACTAATGGTACTGATAACATATGCAAGCCATTCAACTACTTCATGGACCAGCTATTAGCTAAAATAAAAGTATGCAAAGAAAAAATCTTTATTTAATAGTCCAGTATGTGTCGTCAATGTGTTGCTTGCATATTTTCAGATGAAACCATCTTCTCCATTTTTTGATGATTCCCTCCAACTTAAATACTGTTATCAAACCAAAATGTTTTCAAATCTCTGTGATGGACAGGCTTTCAACAACTACAATCCTAGTTCTTCAGTTCCGAGCTATTATTTCCAGAACTGTCCAGCAATGCAGATTTCTTACATCTTCATCTGCACACTGTCACTTGCGCTCTTGACAGAAAACCTTCTACCGTCTTGGATGGCTAGACTGTTTTTCCTTTTGATTGACTTGGTCATATTTGTTGAAGTTTTTATGGTTTAAAGTTTTTACTTCTTCTTCTTCTGCGTTCGTTCTCAATCTCCTGCTACTAAGCCCTGAACAGAGTTTTGCAAGTAGCAGGATGTTGTCCGGAGAACGGTATGCGTTGTGTCGCTAGTTTACAGTTTGACTGCATATTTGCACCTTTCGGTCCGACACATCCGTCTTCGGCAGAAAAGTTTTTATAGTATGAGGTAGCCAGCTCCATGCCCAATCCTCCTTAATTGCCTCTTACGTCTGGTAGGTTAGTGTTATTACTCTTTGCTCACACTTTTGGCCCAGGCAACAATTTGGCATAACTATTGTATATTTCTTTTCTACTGATGAGGTCTTTAGTAAAGTGCTAGGCCCATTTAGTATAACTAAAATAAAAAATTATAACTATCGGTAATTGCATTACCTTTTGAATATTTATTTCTTTAATTTGATGGGGTAACGTAGCGAAGTGGTTAGTGGCACAGCTCACAAACCAAACGTGCATATGTTTAGATTCACAAACCAGCAATGTTGTACTCCTACTGGAAGTGAACCCATTAAAAAGTGCATGCTGAAGTCATACGGTGAAAAACACAGTGCAATACATTCCGTTTTAGAAAACAATGCAAATGAATTGTTAAAAATTTTTTATTCTTAGTTTATTTGGAACCATCTCAAAGCAAGTCTACAAAATTAGCCAATCAACTTTTAGGGTCAATATACCTTTTGTTGTTTATCAATCACGGGTGATGAAGATCAATGGGTGAAAGAGTGACTTGCGTGGTTGTTGTTGTTTAATGCCCACAGTGAATATGATTACTCTTTTGTGCGCCCTGAAAAGGATGTTAAGTGGCAAGTTGTCATAGCTTTCCTCACATCCTGAGCGTGCTGATGAAGGTAGATCAGGGTCCTTCAGGCAGGCAGTTGTGCTATGCTTGGCGTCATCTGTGTGTGGCTCACTACTACTGGGATCACGTCGATCTCTAACCTTGTTAGCGAGGCTGCCATAAAAACAGCCCGTTTTCAGGAACATCTATGGAGAAGCCAAGGTGAGGGTCTTGACCAGTATATTTTTCCTGACTCTGACTAACATGTCTGATCAGTATGTTTTGCCTGACCAGACATTAGTCTTCTTCCCGACTTGCGTGGTGATTTTGTTTAAAGTGAGGAAGAGTTGCACAATTCGTCTACCTCACTCTAGCGCTCGAATTCACCTTAAAACACTGGCAAGACAACTCAAGATGACTGGAGATAAAGTCAGGTATAGTAGATGTTAAAATTTTGAGAACTTGTGTTTTACCAGTGACAGCATACAGCTGTGAAACATGGACAGTTACCCAAACATGAAGGAAAAGAATCAAGTCCTTCTAGTCAAAATGTTATAGAAAGGTCCTCAGAATAATATGGACCAAAAAAAGAAAAATGCAGACATTCAACAAGAGTTTTGCACAGAGGAAAACTCGTTAATAAATTCCAAAATGAACAGAAAATTAAAACACTTTGGTCACATCAAAAGACAACTGTCTTGACAGAATGGTAATGCAAGGTATGGTGCTGGACAAGAGGCAGACCAAGAAGGTGATGGCACCAAGATGTCAAGAAATGCTTGCATGTTTCTAGAGATCAGGCAAATGATTGAGTTTCTTTCAGACAAGCTGTGATGTGAGTGATGTTCTTCAAAGGACGTGCTAATATAATGATGATGTAGTTGTTGACGAGAACTTACCACAAGCCTCGTCATGCTGTTTATGCTTCACCCCAAGTGCTGCCGATATTTGTGGTCATGCCCATTGAACCAATAAGTGGTCTCTTCCATGATTTCTATCAAACGCAGTATTCACAAGCATGTGTAGGCAGTCTCAAAATCAATGAGGGTTACTAACTATTCAACTACCCTCATCTAGTTTAGCCGGCTTTTCAAAACTTGCCGGGGTGGTGGCCGCTGTCGCATTCTAACAGTTACGAGGAGCCACAGATGAGAGCTGGATTGATACCAGATATGGATCAGGGGTAGAGAGCTGCTATGACAAGGACATGACAGATTTTACACCAGTGGCACAACCAATATTTGACATCCTAACTTTGCCTACATATTCTACACTACTACACCATAGTGACCATACTGACCTGAGTGACCATGTCCATAGTCAGTACTTAGTACTAGTTACTAGTTAGTAATAGTCTTGCTACAAGTCATATTACACGTCATCTATACACTCACTGGACCTCTACTTTACAAGTCAAGTGTGACCAATCAAGTCTATCAACTTGTAACTACACTACCGTACTCACTATTCTCATCAATGAGACTGAGTGACACAATCCACATATTGACTTCATCTTATCTTATGATTTTTTTTTTTGGTACACCTTACTTTACTACGGATACAGAGATAATTTTTCTGTAGCTACTCAACGATTTTACAAAACAAACCACAGGTCTGCAAGTTGAACCACAAGCACAACCAGTTTATGACCGTCCGTTTGTTTGTTTTATACTGTCGTATGTTTTACAGTTATAAAATAATTTGTTTACCTCTTCCAGCTCTGTTTCACTATACAAACAATGCCAAATTTACACAGGAAGTAGCTGCATACTCAGTTCATTTATTTGTGGTTGTCATTGTAGTCGAATACGCCCATCCACTGATGGCACCCATCCATAAGTTCAGTTCAGGTCAAGATCAGAAACAGAGAAAGAGACTAAGTAAATAATCTGACAGCAGTCAGCGATTCACGTCTAACTGCTTGCATCAGAATAAGCGAATCAGAGCTAATCAAGACCCCATTTCATATCCCGTGTAGTCCATCGAAGAGAGGAGGGAAACCCGATCTGAAAAATGATCTGCTAAAACAGAAGTTTGAGGGCCGAAAGGCTAGGATATATCTAACGCTGCCTCGATGTAAACTACGATGCAACTTTTGGGAGGAGATACTAACGTGTGGTCAGGTACAATATACTGACCAAGATCCCCACCTTACTTTTACGAAGCCCTCCCCCCCCCCCTGGAAACATGTTGTTTTCATGACAGTCTGGCTAACAATGTGGGGGATCGGCTTGATCCCTGTAGTAGTGAGCGACACGCAGATGAAACCACGCATATCGCAACCACATGGAGGACCCCGATCCACCTTCATCAGCATGCTCGGGATGTGAGGAAAGATACTGCACCGCGCCACTTAACGTCCTTACTCATTGTGGGCATTCAACAGCAACGATACAACTTGACAAAACTAAAGCAGAAAAAAAAAGTCCAAGAGTCATCTTCACCGTCTTCTTCTTCTTCTTTTTCGTTCGTTCTCAATCTCCCGCTACCAAACCCTGAAAGGGCTTAAGTAGCAGAATGTAGTCCAGAGAACGGAATGCGTTGTGTCGTAGTTTACAGCTTGATTGCGATATTTGCACCTTTCGGTCCAACACATCCGACTTCCGCAAGCATTTCTTGAGTACCGGGTTAGCATTCCCTCTTCGATCCCTTTTCCTTAGCCAGTCTGCCCTGCTGCATCCTGTTATCCAGGATCACCGCGTGGAGGTGTAGAAGGGTCTTGGCAGCTATGGTTCGCTGGCCCTGACGCTAGCAGTCAGCTATGGGTCGCTGACCACTGCAGCTCAACCGCTGCTCAGCGTCTTGATCCCATCTCCACAGTCAAGGTCAGCTGCAATGGGCCTACATTTTTTGTCTCTTGCCTTTAGTTCAAGATAGTGCCTTACCGGCTGAGGGTCTGAATTTGCTCTGGTGTTAGTCCATCAGGGCTGTCATCAGACCACGAATTTGACTGAAATGTCTGGTTCACGACTTCTGCTCGTGTACACGGGAAAGTGTTGTGGTTTTCCATTAGAATGGTTGTTAGTTGTGTGGTATTTTCCCTTCCAGTTGATGATTTGGACAATAATATTGGGTCCATGATTGCACAATTTGTGGATGACACAAAACTATGAGGCAGGGTCTCATCTCAGGCAGAGATGGATCTATTTAAATCAGATTTAGAGAAGAGATCAAGATGCTGTGCAGCACATGTTCTGCAATGGTCAACGACCCATAGCTGACTGCTAGCGTCAGGGCCAGCGAGCCATAGCTGTCAAGACTCTTCTACACCTCCACGCGATGATCACGGATAACAGGCTGCAGCAGAGCAGACTGGCTAAGGAGAAGGGATCGAAGAGGGAATGCTAACCTGGTACTCAAAAAATGCTTGCTGAAGTCGGAGTGTTGGACCGAAAGGTGCAAATATCGCAGCCAAGCTGTAAACTACGACACAACGCATTCCGTTGTATGAACTACATTCTGCTACTTACCCTTTCAGGGTTTGGTAGTGGGAGATTGAGAACGAAGAAGAAGAAGAAGAAGAAGAAGAAGAAGAAGAAGAAGAAGATTTAGAAAAGATTAAAAACTGATCTGAAAGCTCTGGCATGCATACAAAAAAGGGGGTCCTCCATTATGGGGAGATACAACAGGATAGTCACCTCTTTGTCTGCACACTTGAAGTCTGTAGTCTTCGCTAGGTCGGAGCGACTGTCCCACAGTTTTAGTCTCAGCTCCGCACTCTCTGGCCAGGTCTGGTATCTCATGTCCCTATAGAGTGGACATTCTTGTTGAATGTGTTCAGTAGTCTGGCGCCCTGTTCCACGTGTGCATTCATCGGGCGGTGTGTGAGATATTTAATCGGTAAATATGTTCTTGTAGTCTGCAGTGATCAGTTAGAAGTATTTTTTTAAAAAGGCATGTACACCCTCACAGAAGTAGAAGAGTGTCTAAATGGATGCGCATAGCTTTTAGAGCAAAGTGATGTAAATGTACTGGTTGTATACAGACTCTGCAGGGTCTTCTATACCAGTATAAAGACGTTAAGTTAAGTTAAGTTAAGTTAAGTGACACTCTCACAGGAGTAGAAGAGTGACTAAATGAAGTGACATTTTCCGACATATAGTGGAAATGCTAAGACTCAATATTGGTGTGGTATCAGTAAATAATATCAGATACGCAAGTGATACATTTCTAACTAAAAGCCGACAAGAACTACAGGAGTTGGTGATCCAAATACAGAACAAAAATTAAATAAACTGATTGGACATAAATCTGGGGCTGGTCTCTCGGTGGCACGATTGACTAGCATCCAGCGAACGTACAGCGATCTCAGTTCCGCCAGGCGGAGTGAAAGCGAGGGCCCGCCTAACACGCTCGCCCGCCTTTCCACGGCACTGTAGTGGGACCATTTTGGTGGAGTCGTACCGCTGGAAACGGTGCGTTACTGTGGTCCGTATCGAGAAACTTTGTCCGTCCGTGAGTGTTTCGTCGAAAGGCGTATAGCCAATCTCGACAGTTCGTCTCGCTGGTGGTCATTCTCTCGTAAAGAGCTTGTGACCGGCACACGGAAAGCAGGAATCGTACCTAAAGGCCCTGTCCTCGCCCGACCAACCGGTCGGAGAAGGGCAGACTGGCAGTCAAAAATCATCTCCAGTCCGAGTGAAAATCATCGCCGGGGCCGTTGGGATCCGTTCTGCACAGAGCGCTGCCATCCCTTCCCAAGCGAGCCCGGTCGGTCGGTTGGTGTGTGTACGGGCCCCTGCCAGGCGGTCCTTGGTCGACGGAGTGATGGACGGAACAACCGTCCGTCCGTCAGTAGGTCCTCGCGGCCGTCCTGGAGAGGCTTTTTACACATCCATCCTTCGCCGACCGGTGTGGGTGTGGTTCGTCCGTCTCCGACAGATATCTGGTTGATCCTGCCAGTAGTCATATGCTTGTCTCAAAGATTAAGCCATGCATGTCTAAGTTCACACTGTCTCACGGTAAAACCGCAAATGGCTCTTTAATCAGTCGAGGTTCCTTAGATGACACGATCCTACTTGGATAACTGTGGCAATTCTAGAGCTAATACATGCTTACCAAGCTCCGACCCTCGCGAAAAGAGCGCTTTTATTAGTTGAAAACCAATCGTCGTTTCCCCTCGCGGGGTTGCGGCGTCCCCACTGGTGACTCTGGATAACTTTGTGCTGATCCCATGGCCTCATGTGCCGGCGACGCATCTTTCAAATGTCTGCCCTATCAAATGTCGATGGTGCGTGACATGCCTACCATGTTTGTAACGGGTAACGGAGAATCAGGGTTCGATTCCGGAGAGGGAGCATGAGAAACGGCTACCACATCCAAGAAAAGCAGCAGGCTCGCAACTTACCAACTCCCGGCACGGGGAGGTAGTGACGAAAAATAACAATACGGGACTCTTTCGAGGCCCCGTAATTGGAATGAGTACACTTCAAACCCTTTAACGAGGATCTATTGGATAGCAAGTCTGATGCCAGCAGCCGAGGTAATTTCAGCTCCAATAGCGTATATTAAAGTTGCTGCAGTTAAAAAGCTCGTAGTTGGATCTCAGGCGCAGACTCGAGCCGGTTAACTGCCCGTTGTCTCCTGCCCTACCGTCTGCCGGCTCTCTCCCGCGGGTGTTCTTCGCTGATCGTCCCGGGTGGCCGGCGCGTTTACTTTCAAAAAATTAGAGTGTTCAAAGCAGGCCTCGGCTGCCTGAATAATGGTGCATGGAATAATGGAATATGACCTCGGTTCTATTTTGTTGGTTTTCGGAACTGGAGGTAATGATTAACAGGGACAAACGGGGTCATTCGTATTGCGAAATTCTTGGATCGCCGCAAGACGAGCTACTGCGAAAGCATTTGTCAAGAATGTTTTCATTAATCAAGAGCGAAAGTCAGAGGCGCGAAGACGATCAGATTCCAGGTAGTTCTGACCATAAACGATGCCGACTAGCGATCCGCAGGAGTTGCTTCGATGACTCTGCGGGCAGCTTCCGGGAAACCAACGTGTTTGGGTTCCGGGGGAAGTATGGTTGCAAAGCTGAAACTTAAAGGAATTGACGGAAAGGCACCACCAGGAGTGGAGCCTGCGGCTTAATTTGGCTCAACACGGCAAACACTGAAATGATTGACAGGCCGAAAGCAATTTCTTTTGGTCTAATAGGGAACGTGTGCTGGAATTAGACCCACGAAAGACAGGTCAGTTTCACCATCTAAATGAAAGAGCGTTGCTGCGGTAATCCTGCTCAACCCTAGAGAAATCGCAGGTCTCAGACGCTTGGTCATTGACTGAGAAAAATCTCTCTCTTGATTCGTTGGGTCTAATAGGGAACGGATGCTGGTATTAGACCCTCGGAAGACAGGTCAGTGTTACCCTACAAATGACAGGGCGTTGCTACGGAAATGCTTTCTTAATCCGAAAGGAATCGCAGGTCTCAGACATTTGGCCCACGTGCGTGGCTGATAAGCCAATGGTGCGAGGCTACCATCTGAGGGATTATAGCCGAACGCCTCTAAGCCGGAATCCCGCTCAAAATCTCAGCACCACTGCGATGGGAGGCTACGATATGGTTGGGACCTGGAGCTCGCGCCTCAGCCCCACCCAGTCGAGCCACAGAGAGAGGTCTCTGCAGTCCGCCGATCATAGCGGGCGAGAAGCTGCTCGATATTCACCCCATACGGCGATGAGGTGTGAAACCACTAGTAGAAGACTTAGTTCTTGGTCGGGGTGTCGTCAGCAGTAGAGCAGCCACCTCACTGTGAACTGTTGAGAAGCAACCCTTGATCATGAGATATGTCCGCACACCAGGCGAACAACATCTCCGTGCCATTACCAGGCTTGTCCCCTGGTTAAATGCACTCCTGCCTCGCTCTCTACCGATGTCTGCTATCAGTCATCCCAATGGACGCAGAAGAGTTGCAGGCCAGCGGACATTGCACCTCTGCCCTATTGTGATAACCTCCCAGGTGGCGGGGAATGCTAGGCGTACCATCACTACAGAGAAGCCAAGAAAATAAAGGGAGCAAAGAGATACCCCAACTCACATGCACATGCTACGTTTCTGGCAGGACGTGACGATCCTGGGATACAGACACACTGGACTGCCTCTCTTCCGGGATAGTACAAACCAGTACATAGTCCATATCATATCTCATATATCATCACCTCACCCTATAGACACGAGTGGTGAAGACTCGATAGTCCTGTAAGACAACTTCCATAAGAGAGACAACTCTGATCACAAACAACTGCTGCCTTGCAGATAGGCTGGGGACAGCCAAAGGCTAAGGAGGGCATCCCTACAGAAACACCTGTTGAAATCGGATGCACTGGGCCACAGGCTTAACAAGTAACACAGTGCAACGTATATCGCTGTATGATGACTGTACAATCTAATAGAAAAAAGCGTGGCGCTCATCATGTGGAGTCCCGCCAGGCAGCGAGAGTGCCGGGCCTCACGCCTCGAAGGGGCCCACCCTTGACTACTGGTGGTCACCCACCAATGTGCTGTGGAGTCAAGGCACAAGGTGATGGGGCAATAACTATTGACCAAAAACACAAGACCCTCAGAATACTACAGTGGAACGCGGAGGGAGTCATTAACAAAAAGCTCTCCCTAACACATCACTTGCATGAAGGTAAGATTGACATGGCATGTATCCAAGAAACGCACCTCAACAACAACCATAAATTCTCAATCAGAGGATACCAGACCTTCCGTCTGGATAGAGAAGGTCACAAAGGAGGGGTTCTGATACTTAATCGTAACTGCATACCGAGTAGGGCGGTATCTGTCAATCACACCGGACAAGCAGAAATTGTAGGAGTTGACATAATGGCTCAAGAGACGAAGATACGCATTTTCAACCTGTACGGCCGACCAAACAAAGACCTGTCGCTCTCGAGTATGGAAGTCAAAGACTCCAACTGCATAGTAGTTGGAGACTTCAACAGCCACTCGGAGAGATGGGGATACTCGGACACAGACAGCAGAGGTGACGAAGTGGCAGACTGAGAGATAGACACAGCTCTCTGTCTTATCAATAGGCCGGAGGATAACCCTAGCTTCTATTCTAGAACATGGCATACCACCTCTACTCCAGACTTGGCCTTTTCCACGGTGGATATTCACCACAAAATAGACCGCCAGGTACTAAACCAATTGGCAGGTAGCGACCACAGGCCAATTAGGCTAGAAGTTGATATGGAAGTAGGCCCACAGGAAATAAAACCACTCCCGCGTTGGAATTACAAACGAGCCGACTGGGGCAGATTTGCAATCCTGACAGATGTGTGAAACCATCAACACACGGAATAACAATTTGAAGCCCATGGTGGAAAGCCTAAGTAAAGCAATAATGCAAGCTGCCACTGAAACCATCCCAAGAGGGGCAAGGAAAAACTACAAGCCCTATTGGAATGACGAATTGCAGAAAGCGGAAGACGAAGTCTCAAATGCTAGGAACATGGCAGAGCGAGAACAGTATATAGAGGCAAATATCGCCCTCAAGGCCACCTCAGCGAAATACAAATACACTCTAAAGCAAATAACAATAGAAAGCTGGAAAAACAAAACAGAAAGCCTCAATTTAGATAAAGATGGGAACAAACTATGGAAGTTAGTCAGAGCCATGAATGACAAAACTCCATCAAACAAACAAATTACCATCAAGCAGGGCGAAAACATGCTCACTGGAAAAAAAAGCAACAAACGCCTTTATTGAACATTATGCCAGAGCAAACCATATTGATGTCCCTACAGATAGGCATACAGACATTTGGGAAGAACAAAAGGGGCACGACAACATCAATATGGCACCAGAAGAGCACACGATGGCAAAACTAACAATGAATGAAATGGAAGAGGCCATGAGAACTTTAAAGAAAAGGAAATCACCCGGAAAAGATAGGGTAACAAACGAAATGCTGATGGGGCTGGGCCAAACAGCAAAGAGGAAGTTACTATCAGTCCTGAACCAAAGCTGGAAAAGGGGTATTGTACCTCAAGCATGGAAAGATGCAGTACTTGTAACAGTACCAAAGAAAGGAAAAGACAAAGCAGATCCAAATGGATACAGGCCTATCAGTCTACTGAGCTGTGTAGGCAAACTGATGGAACGTATGATAAACACCAGACTGATGTGGCATCTGGAAGAAAAACACATACTATTTCCACAGCAAGCAGGCTTTAGACAGCACAGATCTACTAAGGATCAGATCACCCTCATAGCCCAGGAAATAGAGGATGCCTACCAGGAGCAAAAACACACAGAAGCGGTCTAGGTGGATCTAGAAAAAGCATTTGACAAAGTCTGGAAATAGGGACTTAAAGTCAAGCTAGGAAGAAGTGAAGCCTGTGAGAAAATGTACAAATGGATCAGTCACTACCTCAAAAACAGAACAGCCAGAGTTCAAGTACAAGGGCAGATGAGCAAAAAGGTGACACTTGAGCAGGAAGTACCCCAAGGGGGAGTACTGTCACCCACACTCTTCCTGGTGTATATAAATAACATAACGGAGAATATACCAAGAAGATTCCACAGCTCCATGTTTGCAGACGATCTGGCTATTTGGACCTCTGAAAAGAATCTCACCATAGCAAGCAAGTAATCGGATGCAGCAGGCCCTAACATCGCTGGAGGAGTGGGCGAACTCATGGCTGGTCAAAATAAATGAGGAAAAAACAACATGTACGATCTTCTCGCTTTCAAACAAACCCCAAAACACCAAAATAAGTCTTAACGGTAAACTTGCTGGCACAAGCTGGGGAGCAGACGCAAGTATACTAAAAAAACTGTACACTGGAAGAGTGAGACCAGTTCTCGAGTATGGCATTGCGGCATGGACAACAGCAGCAAAGGCGAACTTCGATAAAATTAGCAAACTTCAAAACCAAGCCATTAGAGTTATAACAGGAGGCATGAAGTCAACGCCAATTGTAGAACTTGAAAAGATTACAAAACTGCAATCCATGACCGACAGAAGAGACTGCAGAGCCCAGCATCAAGCAAAGAAACTCAGAAGACTGACTGACCATCCAATGCATCAGAGACTAATTAATTTTGGAAATGGGAAACTAAAGCGGAGAAACTTTGCAGAAATAGCCAAAGCAAAGATGAACGAAGACCCTATGAACGCACTAACAACACCAAAGCCCATCCCTACTGTATGCAAACCTACCTGGAGGCAGCATATATTCCCAGAGGTGGTAGAAAATATATCAGGTATTGAAAACAGAAACAGCCAGACTGAAAAAGAAAGAAGAGATACATCCCTGAGGTATATAACGAAAAACTACCCTTGCATGGACTGGACCCGTGCACACACCGACGGTTCTGTAACAAACCCAACACAGAACGGAGGGGCAGGGGCATTCCTGAGCCTATCAAATGGTAGAAAAATAACACTGTCAGTGGCAACTGGAAAATACACAAGCAATTTCAGAGCGGAGGCAGAGGCACTGAGGGCTGCAGTAGAAGAAAAGTGACAGGTAAAAGGAATGAAAGCCATATAGTCCTGCTTACAGATGCCCTGGCCGTAGTCACAGCACTAAAAAGCCAGAAAAATAATGAACTTAATGATTTAAGAGCAGTACTCTGTCAACTATGCCAGCAGTCCGCACCAAAAAGAGTAGTCGTACAGTTGGTTCCATCCCACTGCAACATCCAAGGCAACAAGGAGGCAGACAGACTGGCAAAAGAAGGTGCAAGACTACCACAACCAGATACCAGTGTGACATACAAAGAGTCAAAAAGGCTTATTAGAGCTAGATACATGACCAAATGGGAAACCGAACATACTGGCTACACAAAAAACGATGCCTATTACCAGTTGAACAGAAGAGAGCAGGTCGTGGTCTTCAGACTTCGTACTGGCCACAATAGACTGAGGTACCACCTATTCAACAAATTGAAGATAGGTGGCACTGACGAATGCTCGTGTGGTACCGGGAAAATGACAGCTGAACATTTGCTGCAAAACTGCCCGACATACGAGGATCAGAGAAAGCAGATGTGGCCATCACCAGTGGCAACACTAGACAAGCTCTATGGCAGTGTCGACAGCCTCAGGATGACCGCTGCTTTTTTCGACAAAATACAGGTTGACGTTTGACAGCGTACGAAGAAGAAGAAGAAGAAGAAGAAGAAGAAGAAGAAGAAGAAGAAGAAGAAGAAGATTGGACATAATTCTGAAGAAAACGGTAACTGTGATAATTAGCCAGACTCTAAACCTTCTCTACATATAACAATAAATGATATTGGAAATACAATAATCGAAGATGGAATATGCAAAATGGGAATCACGACGAGGATTGGGATGGCCAAATCTGTTATTTTGAAGCAAATAACTCTCACCTTAAAAATGAGAGCGATAAGGGGATATGTGGACGTGGACATTTAGCAGGCAGAGAAGGGAATCGATGCCTTTGGAATGTGGATATATAGGCTCATTGGCTCCAAGTTTAATATTCATGTGGAACCTTTGCACCGTCTTCAGAGACAAAAGCCTGTTAAAAGTTTCACCACGTTCAAGAGACAAAGCGCGACACATGCACATACATTCGCATCAATGACATGGACCTGAGCTGTCGTCTGACAGAATATCAGCTCTCACTTAGCACGGTACTGTGGAAGATAGACGGGCCGTTCTAAGGGATGATATTCACGTCTCTGCAATGGAGTGTTTGGGACATGTGACTCGTAGGAGAAAGGATTAATTCAACGAAAACAACGCAGCTATCAAAATCTTGCTGGATGAAAAGCACCGATTGTTTCAAAGCGATCATTTCTTATCACCTAGAAGGATTGCCTTTCACAATATACGTACGGTTGTGCAACGTACGCTCAGGTCCGTCTAAGATGCCTGGCTTCACGACAAGGCAGTAGAGATTCAAGAGCATGCTGATGCCAATGACACAAAGCAGTTTTATTGTGTCGTGAGGATGGTCTACGGCCCTATGTCCAATCACCCATGTTCTGTCCTTGATGCTGACGGTACGGCGCTATGACTGACAAGGTTCAGATTTGGGAATTTTGGTCAGTCATCCTCAACTGTCCGTCAATCATCAGCGAACAAGTCATAGCTCGTATGTTTCAAGTTACTATTAACCAAGGACTTGACCTCGAGCCCAGCGAAGCTGAGGTAAGAAAAACTATCAGCTCGATGCGGTAAGGCTACCAGATTGAGATTCCTATCTCAGCAAGACCATCACTGGAGAGGCGAATATCGACGTTGATGTAAACGGCAGAATTGCCAATGTAAACTCCACGTTTGGGTGGCTGCAAGAAAACGTCTGGAACAGACATGGCATCAGTGTCGTCACCAAAGTTTTAGTGTATCGTGTTACAGTGTTAACCACTCTGCTGCATGTCTACGAAACATGGACAGGGTATGGCAGACACACCAGACAGCTATATCTTTTTTTAATTTGAGATGTCTGCGTAGACTGCTCAGGTGTAGGTGGCAGGACAAAGTGCCTAACTTTGATATTCTTAGTAAGACTGACATGTTTAGCATCCATACGCTTCTGCTAAACGTCCAGATAAGATGGACTGGATATGTTGTTCGGATTCCAGATGAGCGCATCCCCAAGCAACTGCTGCACAGTGAGCTCATAACAGACATACGCTCATTAGAAGAACAAACTTGACACGAATTTGACTGGAATTTATGTTTGCATGACGACTTCTGCCTGTATCCACATCACCACGTTGTATTTTTTTGTTAGATTGGTTGCTAGTTAGTTTTGTGGTGTTTTCTATTCGAGTATTCTGACAAGGTCATCGCTCAGCTATTCGAGGTAGGGTTTTGTTACCATGTGACTGTTGTTTCTTATCGCCCCAGTGCAACCGTCTGAACTTAACGTGTTTGGAACCCTTTACCTTGTTTGAAATCAATATAAAGGACATAAATAATGTTCGACACAGTACAATGGTGACATCCGGTCAGTTTGGCTACTGAACCTACTCAATATTACACATGTGCTGACCTACTTACACTACGGCTGAAGTTACCTACCCCCATCTCCGGTAACACAGGAGGCCAAGAGCAAGCTTGCATACCTCCGTATTCGGAAATCGCAGTATGTCATGCTAATCAGAGCTAGCAGTGGACACAAGACAAGAAAATCTACATACCCTAGGGGGCGGAGAGGTGGTACTAGAAAGATAAAGAAACAGCGTATGGAGCGATTGTTACAATGTTCAGGAATGAGTGGCAGTGGAAACGACATGTCAGTAATTCAACTAAACAAATCTAAATCAGAAACTGGAAAAAAAAACCCACAGTACTCTAAAATGTTTTTATGCAAATGTTAGAAGCATAGTGAATAAACGAGAGGAATTGGAAACATATGTAGAGGAAGAAAAGCCAGATTTAATAGGGTTGACGGGGATGGCGTGGGCTAGTGAATGCTGGGTTCGATCCCCATCACAGCACCGGCCGTTACCCCGGGAAGCAAGCCCTTAAAAAATGCAAGAGAAAGCATACCGACAGGAGCAAAATAAAACCAACAGTGCAACGCACACCGCCTTGAGGAATGGAGAAATAAGGCGAACGCAAAAATAAAAAAATAGGGTTAACAGAAACATGGACATAAGAGGACATTGCAAATAGTGAATTAGCGTTAGAGGGTTATACAATGTTTAGGAAGGATCGAATAATTGGAAACAAGGTTATGGTAAGGGGTGTTTTATTATACTGTAATAACTCCGTTACGATAACCATCAGAGATGATATATCTTCTGGAATAAATATTTAAGGTGTATGGGGAAAAATTATTTAAAGTAAAGTAAAGGAAATCATATGCGGGGTGAAAAAAAATGGTTGTAGTACGATACCGGACTCCATCAAGTACTAAAGATGATGATAAAGATCTCTTTCAAGCTATAGAAATATCCAGTGCAGAGAAATTATTATTATTGGGGGATTTCAAATTTCCGGAAATTAATTGGCGGAAGATGGAAGCACGTGTAGAATCTCATCCATTTGTTAAATGCATTGCTAACAATTTTTTTTATTTCAACGTGTTGCTGACTGTACTAGCGGCAGAAATACGCTGGACATAATATTTTCTACTAAGAAAAATATGATTGCAGATGTTAGAGTTGGTGAACTATTCGGCTCAAGTGACCATCAAATTGTCCGTTCGGATCTTGTACCTATGAAAGATGATAGAATATGTCCACTAACTTACGACTACTCTAGAACATTTGTAAAGAAGCTGATAGATGTAGCAAGCCACAAAGTATGGATATAAATTTTCACTGACGTAGATGTGCAGAAAGATTGGAATAAATTCAAGTCTTTACTTGATCACCTGAAAAATTAATTTATTCCAAGTGGGAGATTGAACCCCAAAATGGAAAAAAATGGATAACACGATCTATGGTTAAGTGTAGAAAGAGCTAAGAATAAATCTTAGGACAAAAATATGTAGATGATGGAAAGTCTAATGAAACATTAAAAATATTTGGAAATACAAAAAAATATTATAAAGTAAATAGATCTGCAAAGATCGACTTAAAAAAACAACTTACTGAAAATATCAAAACTAATAGAAAGAGTGTTTTTTCTTATGTTAGACATAAATAGAGAACAAAAGACACTGTAGGTCAACTCCAAGATAGTTTGGGAAATATAATAAGAGAAAATTTTGAAGCTGCAAATCTACTTAATCGTTACTTCAGCTCAGTCTTCACTAAAGAAGACTGCTCCAAGATCCCAGAGCCCTTAGATATCTTCCAAAGGGACATATACACAGATGGATTTCACTCAATCTACATTAGGAGGAAATGTTTGTTTTTTAAATTGGAATGTTTGAAAGTGAATAAAAGTCCTGGTTATGATGGAATTCATCCAAAATTTGCTATTTGATCTCAGATACTTGCTGCCAAAACCATTGTCCAGATTTTATTATCAAACTATTGAAAAGGGGATTATCTTAAGGGATTGGAAAGATACAGGTGTGACCCCTTTGTTAAAAAAAAAGCAAGAAATCAGATCCAGGCAATTACAGACCAGTGAGTTTGACAAGAATACTCTGCACATTTTTAAGTCCATTATTAAGGACAACATAGTGCTGCACTTGAGCAAGTTTCATTTAATCAAAAAAGTCAGTATGGGTTTACTAAAGGAAGATCGTGTTTAACCAATCTATTAGAATTCATGGGAGAGGTTACCAAAATGTTGGATGTTGGAGAGCCAGTAGATGTTATTTATCTGGATTTTGCAAAGGCATTTGATAGAATACCTTATCAGAGATTGTTTCGGAAATTTGAAATCACACGATATAGGTGGAGGAGTTGGCAATTGGATAGAAAATTAGTTAACAGGCAGAAGGCAGAGAGTAAGCATAAATAAGGTGTACTTTGACTGGTGTGATGTTATAAGTGGAGTGCCTCAGGGATCGGTATTGGGACCAATTTTATTCTTTATATATATATATATATATATACATATATATATATATATATATATATACATATATATATATATATATATATATACATGATTTGCATAATTATATCGCATCCATGATTGCAAAATTTGCGGATGACACAAAATTATGCAGCAGGGTCCCTTCTCCGACAGAGGTGGATCTATTGAGATCAGATTTAGATACTTTCCATAAATGGTATGTGAGCTTGCAGATAGAATGTAAACAAATGTACAGTCATTCACATGGAAAGATCAAATATGAAACATAATTACATGATGGGAGTTAACAATAGAAAGATAGAAAAGGAAAGGGACCTAGGTGTTATAATAGATCATACGTGTAAGGTGGCTGTGAAAAAAGGCTAATGTAATGCTGGGTATGATTAAAAGAAATATTACAAAGAAGTGATAGTCAAACTATATAAATCATTGGTGAGACCTAAATTGGAGTACTGCATTCAGGTGTGGAGTCCTTATCACAGAGTGGATATAGACATGATACAATGAAGAGCTACAAAAACGATGTTGGGATTCCATAATTATAGTTATGAGGAGAGACTTAGAACTGGTCTGCAGTGTTTGAAAAGAGAAGAATTCGAGGTGACTTAATACAGGTTTATAAATTAATCAATGGAACGGATGAATTAGATTATTACACGTTTTTCAAAGTTCAACCGACTACAAGAACTAGAATATATAGCTTCAAATTATTTAAAGATAGGTCCAGATTGGATATTAGGAAACAGTTTTTCAACCAGAGAGTGGTGAATGCTTGGAATGCATTGCCACATGATGTGGTGGGGGCAGGGTCAGTTAATGCATTCAAGAAGAGATTGAATGATCAATCATTTTTAAAGTGGAATAAACTGGTTGTATACAGACCTGAGAGTATATAGAGTCTTCTAAACCAGTATAATGAAGTTAAATTGCGTTAAATAAAAAGCCTCACAGACTCCTTGAAAGTGTCTCTGAAATCCTTCAACATTGGTGTCACATCCTGGAAGTTGCTTGCGCAGAACCGTTCCACCTCGAGTATTAACATCACCACATGTTCTCAGAACGAAACTCTGACGCGGAGGTTCAGAGTAGGCGTGCTGCCCAAAAGAGCAGAACGCACGACGAACATGCGATATAACTTATAAGTCAAGTGGGAGGATAACAACAAAAAATGGACAGGGATTGAACCAACAAGACAAGAGACAGAGACGAGAGCGTTGTATCGGGAGATCAATAGCAACCGACCTCCCCCTGATAAGATTGCACATGAACTGAACTGAACTGAGCCAACGCAACACTAAAAGTGTGGGATTTTATTTGAAAAAACAAAACACGAAGTAAAACATTCGTAAAAAATCATAAACCATCACTTCTACATTAAAAAGCGAAAATAGTTAAATGAAGAAGAAGAAGAGGTTTGAAAAAGTAACACCAATATTAAACGAATTGCAAACACTGAACAGAATACATTCTTTGATAAATACTCCACAGTGACCACAGACACTTTTTAGAGTACATTATTACACAATATGGCGGGACAGTCACTCATCGAACTCCCTCCAGCAGCAATTAGATTGATAGGCAGTGGACAAGTTATCACAAGCGTTTACAGCGTTGTCAAGGAGCTCGTTGAGAACTCGTTTGATGCTGGCTGCACTTCACTTGAAATTAAACTGGTATTTATACTAAATAATTTAAAAAGAAACAGAATGTGTACCAACAAAACAACATTCATTACATTCACTTGACTTTTACTACTTTTAGTCTTTTAGTTTTATTAACTCACTACAGTGTAGTCTACACTGAGTAACACTGGTTGCAAGTTAGTAGTTACTTAACTTCTTAAGTTACTAATAAGTTACATCGTATAACGGTATATTATTATTAACAATAATAATTAAATTAATAATGAGTTATAACTAAACTATAACTGTTAAGTGTTAGGTTTACATAAATTACAAAGCTCACACTAATCATGATAATGTGTAGACCACACCTAATTTGCTTATAACAAAAAAGAAAGAATTGTAAATTCGTTTTAACAAGAATATTGAACAATACATTAATCAATGCTGAAGCCAAAGCTAAATTAATTAAATAAATGACTTAATATGAGTTACAGTGACTCGTATGTGAGTGAGCAAAACAACACAAGTATTTCAAATTTGTTATTTAGTAGTGATGCCATGGATCACATACCTTTTTTTTTAATGGCAGTAGTGAGTAGACTAACATTCGGTGAGGCAAAACATACTGATCAGACCATGCTAGTCAAGGTTAGGCGAACCATATTGATCAAGACCATACCTCACTTTTAAGCAGTTTTCCTTGGGAGCATGCTATTTCATGGCAGTCTTGCTAGCAAGGTGGGGATCGACACTGTAATCCCCAAAATGGTGAGATCACTGATGAGCCTCATATTGCACTACAGCCATAAGAACCTCGGTCCACTTTCTCAAGTACACCTTGTGATGTGAGGAGAGCCACTGTAACCCACCACCAAAGAAAGTAATCAAGAGTACCTAACTCAACTATGAGTGGCATTAGCAATAACAACAACCTTTACTTTTAGTAGTACTGTAAGCAGTAACATAGATGTTTAGGATTAAATACAACTAAATTTTGCTTTCAGTCCCAGGAGTGGGATGTTTATTTGAACAGGGTTGATGTCTTACATGGGACCAATATGGGCTGACAGTTTAACACTTTTGTAAGCTTTGGGTGTGTGATACTGTTAAACTAATTTTAAATACTTGTCAACTTGTACCAGATTAAAAACATGTACATCAGATCAAAATGTATACAATTAACAAGTCTTGATATGTAACTATAAATAACATTATAACAAATATAAGCTATTAACAATTGATCCATGACAATACATATGCTGAGGGGGTTGCATAATATTTATATGTATTTTAACAATATTTGAAAGACCATGACTATTTTCTATTCGTAGATAGGAATGTTTTTGTAGACCACTTTGATTGAAAAATGCTGAACAAAACACTCATAATTTGAAGAAGAAATAGTATATATGCACATTTTTAATAAGGTAAATCGTGTATGCCATGGTGTATATTATATACTGAATTTTTTGTTTTGTTTTTTAGTTTGCGTTCGCCTTATTTCTCTATTCCGTACAAGTTGACATCAATTTAATTCTCCCTAGTCCCCATGACTTTACAAATCTCGGACCAGATGTTGTCCACTAATAATATTCCTAGCTAGCACATGGCAGTCATGATAGCTGATATTATATTATAGCAATATTTTAACAGCCCATCACTTAGTAGTGACAATATGTATTTATGCTCACTTTTTTTAAGAAAACCAACGAGCTGACATATCGACTTTGGTGATTGTCAAAATGAAAACTTTTTTTACATTCCAAGATTACCTAAACTTATTTATGTTTTTTGGCAGAAGTTTATAAATTTTGCTTTTAATTTCAAGAAGTTGTTATCGAAATGTGGGTTGCTTTGTGAAAACGTATAGTATATTCATACTTGAGCCATATTTGTAGGCACTTTTTCAACTTCACGTGCTTTCGGTAAAATGTGGATATTATGAAACCTACTGCAGGTGAAACATTTTTGAACATCTTTCTATGCGGATTGCCTTCAATGGAAAGCCATTGCTTCATTCATGTATTCGTATAAAGCTAAATAATTAACTGGTGATTTGAAAAAATTAACTAATTTTTTAAAATAGCAAAAACTTAATGCAACTATAATCTCTCTCACACGAATGTTCATTACCACACATAATGCATGTATTCTGCATTTATTTTTGAACAGTTTGGAATGTAATGTGTGGGGTTTCAGAAAAGTTTTACTGAAGATCAATAGATGACAACTAAGTGATGCTGTGTTTGAGTTTTACATAAGAAAAAAAAGTGCGTCCTGTAGGCCGAAATAATCCACAGTTAGTCTGTAATTTCTTATGAATTGTGTGTGTAAGTTTTGATGCAGGCATTTTATTTATACTTATACCATCTCATTTGATTCTACAAGGACGGCTATGGACTAGAGAAGATAGAAATATCTGACAGCGGATGTGGCATTAAAAACATAGATGTTCCCTTTGTGGCTAAAAGGCATTACACATCCAAACTGGTTGCTTGTGATGACTTGCAGTCTTTGGAAACATACGGCTTTAGGGGAGAAGCTCTGGGTTGGTATAGTTTAGTTTCTGTAATTATCATGTATAGTTACAGCATGTGTAAAATATATTTTAATTGTGGGATCTTTGTTATCTGATATTTTTTTTAAAGTTTTGAATTTGTTGTATAAGAAGTTGATGAGGATGTGTGTAATTGTGAGTGCTATTACTGATACTCACTAGCTATATGTATTAGGAATATTGTACCTACAAGTATGTGCCAGGTAAACAGATTCATTTTTTATAATGTTATTAATTCATTGTTTTGTAGCGTGCAGCCGCTAAAGACATAAATTTGTGTATTCCACACATTGAAAATGTGAAGAAATAATGTGTCAAACCGAAAGGTGCAAATATTGCAGCCAAGCTGTGAACTAGCGACACAATGCATTCCATTCTCCGGACTACATCCTGCTACTTGTGAAGCCCTGTTCAGGTTTGGTAGTGGGAGATTGAGAATGAATGCAGAAAAAGAAGTAGCAGCATGCAGGTTGCTATTTTACTGTATATGTTTTCAAATAATATTAGTAAAGGATATTGATTTACTATGATATATTTCAATGAATTCAATGTCCGTTGCTCCTTTTGGGGCATAGGTCATTGTCAGCCCTCCTCCAACAAATTCAGTCTTGAGCTGCCCTTTCTCTCCCTCTTCAGTTGAGGTTCAGGGACCAAAGTTCATTTTCACAGTCTCTTCTCCAGGTGTTTCTTTGTCTAACTCTTCCTCTTTCCTTGTGGATTCCATGTCAGGACCTGTCTGGCCACGTTTGATAGTGATTTCTATAATTTGTCTCTTACCCAACCCCATTTCCTAAGTTTGATCTTCCACTGCACTTATTGTTGTTGGCTTTTTCCCCATAGGTCTTCATTCCTCACCATGTCTTACCAGCCTATAACTATTATTCTCCATAGACATATACTGACTAACGACTGTAGTTTATTCTGTATCGCTTTGTTCTTCAAGTTTCTGCTCCATACAGGAGTACTGACTTGATATTGGAAATAAACAATCTTAACTTGGTATTAGTCTTTATTTCCTTGGATTTCCATATATTATTCAGTAATAGGAATGCTGTCCTTATCTTTCCAATTCTAGCCCTTACATCTGCACCATGAAGTATCAATAGTGCTACCAAAATATGTGAAAGTGTCCTCCACATTCTTCAAATGTCTCATCTCCAAGCATGACTGACTCTTTGCTTAAGGTGTTGATTTTAAGCAGCTTGGTTTTCTTTGTATTAATATTTTGTCCCAGTTTGACTGAATGCTCCCTTGTCTTATTTAATTTAATTTGCATCTCGCTATAGCTGCATGACAGCAGTTCCAAGTCATCTGCATAGTCCAGATCGTCTGTGACTACAGTCACCATTGTATGCTGACTTTCTTCTCTGACATTGATATTTTCATAATTCAGTCTATTGCCATCAGGAACGGTAGTGAGACACGGATGTCTATTGTCACCACTCTTGTTCCTGATGACAATAGACATCCCTGCCTCGCTCCCATTTGAATTATACTATGGTTATAGTGCACAGCAGTACCTGAATGTAGTAGTAGATTGGTTATCAAAAGATCAACAAATATTTTAAACCGCAATCTAGTATCATTCGGAACTAGATCACCTGAGAAATTTGTATAAAAATAATCAGTTTTTAAAAACGTAATGATATACTTCTTGTTACTTAATTATATTAATCTTTAATTGAATAAATACTAATTTTAAAAATTGCATGATTATTCTAATTTCATTTGAAAGAATAAACGATCTAATATTTTTTGTTCACAAGTGAAATCAAGGTCTTCTAAATTCACGACAAAAGTCAGAAATTAGAAAGGAAAAAAAAGCTTAGCTCATAAGTATTTGTGTAAAACAATATTTAGCATCACTATTTTTGCATTAATAAATTATGATTATTTTAATTCTCTGTGGATCTTTTTTTCCTGCATTCATCCTCTTTTTGCTTTAAAATAGTCACATTTTTCAATAAATTGAATGATGTCTGGAAAATACTGCTTAGAAAGCCAAATAATTCTCATTATTGCTCTCAACTTCGTTGAAGTCCTTTACTACTCTGAATGAAACTGTAACTTAAAACGGATACTGCTTACCAAATTTGTAGACTTGGCAATAAGCAACACCTGTAGAAAGAATATGTGGATGGACTTTATCAAATAAATTATGAAAGTCAATTTAAATATTGATCTCTTCAATTGATTATTCGTGATTAATTTTTAAATTTTTTTCGGGGGATTGCGCAGCTTCACTCTGTGCTGTCTCAGATGTGACCATCGCCACAAAAACAGCAGATGAAGATGTTAGTTACATTTATGACATCGATTTTGAAGGGAGCATCAAAGGAAAGAAACCATCACATCTCGGGACAGGTTTGTTGAGGTTCTTACATTGTGGTTAATTTATTGATAGCTCTTCGTCATAGTTGTCAATAAGATGTAAACACTAACACCTTAGGCTTAAAAAAAAGAACAAACATGGTATTGAATTCCTAACTATATCATAACATTTTTATATGAATATGTGTGGTTTTTCTTATGTTCTGCATATTTAAATTGATTTAAGTCATGGCTTTAATTGATTTAAGTCATTATTAGAAAAAATCTGGCAAAGATGGCGCCGTAACTGGCCGCGAGTCTACATTTCTCTACTGTTTTGGATCATTATGGATGTCGCAAGACCAAGGATTTGCCTGGAATTCACACTAGTCGACGACTTACACTTGTGTTCACGGATACGTGGAGTTGTATTTCGTCTGGACTAGTTATTTCGTTCTTTTTTTGTGATTTCTTCCATCCGTTTATCCTGGTCTGGACGCCGGCTGAATGGCGCTACGCTTAAACTAGTTATACCTGTGTCGTATCTCACGGGTTAGTTCAGCCGGTTCACCTTCACGAATTTGGCGTGTGAGAATTTTAGATGCTACTATGATGAACTGAATGCAGCTGGGGAGAGATGCCAGACTCACTCACACGCTGAGTGTTGTCCATACGACCTCTTGTGGTTATCGAAAAGGCACGACAAACTGCGTTAGATGCCTTCCCACCTTTCTACCCTGCGGGTTACATGTTTACGGAAAGGCTTCGGTGGTAACCCTGAGGCAAAATCTGCATCCTATGCTATCTCCAGTCGTCTCGATGAATGTCTTGCCACTGGCAAAAGGTAGCTTAGGCTCTGTGAGTGAGGTTGACAAAAGGCGCAGTTTCTTCCTCACTTTAATCCAAATCTCTGCGCAAGTCACCCATTTCAGCGGACACAGCAAGAGATACGACTGTCCACACGGCTGAACAAAGAGAGTGGTCTTCATTACTTGTGATGGACAAACTATCAAAGTCATGGCTACATTTATTTAGCTGTTGTAGCCTGACAAAGCTACAGCAATCTTGAATTCTATTGCATTTCATAAATTATTTTTACATGTTCAATTTTGTATTTTTAAAAAGGAACCACTGTGACAGCTCGCAACCTCTTTTTCAATCTACCTGTAAGGAAACAATTTTATACCACTTCTCAGCGTAAGAAGGATGATCTAAAAAGAATTGAGGATCTTCTGATCATATTTGGCATTATCAGACCTCAGATGCGAATTACTTTAAGGCATGATCGAGAAATTGTGTGGCAGAAAATGCAAGCAAGTGACACAAAGGGAGCACTCCAGTCAATACTAAGCCGGCAAGTTTTCAGCCAACTTCTTTATACAGACAAGCTTTTGGATGAAGTACAGGTAAATGATTTCTAAAGTATTTTTGAAAACGATTCTTAATGAATTGATGTAATGTAAGCACAATGAGAAGAGACAACGAGAAACAGAATTTGGCAAAATGTCATGCATGGTTATTTAGTTGTCCATTGCCAGCGATGATGGCGACATAATCAGACGGTTTGTCTTGATGTAACTTGTGCTGTATTTGAATTATAGTGAAGAAGAAATTGCTGTTCATCAACCTCACTCTCTGATCCTTAGCAACTTTGGACCAGTGGCAAGACATAAATCGAGATGACTGGAAGTAACTGAGGATGCAGGCAATCTAGTCCTACCTCCCTTGAGACCAGGGTGTCGCTTAGGTCGAGAGGTTAGGCACTCACCTTTCAAAGCAATGAGTGAAAACGGAGGGCGATCAAGTTCCGCAGGCTTCAAGTGACCGCTGCATGGTATCTTTGTACTGACAGACAGAATCAAATTGTTTGAACATCTAATAAGAATGCATCTGAACCTACCTACGCACATGGATTTAACACCAGATATGCTGCCGAAGACGGATGTGTCGGACCAAAAGGTGCAAATATCACAGTCAAGCTGTTAACTAGCGACACAACGCATTCTGTACTCCGGACTACTTCCTTCTACTTGCAAAGCCCTGTTCAGGTTTTGGTAGCGGGAGATTGAGAACAAATACAGAAGCAGAAGAAGAACAGTATTTTAGAGCAAGTGGATAGACAGACATGGATTTTAAAAAACTTGTCACGCAGATGGAACATGAAAGAGGACTACCTCCTCATGATGTCTAATGATCATGAATAAACAGATCAGATGAAATGGTGACTTGTCTTTGTCGACTAGGAAACAATTTTTAACATGCTTTGTTTCATATAATTAATAATGTTCCCTTTTTGTTAACATTATACTAAATACATTGTAACAATGAATTTACTTAAATTGGCTATTTAATTGAATTGACTATGCATAAAAACCATGCTTTTAACTGTTATTAAGAATTCATTTGTTCTGCAGGGATCGGTGTGTGCTTATTTACCGAAACCTGGTTCAGATTTGAGGTTGATGTCCCGGTCAACTGGAGATAGGACATTTATTGTTGTCAATGAACGACCTGTACACATAAAAGAACTAGTCCGAGTGAGTGGCAGGGGTTCTCCTGTAATCATATTACCATTTTCAGTGTTATTACAAAAATCATGACATATGCAGTCAAATGCTTTTTTTACAAAGACTTACGCTGCAGATAGTGCTTTCATATTTACGTAGTTTATTGGTAGAAATTAATAGCAACATTTTTTTAAAAAGCTTTTATTTTACTTAACATGACTTGTCCAGTTGCGTGTCAAATGCGTGGACTTATATTGTTACAATTTTAACCAACTTTCCAATAACATAGAGAGCTGAAATTGTGTACATAGAATCTGCTAGTATGACCTGTTAATCTCTCATATTCTAATGGATATCGGAGAGATCTTTCTAAAGATTTTACAGAAAAACCTTAGTTTCTTTATATTTCCTTTGTTTATGGATGTGAAATTTTCCGGCTTTTTGCCGCTAGTCAGCGAATAAGAGACAATTGTTCAAACGAACAACAAAGTGCTAGCAAAAAGCGTGTCATTTAAAATAAGGTTATTGACAAAATAATCAGTATATAAGTTCATTTCATCACAGACAAATCTAATGTTTTAGTGAAGTTCTTAATAAATTTTCATAAGCAGGTAAATAAATAACAGTCATGTAATGTTATGTAGCTTCTAGAATGAGCAGACCTAAAAACTAAAAGTGGAAATTAATGATTCATCGAATTGTGAAATACCTACATTTTTTTAAAGCATGTTTTCACAAAATTAGATTTGTCTGTCATGAAATGAACTTATAGAAATAAGAAACACCAATTCACCAAAGAAACACCATAAAAAAATAAATGACACACCAGGCTCAAACCCCCAAAAATTGTGTTTTGGTATAAATAAAAACTTTTACCGAAAAACTTAGATTTGTTTTATATTTACTAGTTAAAAATTAAGTTATTCTGTCAGTTCTCTTTACCAGAAGAGTTTAAGCAATTGTTGGTCCAAGATCCTTTTACAGTTAGTCTCTGTAAATGATAACTAATTTTTTTTCTTCACATCTCCCAAACAGGTTCTAAAACAGTACTACACCCATTGTCATGGCTGTGATGCCACTCGTTTTCCAATCTGCTATGTTTATGTCAAACTGCCAGCTTCAGACGTGGATGTCAATGTGGATCCTAACAAAACTACTGTTCTACTGAAACATTTGGTAACAATTTTTGGAAAATAAATTTTAGGCAAGGAAAGCATAGCACCTGAGTGGTACTGGGCTAAAGGGAATGTAACCATCCGAGAATGCCCTAAAGTGATTACAAAGGATTGTGCATGGGACTAGCAACCTACTGTTTTCGTACCATTTTCCTGTATAGGGGCTAGCTGAAGTTGTGGTGGGGTCCTTTGTTACTCTTGAAGCAAAAATTTGAATCAGTCATCAAGGAAAGTATAGACATATATACTGTCACGAAGAGGGTTATTAGTGTTGTTGCTTGCAAATGCCCACAATGAGTATGTTACTCTTTTGTGCGCCCTGAAAAGGACGTTAAGTGGCAGTAGCTTTCCTCACATCCCGAGCATGCTGATGGGGTTCTGCTATGCTTGGCGTCATCTGCATGTCACTCACTACTATGGGGATCACGTCGATCCCTCACGTTGTTAGCCAGGCTGCCATGAAAACAGCCTATTTCCAGGGAGGGCTACTAGGAAGCCGCGGTTAGGGTCTTGGCCAGTATATTTTGCCTGACCCTGACTAACATGTCCGATCGGTATATTTTGCTTGACCAGATGCTAGGCTTCCTCCCTGGGTTATTAGTGCAGAAATCAAAGAATGCTATTCTAGTATCAATTTTCTTCTTAACCTTTTTTCACACTTTGTAAAGTATAGAACCACCACTGCAGCTGTTCCCTTACAGACAGCTTGTATAGAATCATTGTCTGCTTTCTTTCAATGGTAGTTTCTTTAGTAATTAATTTTACATGATGAGGCTGCTAGTCCCATGCATAACCCTCTTTAGCCGACATTAACAACATGCTTAAAAGGCCATGCTGGTCCTATTTTGTTGTTTTCCAGGATCTCCATGGGTGGAAAATAATCAAAATTTTCTTGTTTACTTTTAATGCCGTGGCGAAAAGGAACAAGATCCGTAACCAGACAATACGTAGCAATCTTGAAGTTCAACCCCTGCAGACACGAGTGGAGCAGTCCCAACTACAGTGGTTTGGCCATGTCTGTAGAATGGAAGAAGATCGGATACCAAAGCGATCATGGGAGATCAAAAGTCAAGGACGCAGACCCCGAGGACGTCCCAAAGTACGTTGGGAAGACAACATACGACAGTCCCTAAGTGATAGAGGGCTGGATTGGAAAGACGCCAGGAAAAAGACGGCGGATAGAGCAGTGTGGCGTTCTCTTTGGCAAACCTCTACACCTCACGGTAGAAGAGGAGCGACTAAGTAAGTAAGTAAGTACTTTTATTGCCTCATAAATTTGAGTTCAGTCATCTGACAATTTTGAAATCTTATATGAAAAAAATTGTGTGGACAAATTCATTAACATTTTCAACATTCTTCACTTTCTTAACGTAACTTATAGAGTGAAGTGCGCACATGTTTAGAGGAACTCCTTTTGAAGGTGTATGGACCTTTGGAATATGTTCCAAAATGGCATTACAGTGATGCAGCGAAAATTACAGATGAACACAAGAATGGAGAGAGTTCCAGAACAGGGGGTTCAAAGGTAAGAATTTAAACTAAGATTGTGTGATGTATTTTATCTGAATAGTCGGAAATGCTCACAATGTTATATCTCAAAATTAATTCATAATTATTTCTATATATATGCACCTCGTGTTTGTATAGTTTGTTTAGAAATTCATGCCCATAATCTCCAGCAATTTTCACTAAAATTAATTGGCGTATTGCAGTGAATATTTTCCTGCAGTCTTAGATTGTCAATGAACAAGATTTTATTATCGATTAATGCAAACACGGTGGTGTGTATCTTATATATTTTTGTAAAATTAAAAAAACAGTGTGACCCAAACAACACAACACAGCCAAATTGTTTCAATGTGATTCAACGGCATGTCCTTATCACACAGAAAAGAGTGCAAACTCTGTTTGTCACGTAAGATTTTACTTCGTGAATGCAGGGAATGGTAAATAATCTGTAAACAATGGTGATTTATGATCATGTTCTGGTGCATATAGTGGGACAAATGGTGGAGGTGTTATCAATATGGATTGGCATGTGAAATACCTGAATCCGAATCTGACGACTCTTACAGGCTGGAGAAACTGCAATCCATCTTACTGTCATTATTCTTCTTCCTCTCGGAGCACGTGCTCAGATTTTTTCCCGTACTCAATGTCTGTTATTGAAAAGGCATCATGTGTTAAGTCTTTAACATCACAGAATTTAATAGTGATGTTCTGTGCAGTCACAAGCCATTTCACTGCAGCTCACATAAGTTCTATTGGATTAAAGTGTGAATGGTAAGGGGGAAATTGAAGAGATATGTGGACCTGCTGTGTCATGATTTTGTCAGTTTAATACCTTTGTCTTCTTCATCTGTCTCTTCTACAATCACTGGTTTCAAATGGGAGTCGTTAAAAAAGACATTTTTCTTTGCAAGCCTTGATTTGATATTTTGTGCTTGTAGAAGTTGGAACTTTGTCTTCCTGCACTACAACATTATGATGCATTGTCCATTACCAGACATAACTGTCTATCAAGAGTGGGGAGAAGAGTGTCCGATCCCTGAAAATGTGTCCATTCATTTCTCTGTGATTGTCTCTACTGTGTGTAGACTTTGTTTTAGAAAGAAGCTTAGCATAATTGAAAAGCCCATTCTCTCTGCTGCCAGCATACACAAGTATAGTGCATTGTCTTTTGCTATTTTGAATTTTTCTTGTCTCTGTGAACTGATTGTAATTCTTTCTCATAGATGTGGAGAGCCGTAACCCATGATTCGTCCACATACATGATATCGTACCCTTCCACTCTTTGCTCACAGATGTGCCTTGGGCAGCAATCAGGTGCAGCTTTCCACAAAGAATATTCCTGCTGCCAGTAGATTTCCATAAACTGAACTATTTATCTCATACAACAGCCAAAAGAGTAGTTTTTGAGATTTAAATATCGCATTCTGCTTGCACCAGATATTTAAGTTTGTGGAGAGTAACAAGTTCATTTGCCGTAAATATTTTCAAAATCTCATGTCTGATCACATCTTTGTCAAAATCATCTACTTTCTTTTTTCTATCTTGACCGCAGCCTTTACAGATTCATAGTCATGCCTTATCCTCCGAATTAATGATGTTCTATCCACACCAAGTGCCTGCTATGTTCTCTTCTTAGGTTCTTGTCGTAGTATAAACGACCCCTCTTAGCTCCTCTGCAGAAGTACCTATAAATGTTTAGTCATCTTCTGCTTTGTTATGAGTTTACACTTCACATTCATAATGATTGTGATAATGAGGTACCCTAGCATTTTACCAACTCACTCTACTGCCGTCGCTTTGTGTTACAGAATGCTCAGTGCTTTTTAATCAGCCACTTCAATGTGGACACAGTAAGATCACCTTACCCATCACTGATGATTTTGTGCAGAAAGAGTAATCTGCCCTTTAAAAAATAATATTCAAATTTCCTTGCTGGGAACGTAGCTGCAAGTTCCGAATGTGAGTAGTTTTTTAACAGAACAGGTGAATCTGTGTCTTTAAAACTTCAAAATGTCCATTCTGACGAAATCAAGCAATTTTTATATAACCTAATGCAGAAAAATTTCACATGATATTAGTTTTGTTTAGTCAACAAATATTTTATGAAGATCCATAGAGCACAAACCAGCTTTTAATACGTTAAGTCAAATGGTTGTGAAATTAGAAGGCTCGAAAGATAGGCACAAATTTAGCTTGGCTTGGTTTCGTTCGTTCTTAATCTCCCACTACCAAACCCTGAAGGGGCTTGAGTAGCAGAATGTAGTCCAGAGAATGGAATGCGTTGTGTTGTAGTTTACAGCTTGGCTGCGATATTTGCACCTTTCGGTCCAACACATCCGACTTCAGCAAGCATTTTTTGAGTACCGGGTTAGCATTCCCTCCGATCCCTTTTCCTTAGCCAGTCTGCCCTGCTGCAGCCTGCTATCCAGGTGGAGGTGTAGAAGGGTCTTGGCAGCTATGGTTCGCTGATCCTGACGCTAGCAGTCAGCTATGGGTCGCTGACCATTGCAGCATCTTGATCCCTTTCTGTTGTTCGTTATATATGTTTTCTGAATGCAGATAAATACTTGTCTTGTGATGGTTACCACGATGAGACACTCTTTGCCTCAAATTGTCCACATATTTCCTTACTTAATGAGAACATGAGGAAAACAAAGATGGATGTATACCGCTCGACCTATGTGCCTGTCCTGATTATATGGATGTGAGTCATGGGCAATGACTAGTCCAAGAAAGGCAATTACAAACTTCAGAAATGAGGTACCTAAGAAAGGCAGTTCAGGTGACGAAAAGGGACAAGATAAAAAGTCAAGGACGCAGACCAACAGGACTTCCCAAAGTACGTTGGGAAGACAACATACGACAGTCCCTAAGTGATCGAGGTCTGGATTGGAAAGAGGCCATGAAAAAGACGGCGGATAGAGCAGTGTGGCGTTCTCTCTGGCAATAGATAGGAATAGATGGAAAACATCTGTAGCATCACTATGCTACAAAGGGAAGCAAATGGATTATGTCATAATTATGATTATGTCATAATTATTTAAAGTAATGTGGGTTTCATTTTGTTTCTGTCCCGATGTAGTAATTAAAAGCCATTTCTATTCACGTTTTTATCAACAATTGCCACGTTTTGACTGAAATTTTTGATAGGTTTTTCTTCCACTGCTGAAAGTTGCATGAACATTTGGTTATCATACATTTTTGCACGTGTGATAAATATTTTGCACACAAGACAATTTCTGTCCGTCACATTACTTGCAGTGGCATATGTAAAGCTTGCAGGTGTCTAGCATTGACAAAATGTAGAAACCAACAAACTGAAACCACTTGGACTATAGTAAAACATGTGCAGCTAGTATTAAATGACATTGGGCTGAAGGGTGAGAGCCTTAGTGCCACTGGACCCATAACAACAGCAACAAACACATACTTGTATCTGTCATAGTGTGTGAGTAGTTAATTTTGTGTAATAAAAAACGTAAATTTTGCTTTGAAAAACTTTGATATGGTTAGTTGATTGTCTTGAAACACTTTCATTTTTTGTTACAATTATTCAGACTCATACTGAGAGAAAATCTTCAGGAAAACCAGTCCATGAAGATGCAATGAGAGATCATGAGATATGGAATACTGACAAGGAGAACCCTTCAAATAACAGAGAGCAAGAAACTGTTAGTGACATACACAAGCCTTTACCAAACGTGTCTTTGACATTCCACAGTAGTAAGAACACCTCAAGTATATGCAGTGGGGTGAATGCAGATTCTGAACACAGAAAAACACCAAATGAGTGTTCAGGTCTGCCAGAAATGACATGCCATAAATTTATTCAGAATGCCAGCGCAAATGACTATTTAAGTCAAAGGGCTCCAGGTATAGAAAATTCTGATGAACATTTAAATTCCTGTGCTATTTCTGGAAATTTGACAAATGAAGAACTTTTAGAGGAAACTTTGAAGAGCCTCATTAGTTCAGAGAGTGCTCAGCAGATTAGTATTGGCGACAAACTATTAGATATCACAGAACAGTCTTCCAACATGGTCAATTCCATTGTCAGAATAACACCACAAAGCAAGCAGCAAAGCCTTGATGCAGACTACTCATTAGAAGCTGATTTAGTGGAAGATGGTGCAGAATGTATCCAAATTAGTACAGAAAGTGGAAGGTCACCGATGAATGGCAACAGCTGGAGTATGGGCCATGGCATAATGAATGCCAGTGGCAAACAGCTGCAGGTGTGTATTGATATGTTTTGTGTTATGTTTAACATTCACGAACTGTAAAAAAAAAATATAGTTAAATATGGATAATAATCTCCCCTTGAGATGAATAACAAAATATCACATTGTCATAGATAGTTATGATACTGAAACATATGAATGAGCTGCAGCGGTCAGCGGCCCGTAGCTGACTGCTAGCGTCAGGGCCAGCGAACCAGAGCTGCCAAGACCCTTCTACACCTCCACACAGTGATCCTGGATAACAGGCTGCAGCAGGGCAGACTGGCTAAGGAGAAGGGATTGAAGAGGGAATGCTAACCCGGTACTCAAAAAATGATTGCTGAAGTCGGATGTGTTGGACCGAAAGGTGCAAATATCGCAGTCAAGATGTAAACTACGACACAACGCATTCTGTTCTCTGGACTACATTCTGCTACTTAAGCCCTTTTAGGGTTTGGTAGCGGGAGATTGAGAACGAACGAAGCCAAGCCAAGATGTGACTGCTCAGTCCGATCTGAGTGTGACAAACTCTACCGCACGTAGGGCACATGCAAACAGCATTTGTAATTGGGCAGTCTTGCATGCTTTCATTTCGTGCAGCTCGCTCTTCCTGCGCCTCCGTAATGGCACTCTGCTCAGCAGTGCAAGCACCATGTGTGACACGGTTCAAAGCAAGCTGCTCTGAGTCAGCAACATCATTGGAGGAAAATTCAAAAACACTTTTAGAGTGTCTTTGTATCGTTTCTTTTGTCCCCCTTGCGAGTACTGTCCTGGACTGAGCTCACCATACAACAGTTATTTAGGGAGGCGCTCATCTGACATGTGAACAACATGCCCTGTCCACCTGATCTGGGCTCTCTGCAGCAGCGTATGGATGCCAGAGAGTGCGGAGACAGTTTACATGGAAATGATTAAGTTTCCTGACATGCCTGCTATAGATTGTCCATGTTTTGCATGCATACAGAAGGGTGATAGCACAACAGCATGATACACACTAATCTTGGAGGCAACACTGATTCTATGCCGGTACCAAACGTTTTTCGTAGTCTTCCAAAAGGAGCACTTGCCTTGGAAATCCTGTTGTGGACCTCAGAGTCAATATTTCCTTCTCTGGTTAGGGCAGTAGGTAAAGCTATCAACTGCTTTTAGTCGATGTCCCTGTACAGGGACGTTTGGTTTGTGGTAGGGCTTCCCGGGCACAGGTAGAAACATTACCTCCGTTTTCTTGGTGTTGATTGTAAGACCAAAATTAGTACATGCAGTTGAGAACTCGTTCATGGTTGCTTGCATGTCCTGTTCTGAGCACATGTTAATTGAGCAGGCATCGGCAAAGAACAGATCTAAGATAGTTGCTTTTTTCACCTTTGTGAGGACATTTAGGCACTTCAGAGTGAACAGCTGCCCATTGAGCAAAATAGGTCTGTTAGCTTGTGTAGCAGCACGCCTCCTGCTTTGTAGAGCTGAGCAGGAATAGCATCTGGCCCGGGGGCTTTGCCACTGGACATTAAGCTAATGGCTTTCTCAACCTCATCTGTACTGGGCGAGATACCAAGCCTGTCATTGACTTCAACTTGAGGCATGCATGTTATGGCCAATTCACTGATAGTGTCGACTTTGTTGGTCATCAGTGCCGTGCCATCAGCATTAAGGACTGGAGATGAAACGATAGGACCTGGGACCATAGACCATCTTCAGGGCATCGTTAAACCGCTTTGTGTCTGCGTACCGCTGGATTTCATCTGCTTTGCTGTTAAGCCAGGCATCCTGCATGGTCCTGAGCTGGTTCTGAACAATCCTGCAAATGTTGGTGAACACAAACTTTTTGGAAGATAAGGGATCGTCTTGGTGAAGTCTTAATAAACGATGTTCTTCATCCAGCAAAGTCTTAATAGCCTCATTGTTGTCATCAAACCAGTCTTTGTTTTGGCGAGCTGCATGAGCCAAATACTCAGAAGTGGTAGAGTAGACAGCATCCTTCAAAAAGGCCCATTTGTCCTCGATTGTTTCTGTACATGGCTATGTTTCCGTCAGTCGGCTGTCCCGATCCCTGGAAAAGCCTTCTGCATGGAGCTCACTTTAAAAATGATGACTTTATTACAGTAATATTTATTCAAGGCAGTTTTTTTTGGTTTTCTTGTTACCTTTAGAATATAAAATGTATGAAAATATCTAGAATAGCCGGAGACATGAATATCGTCATTGAAAAACAGCAAATCAAATAGGTGAAAGATTTCACATACTTAGAGAGTATGTTATCAGCAAACGGAAGAATTACGGTGGAAATCCAATTAAAATGCCTGTGAAAAATATTGGGCGTAACAAGGAGAGACATGATCAGAAACTATGACATCAGGAGACTAGGGAGAACAACACCAGTATTTGACTACATTAAAAGACAGCAACTAAAATGGTTTGGCCACGTAACAAGACTATCACCACACAGCACCTCCCCAACAAGTAATGCTATTTAGATAAAACGGAGCCCAGCAGCAAGCAGAGAAACTCAGAAGACTGACAGACCATCCAATGCATCAGAGACTAAATAATTTTGGAAATGGGAAACTAAAGCGGAGAAACTTTGCAGAAATAGCCAAAGCAAAGATGAGCGAAGACCCTACAAATGCATTAATAACACCAAAGCCCATCCCTACTGTACGCAAACCTACCTGGAGGCAGCATATATTTCCAGAGGGGGTAGAAAATATACCAGGTATTGGAAACAAGAACAGCCAGACTGAAAAAGAAAAGAAACATAACCCTGAGGTACATAACGAAAAACTACCCAAGCATGGACTGGACCCATGCATACACCGACGGTTCTGTAACAAACACAACACAGAACGGAGGGGCAGGGGTATTCCTGAGCCTATCAAATGGTAGAAAAATAACACTGTCAGTGGCAACTGGAAAATACTCAAGCAATTTCATAGCGGAGGCAGAGGCACTGAGGGCTGCAGTAGAAGAAATAGTGACAGGCAAAAGAAATGAAAGCCATATAGTCCTGTTCACAGATGCCCTGGCCGTAGTCACAGCACTAAAAAGTCAGAAAAATACTGAACTTAATGATTTAAGAGCAGTACTCTGTCAACTATGCCAGCAATCCGCACCAAAAATAGTAGTGGTACAGTGGGTTCCATCCCACTGTAACATCCAAGGCAACGAGGAGGCAGACAGACTGGCAAAAGAAGGTGCAAGACTACCACAACCAGACCCTAGTGTGACCTACGAAGAGTCAAAAAGGCTTATTAGAGCTAGATACATGACCAAATGGGAATCAGAACATACTGGCTACACAAAAAACGATGCCTATTACCAGTTGAACAGAAGAGAGCAGGTCGTGGTCTTCAGACCACAATAGACTGAGGTACCACCTATTCAATAAATTGAAGATAGGTGGCACTGACGAATGCTCGTGTGGTACCGGGAAAATGACCGCTGAACATTTGCTGCAAAACTGCCCGACATACGAGGATCAGAGAAAGCCGATGTGGCCATCACCAGTGGCAAACTAGACAAGTTCTATGGCAGTGTCGACAGCCTCAGGATGACCGCTGCTTTTTTAGAAAAAATACAGGTTGACGTCTGACAGCGTACGCAGAAGAAGAAGATACAACGGATTCAAAGCCAGAGGCAAACCACGGAAAATATGGCTTACAGAAATATCAGAAGCAGTAAATGCTACTGTGCGTGTGACACACAGCCGGGCTTATTCTAAAGATCTCTTCATCACCTGACGCTGAAAGGCATAACAGGATAAGCGAAAAGAAGAAAGCTATCTTTAGAAGCCCTTTCACTAGATTAATAATGATACACCTATGAATCTTTAAAAACTAGATTGTTTTGCAATCACTGTAAAATGTGTTATGTATATACAGATTATCTAACAAACACAGTACAATAGCATAGAAATTGATCATCCTGATAATTCCTGACATCATTATCAAAAGGGGACGGCGTGGCCTAGTGGTTAAGTGGCACGGCTCACAACCAGAAGGTGCTGGGTTCGATCCCCATCACAGCACTGGCCGTTACCCCGGGGAAGCAAACCCTTAGAAAAATGCAGGAGGAAGCAGACCCTTACATAAAATGCATGCTGAAGTCGGATGCACTGGGCCGACAGGCGCAAAATAAAAACCACAGTGTAACGCACACACGCCTTGGGGAATAGATAAATAAGGCGAACGCAAAAAAAAAATAAAAAAAATTATCAATAAGTTTAAATACCACCCTAACGTCTTTACATGGTTCTCCCTACTTGATCAATTTTTGATCAAAGAGCCCTAAAGTCTGTTGATTACTGATTCATCAGTTGTAGTATATATAGAAAGATGTTGCTTCAAGGAAGTACATTTATTGAAACCAGATACAGCTGTAGTATTTGACTTGTCTTCTAACATGGGCGAGGTCTCCTTTGTCTATAGTTTCTGCAGTGCCTCAGGTCCAACACGCCTTAGTTATCTCTTACAACATATCTGGCAAGCTTCAGTATTTTTATTATTTGCTCCCATTTCAGACTCAGGTAACATGTGGGTAACATAATGCAAGAGGCAGGATCGAAATCAATTACTTTAGAAAGACTTTACTTTATAACATAATGTCATAATACTGTTTTAGAAGACTGGTTTAGGAGCATCACTCAATGTGTGTGATGTGTCTATCTTGCGAACTGGACAGGGCCCAATATCTCCCGGGCGATGTGTTAGTCCATTATTGGCCGTGTGTACATTACCTGGCCACACCAAAACCGCCACTGTTAGCAATGTTGTGAAGTTCAGCCGTGTGCATTAGACCATAGAAATGCGACACAGGGTAACTGATATACTATAAATAGATGATGTCCGCGCTAGGAAAATCGGAGGAAAAAAACCCACAAAATGAACGAATTGATCCATATAGAAAACCGCAACACATTTCCGCAACACATTTACTCAAATTCAGCTACATGTGCCAGAGTATTAACCAAAAATGACCAAATCTGTGGTTGAAACATGTATGCCTCATCTATAATGATTATTGAATACATGCTGATAATACATGCTGGAGACAAATGACAAGGGAATCCATGTTGCTGAATACTGGATGCATACTGTTTAACGTGGTGCTTAGACATGGAGAGTAAGTTAAGTATAATAATAATTACTAAGCAACAAAAGAAAATTTACAGTTCCAACTTATAAACAACAAATGTACAAAAGAGGGTGACAAAGAAATAAATTAGATGTACTTATTTATTGCAACTTACACAAGAGCAATGATAGAAAGAAAATGTAATCAGCGGTATTTGTTTGAGAACTTAATCGGGATATGTTTTAGGCATAGTAACTTTGCTACACGAGTATGAGAAGTTGGTGGATAACTCCTCAACATTTTCACAGCCCGTCAAGCTCTTGACTTTGTCATCGAAGCAGACTCCAGGAAAGCGACCACTGACGTCAGCATGTGGTTTATCATCTGGGTGCCCGCGAAAACAAAGAAAAATGTCTGCAGATGTAAGTGGACTTTTGTGTTAAGCTATGGGTTTCATTTGTTTTGATCTTGTTATGTTTTGTAATAATGAACAGTAAATATCTCAAATTTTAGGTTATTTTTATAGATGGCACCTCTACAGAATGGTTCTTAAAGACACCTCCATGTGTAATTCTTCTATGTTCGTCCTGAAGATGATATTCTTTAATGTTGTTTCATAGTTTACAGCAGAGCTGCGATATCTGCTCCTTTCAGCTTGACACATGGTTTCAGCACAGCAATTTTGGGACATGATTTGCTTTCCCTTTTCTAAACCTATTCTCTCAGTCAGTATGCATGAGAGCAGTGTGCTTCAGGGCCACCACATGGAGGCGGATTCGCAGACCCTGACCTATGAGTCACTGGAGGCTATCAGCAATTCACTGTGTCTTCAGCCCCGGCTTTCATTGATGTAATGAGGTGGTCACCTCAATTTGTAAAGATTGACAAGTTCATTACTAAGGCTACAGGAAGGCATGTGTGCTCGTGTACTGGACAGCGGAGCAATCTCTAAAACATTTCTAGTATCAAATGGAGTAAAACAAGGATGTCTACTTACCTCGACACTGTTCAGCATGATGTTCGCGGCCACGATGAGACGCCTTCAGAACACTGAAGATTGGCATACCATAAAGTACCGCAAGGATGGCAAACTACTCAATCCCAGAAGAATGAAGGCCAAAACCAAAGTGGCTGGTGACATAATCAGGGATCAGTATTTGCTGGCGACTGCGCTCTGATCAGTAACTCAGAACTGAACATGCAGGTTGGAATAGACCGGTTCTCGGCCGCATGCAAAAACTTTGGCCTACCATCAATGCCAAGGAAATAGATGTCATGTACCAACCAGCACCAGTACACAAAACCAGAGACTACAGTCAGCTGGCAGAAGCTGAATGACGTAGACAAATTAACGAATCTGGGCAGCACGCTGTCGAGATCTGTCAGTCTTGACGATGAGGTGGCAAGCAGAATAGCATGGGCCAGCACAGCCTTTGGTAGAATGCGCTCGATGGTGTGGGCACGTCGTGGCATCAGCGTCAAAACCAAACTCAAAGTCTACCGTGTCACCATCATTCCAACCCTACTCTATGCCTGCGAAAGCTGGACTGTATACTCTGGACATGCAAGGAGGTTAAACTACTTCCACACAGGCTCCCTGAGGCGAATAGTTCACATCCGATGGCAAGATCGTGTCACTGACATCGAGGTTCTCTTGAGGGCTAACATGCCCAGCATCCATCCACTGCTAGAAAAAAGCACGACTAGGATGGGCCGGACACCTCGTCCTTATGTCAGACGAGCGGCTCCCAAAGAAGCTTCTCTACAGCAAGCTGAGAGAGGGATGGCGCGAGAGAGAGTGACCAAAGAAACGTTTTAAAGACAGTCTGAAGGACACACTGAAAAGTTGCCAAATAAGACGTCGACACCTGGGAATGTCTTGCGCAAAACAGATCTGATTGGAAAAGCGCAGTCAAAGTGGGTGTAGCTACCAGCGAAGACTACCGTGTTGTGAAAGCCCAGAGCAGATACGAGACCTGGAAATCACAAACAGCGGGAACACCAACACCTTCTATAGACCTCGTGTGCCCGTTATGCAGCAGATGTTGTCATGCCTGTATTGGCTTGTTCAGCACATGCGCACCTACACCCAACATGGAAATCTGTGACAAGGATGATGTCGGTGGTCCTCATCGACAACAATGGACAGCCATTATTAGTACATGTCAGGTGTTATCATATTTTTTTCCAAATGTAGCAATAAGTGTCCACACGCCAAAAGTACATTGTAATTTTTTCTTCAGGTTTGTCCTGAAAATTACGTGCCGCAGTTTACCTCACGGCTGCGATATCTGTGCTTTTGGCCTGATACATCTAGTTCCAGCTGGCTTTTTTGAGTACCCGGTTTGCCTTTCCATTGTGATCCCAATTCTCTTAGCCAGACTACACTAGTGTAACCTGTTTCCAGGGACACCACTTGGAGACGGAAAAGTGTCTTTGTCAGCTGTGGTTCACTGACCCCGATGCAAGCAGCCAGCTCATTTTGTGTGTTGTATTTGCAGACCCTCATTATCATTTAATCTTTATTGACTTAAATATTAAGATAAGCAAGACATTTTTTTGGTGTCCAAATAAACAAACTTTACTTTAGGGGGCTCGACTTCATTGCCTCAGGTTTTTTCCCCATTTTAGCTCTCTCTCTCGGCAGATGGGTACCCCGTCTGTCTAGATCATCGCACAAAGCACAAACTCCGTAGCTCCAGCGATGAACCCAGGAATCTCCTGAAAAAATTGACATCATGGACCGACCGCCTGAACACGAGGCAAACGGCTTGACCACTTCGCCACAGAGACCCCCCCGTCCAAATAAACATTATGATCAGAAATATATTTTTTCACACTCAGCATGTTTATTTTTAGTGCAACTAAGAAACGGTAAGCAGACCACAGAGTTTTCTGAAAATTAATTCTGTAAAGTGGAAAATATAAACGCATATCATGAAAATGAAAAGACACTTTTAATATGTAAAAACTAGACTTTTGTTCATGACAGTGAGGAAAATGGTAATTGAAAAATATAAATTTCTTCCAGAATTATTTAGAACAACTTGCAAATATTTTTTAATTATGTTTTTAGATTCTGCTTCCTGGTCAGTCTACATTGACTAATGTCATGAGAGATCAGTCTGTCAGAACAGCAGCCTTTGAGGAATTCTGTCTAGAGAAAAGATCTGTCAGTAAGAGATGCAACTGTTCTATTTGGACTTTTTGTTCATGTTTGAATTTACATATTTGTCTCATTAAGATGCTTATATTTTTGTATATTCTGTATTGTTTTATCCCCCTAAATAGTTGTCTCATGATTTATGCTCTCTCTCTCTCTCTCTCTCTCTTTCTCTCTCTCTCTCTTTATCTTTTTCTCTCTCTATCTCTCTATCTATCTATATCTAAATATATATATATCTATATATATATTTAGAAATGATTGCTGAATAGTGCTTCAAAACTTTTTTTTTGACATCTGAGGAGCATTTGCATTATGCAAGTTGAAAAACAAAAACAAATCTGCTGGGACAGGAAATAGATGTCACTCCAACTCTTAAGATCGATAATTATGAATTGCAGCCGTGCACCAATTCGCATACCTGGGGCTTCTCATCAACAAGCTCTCCATAGACCCAGAAATTGACAGTCACATTCGCAAAGATGCTGCCACATTTTTTTTTCTCACAGCGCGTGTTTTGAGAAACCAGAAACTTACAATTAAAACTAAGACATGGTTTACAATGGATATGTCACCTACGTACGGATTTACCTTCGTATTTTTCACGAATGTATTTTTAAAAAAAAGTCATAATCAAAGTAATGTAGTTACATGTGAGTGTCAGCATTTGTATTTCTTCTTCGGCGTTTGTGCTGAAAAGGACGTTGTGTTATAGTTTACAGCAAGACTGCAGTATCTGCACCTTTTAGCCTGACACATCCATTTCAGCAGGCTGTCTTGAGTTCTAAGTTTTTTAGCTAGACTACACAAGTGTAGCATGTTTCTAAAGCTGAAATAGGGTCATGGTCAGATCTGGTTCACTGGCCCTGATGCAGGCAGCCAGCTGTGAGTCGCTGATTGCTGTCAGCTCATTGGCTGTGCTGCATCTTTACCCCACATATTTATTTAAAGTCTGGTTCCTGGGGTTTGCCAAAATTGATAATGTGGTACACTACTATAAAAGGTTGAACATCCCTGGTGTACATTATTCCATCTTTTAAACTTTGTGCAGCTAATTATACTATATATTATATTTGTGTCACTATTCATCATAAAAATTATATAGTTTTCCGTAGACCTGTTCTGAGACATTTCCCCAGTCCTGTTACTTAACTCTTTATTCATCCTTATCATTCTTATCTTTTTTATTACATTTAGAATTTTAGTTTCTAGTAAATGAAAGCCGAATCTTTTTTTAAAATTATTAAAATTTCAAGTTTTTAAGATCTTCTGATTGTTGTGTTGATGTGCAGTTAAGCACCTTTGGTTTTTAATTTCATATTTGAACAACCCAGACAAACCATTACACTCCACAGATACTGTTCAAACCATTACACTCCACAGATACTGTTAAACCATTACACTCCACAGATACTGTTTAAACCATTACACTCCACAGATACTGTTTAAACCATTACACTCCACATATACTGTTTAAACCATTACACTCCACAGATACTGTTAAACCATTACACTCCACAGATACTGTTCAAACCATTACACTCCACAGATACTGTTCAAACCATTACACTCCACAGATACTGTTTTTAAAAAGAAAGCAGATATAACAGTATGTGCGGCAGTTAGATAAAATTTGGAGTATAGGAGTACACTCGCTTGTATTACTGATATTGATTAGAAAGAGACATGCTGAGTGATAACTTTCTGTTATTAATATATTTACGTGCTGTGAATATTTTTCTGTAGTGTTAGATCGCTATCCTTGTGAGAATGAAGAAGCAGTGAATGAAATGCTAGAGGAAGTTTGTGAAAACTTGAACAGTGATGACATGGTCAAGAATAGAGAGAAATGTGTGCAAGATACTAGCAGGTAATTGATTATTGCTTTCAGACAATTTTACACATTAGCATTAACCATTCTCTACAGTCCCTTCAACACTGGCCAGTTTGTTGCAGTTCTTTTCTTTGTCTGTTAATTTTATTCTGTTGTCAAACTAATCTTTATGTTGCTCAAACAGTGTCAAATAAACATAGAAGCAAGGAAGTGATAGTAAAACTATAAATCATTAGAGACCTAGATCGGAGTACTGTGTACATGTGTAGAGTCCTTATTGTAGAGGAGATATAAACATGCTGGAAAGGATACAAAAAAGAGCGACAAAGCTGATAGTGGGCTTCCAAAATTACAGTTATAAGAAAAGACTCAGAAAAACTGACCTACAGTGTCTATAAAAGAGAAGAATTCGAGGTGACTTAATATAGGTTGATACGATAATCAAAGGAATGGATAAATTAGATTATAACAAGTTTTTCAAACTACAACCACCTACAAGAACAAGAGGGCATAGTTTCAAATTAACTAAAGAAAGGTCCCGATTAGATATTAGGAAATATTTTTTTAGTCAGAGAGTGCTGAATACTTGGAATTCATTGCCACAGGAAGTAGTGAAGACAGGAACAATTAATGCATTTAAGAATATATTGTATACACATAGATTTTAGAGCAAGGAAATGTAAATGAAACTGGTTGTATACAAACTTTGGAGAGTCTTCTAAACCAGTATAAAGACGTTAATAATGGAACTCACACATTAACATTATCCTTGGCGTCAGTCTGGCAAATATGTTGTAAAACGTGAAGCCAACAATATTCTGTATGCGTCTCGATCTTTTGCAGTGCTGTACCAATGTGACCTAGGTCTATGGTCAGTCCATCTTGCCATCACAAAGGTGGACGGCTTCACGGATGTATACATTCATAGGACAACCAAAATGTTGTTCTAACTGTCTATCTGTTGTCACTACATGTCCAGCCTAGCGATGGAGCTCATTGCGATGGAGCTCCAGCCTAGCGATGGAGCTCATTGCGATGGAGCTTATTGCGTATAAAATTGCCTATAAACATTTGCGTATAAAAACATGGATAAGATATGGTTCAGATATTGCTCTAAAACAGAAATGAAAACGAAACCCACATTACTACTAAAAGATATTCATCAGGGACAACTGACAATATTGTGGAGCTAAGGATAGATCATGCTTGTCTTTGCTGAAAGTGCCGATGACAGAGCATGAACTCTGGAGCTCCTGTGGCAGCAATTTTCCCCTGATTTTGTCAGGTACCCATGCCCTATCTGTGAACTGAGCATGACCTGATTTGAACCTTGTACGATTGGATTGTAAACCCAGCTCATAACCTTATAAACCACAGAATCTAACATTTTCTGTAAACGTACTGCAATTTCAGTTTTTCTGGAACCTATTGATGAATGACTTTGTATCCCATACTCATAAAGGTATCAGGGGATGGCGTGGGCTAGTGGTTAAGTGACACGGCTCACAACACGAACACAACCCAAAGGTGCTGGGTTCGATCCCCATCACAGCACAGGCCATTACCCCGGGGAAGCAAGCCCTTAGAAAATGCAGAAGGAAGCAGACCCTAACATAAAATGCATGCCGAAGTCGGATGCACTGGGCTGACAGGCGCAAAATAAAAACAGTGCAACGCACACCAACTTGGGGAATAGATAAATAAGGCGAACGCAAAAAAAAAATAATGATATGGGTATCATCTTTCATATTGTATATTACTTGACAACCTTCATGTTTAGCATATTTGGTGCAGAAGATGCAGCAGTGAAGGAGCTGACAGCAGCCAGCGATTCATAGCTGGTTGCTTGCATCAGAGTCAGTGACTCATAACTGACCAAGACCATTTTCCACTCCGCCTCCAAGTGGCAGCCCAGGAAACAGACTGCAACCATGCAGCCTGACTAAGAGATTAGGGATCCAAGAGGGAACGCTAACCTATTCTCAAAAACTGGTGTTCTGAAATTGGATGTATTGGGTCAAAAGGCACATAAATCACAGTCTCGCTGTAAATTGACACAATGTCGCAAACATCCTTTTCAGGATAAACGCCAAAGAAAAAGAAGCTTACTGTATTACATTTGTCTTGTCTTGATAGACAGGACAAGAAAGTGATCCCCAAGAAAGCTGACATAAATAGCAAGACCAGTCATTCTTGGCAGGTAAAAATGTTATGTATGTTCTTAGTTTTTAGTCAACCTGTACTTCTACAGGGACAGATGCCCATGTGCATGTCCCAGCTCTAGTATGATCTGGATGTAGTCGGGAGGAGGATTTCCTACTTAGCGAACTAGGCTCGACCAGCTTGTTACTCCGCTGCATTGTGACAAGTGCTGCGTAGGGTGGTTAACCGATGTGCGGATCCATCTTAATACACTCAAACACTAGAGCAAAGTAGACCCGCAGCATGTTAGGCGCCATCTATGCTGCACTTAACAAACCACTTAACCATGCCTGGTGTTATGCCATGTCATTCAGTTAGTCACCTCTTATGACATGCTCTCTGTGGGACAGTGGTGCTATTCTTGTCCTTGTCATACATAAAGACCCCGGCGAACCACTCAGGATTTTTATGTATGTATTGTAGTTAAACTAAAGAGAAAAAAATCATGAAAATATGTAGAACAAATATACTGTTAAAAATCCCACAAGAATACTGAACTGAACAAATTTGGTTCAGCCTTGACGAAAATGTCTCACGGTTACCAGAAAGCAGTGATACAGTGAATACTACCACACTAAGATTGAAGGAAATAAGGAGGTTGACAGTCTAGTCAAAGAGGAAGCAAAACTGATACATGAAAAATACCTGGTCAACTACAAAAAAGCAAAAGCCACAATAAAAGGACAATACAAAGTAAAGTGGAAGGAAGAACATCTTTAATACCACGCATATGACGGATGCTACAAACTTTTAAGAAAAGACCAAGTTATCATATTATGTCTCTGAACTGGCCACAGCAGAATGAAGCACCACCTGTACACCTAATTCAAGTTAGGTACCGCCAGTTTATGTTACTGCATATGGCAAACATTACAGCAGCACGTGTGCTTCAAGACTGCTCCCAGCACACAGATCTGAGGAGAAGGATGGGGACCAATGTTGACTCTACTTGAGGAGAAACAGTATGGTAGTATTGAAATCCTGAAAAAACAAGTTAAGTCTAAATGAGCAATGATTGCAGAAAAGAAAGAAATCTTTAGTTTTTTCTAGTGTTGTCATTAACATCTTATGATTACGATACCAAGATGGCGGATGTATTTTCCTTAGGTCTTTCGACTTGGATTAAAAACATATATAATTATAGCTTTTTGTGGCAGTAGTTACCAAACTTACCCATGAAAGTGTTATAAACATCATCATTCATCTTATAGTGTCGTAAAATAATCAAGTCGGTTACACAACCTGTAAATTGACCGTTTTGACATGAAAGCTGAACAGGCATAAAACATTTTTGGCGTAAAAACTGTTCACCCACTGTCTTGTAGGATACCTGTTCACGGGAAAGGCTTCGGGAGTAAACCCTAAGAAAAATTCAGGAGCTGGTGCCTCTAAGGCAGTCTAGGGGTGGTTCCATTGCTATTCTGGCAACGTCTGCGATATAGCTGATTCCAGACTGTATCGGTTAATGCTAGTCCCCTGGATCAAATAGATACGTGGAGAGGGGGGAACCTGCTGCACAGGCAATAGCTTGTTCTCCATAGAAGGATGCCCAAGCTTATGACCTGGAGAGGCCTTCCAGTTTCACTCTGTGATGTCGACACAACAAGTGCATCAACAGTTAAACTGGGATATTGGAATGTCCGTACCATACTGACTGGACTATCTGATAACCTGCATGATATAAAAGATGCCAGAAAGATACGCGTAATCAATGATGAACTGAAAAGACTGGATGTGGACATTGTAGCACTCCAAGAAACTCGGTTAGCGGGTTCGGGGACAATGAGTGAGAAAGACTACTTATTCTACTGGCAAAGAAAAGACCCCAATGAAAAGAGAGAGCATCGTGTAGGCTTTGCAGTTAAAAGGTCTCTATTACATAGGGTTGAACCAGGTGAGGGGATCAAGATGCTGAGCAGCGCATGAGCTGCAGTGGTCAGCGACCCATAGCTGACTGCTAGCGTCAGGGCCAGCGAACCATAGCTGCCAAGACCCTTCTACACCTGCACGCGGTGATCCTGGATAACAGGCTGCAACAGGGCAGACTGGCTAAGGAGAAGAGATCGAAGAGGCAATGCTAACCCGGTACTCAAAAAATGCTTGCTGAAGTCGGATGTGTTGGACCGAAAGGTGCAAATATCGCAGCCAAGCTGTAAACTACGACACAACGCATTCCGTTCTCTGGACTACATTCCGCTACTTACGCCCTTTCATGGTTTGGTAGTGGGAGATTGAGAACGAACAAAGAAGAAGAACCAGGTGAGAATGGTTCAGAATGCCTGCTTACGCTTCATCTCCATACTACAGTAGGTCTCGTCACCCTTGTCAGTGTATATGCATCTAACTTGTGTTCCACACCTGAAGTCAAAGATTAGTTCTATGATGATTTATCAGCGACCATTAAAAGTATATAAAGTCAAGAACAGCTTGTTCTACTAGGTGATTTCAATGCTAGAGTGGGCGCTGATCACGACTCGTGGCCTTCATGGGGTAGCAAGTTTGGAGTTGGACAAATTAATGAAAATGGCCAGCAGCTTCTAGAGCTCTGTGCCCACCATAAACTTTGTGTGACCATCGTGGATGTACCCACGATCAAAGCATTGGCATCAGCTGGATCTAATTCTTGTCAGAAGATCTCTCCTTAAGAATGTGCTCCTGACACGCACTTACCATCAGCTGGATCTAATTCTTGTCAGAAGATCTCTCCTTAAGTATGTGCTCCTGACGCGCACTTACCATAGTGCAGACTGCGACTCTGATCATTCTTTGGTTCGCTGTAAAATAAAATTGCAGCCAATGAAGTTCCATCACACCAGAAGCGAAGGCAAGCCAGGCATCAACACAAGAAGAATGCCGGACCCTGCGCTGATCAAAAGATGTCACAATGTTTTTCACGAAACTCTCAATATCCAACATCATGACACCGCTGACAAAGACCTGGCAGCATCTTCGAAATGTCATACATAACACTGCACTTGCTACATTTGGAAGAACTACTGTTAAATCAGATGACTGGTTTGAAGCGAAAGTGGAGGATATGACACTCGTCATTGCGGCCAAGCGTGCTGCTCTGATTAAATACAAGCAGCTTCCAAATGCAGGTACTCTGTATAACTTCAAGTCCGCCAGATGCAACAAACAGCTCGTCGGTGTGCAAATAAATATTGACTACAACGTAGTGAAAATATCCAGACCACAGCACAAACAGGAAAAATCAGACAAATGTACGATAGTATAAAGATAGAAATTGGCCCTGTGAGTAGGAAAACAGCACCGCTCAAATCCATTATTGGGGACAAAATAACAGATAAAGGAAAGTAAATGGAGTGCCAGGCGAAAGAGGAAGGGGTAGACCAAGAAGATGATGGCACCAAGATATCCAGGAGTGCCTGAGTATGACAGTGGCGGAAGCTGGTGTTTTGACAAGGGAACGAGTTTCTTTCAGACAGACTGAGATGGGAGAGACGTTCTACAAAGGACATGCTACATGATGATGAGATGGAGTGATGGGTCGAGCAATATTCTGAGCTCTACTTGTGTGTCAATATAGTCATTCCCACAGCCCTAGAAGCTGTCAAAAGGTATCCCAATATGGACGAGCTTGACATCAAACCATCTATAGAAGATCTGAATAAAGATATTGACAGCTTGGCCCTGTGGAAAGCACCGGACAGCGACGGGATTCCATCTGATTTGATAAAACGCAGAGAGATGCACAGTTTGTTACATTATACAAAAACAAAGGTGATAGAAGTGACTGTAATAGCTATCGAGGTGTCGCTCTGCTTAGTGTTGTAGGCAAAGCCTTCGCCAGAATTATCTTACTAAGACTACAGAAATTGGCTAAGTGTGTGTATCTGGAGTCACAGTGTGGATTCAGGTTTGGAAGATCAGCGATCAACATGATTTTCTCTCTTCGACAATTTCAGGAAAAGTCATGTGCACAGAACCAGCCCTTTTATGTTGCCTTCATTGACCTGACAAAGGCATTTGATTCGGTTAGTAGGGACAGCCTTTTCAAAATCCTCTCTAAAATAGGCTGCCCAAACAAACTGCTGTGACTAATAATATTGTTCCGTGAGATGGTAGCATATCACAACCATTTGGAATTCTAAGTGGTGTTAAGCAGGGCTGTGTTCTGGCCCTGACACTGTTCGGAATCTTCTTTGCTGTGTTACTGAAACATGCATATGATAACACAGATGAAGGAATCTGCCTTTACACTAACTAGGTCGGATGGTAGGCTATTTAACCTTGCAAGGCTCAAAGCTAAAATGAAGATAAGTGAGATCACCAACAGGGACTTAGTTTTTGCTGATGATGCTGCAATTGTCACCCACAGTCAGCAGGAACTTCAGAGACTGATAGATCACTTCTCCCAGGCTTGCAAAGATTTTGGGCTCACAATAAGTCTCAATAAAACAAATGTTCTGTGACAGGAAGTAGATGCCACACCAAGTCTTAGTTTCGATAATTATGAACTGGCAGCTGTGTATCAATTCACATACCTGGGATCCCTAATCAATGACAAGCTCTCTCTAGACCCAGAAATACACATTCACATTGGCAAAGCTGCTGCTACATTTGCTCACCTAACAACTCGTATTTGGAAAAACCAGAAACTGACAATTAAAAACAACAATGCATGTGTTGTAAGCACACTTCTATATGGCCGCGAGACTTGGACAACTTATGTCAAACAAGAGCACAGGCTTAACACCTTTCACCTACGGCGTCTGTGATCCATTCTTGGAATTACATGGAGTGGCAGAGTGACAAATGCAGAGGTGCACTCTCGCACTGGTCTTCCAAGCATGTACTTATGCAGTGAAGACTACGAAGGCTTGGTCATGTTCATCGCATGGAAGATGGCCACATTCCCCAAGATATCCTCTATGAAAATAAACAAATGTATACAAAGAGTATACAGCGCATACTAAATATAATGACATAGGATAAGATCCGAAACAAAGAAATTTGACATCAAACTTTGTTTCGGGACGTTGGGGAACCGGCTAAATCACGCAAACATCGCTGGACTGGACATGTGGTACGCATACCTAAGAACATTTTGGTGGCCGTATCCCTATACACGTCCATGAGGTCACCAACCTATGCGATGGTGAGATAGACTAACCACGCCTGCATTGGTACAGCACTGCAAAAGATTAGAATGTATACAGCACATCTGACGGACGGATGCCGAGGATAATGTGATAAAAGTACTGAAAATGTTAGACACAGTTTCTGGTGAGTAGGAATAGACTCATTATCTTCTTCTTCCATAACCAAAGAGCTTGTTAGAGCATCACATCTCACTGTATATTATGAATTGTCTGTTTTCGCTGTTTTCCCCATCATCAGTGTTGCTGTCTCTTTCAAGTTTTTTCTTGTCCATTTAGTAGGAGCTAATCCAGACTAGTCATAATTGCCATCATCCGTCCATCTTTTTCCCCTTGATAACAAAGGGCTGCAACAGATGCTCTCCATCTGTTTCTAATCTGAGCCATCTTCTCGAGTTCTGCCTATGAGACTAAAAGCACCGGCCTCCTCTTTCATTGTTCTTTGTCTAAGTGTTTCTGGCTTTCCTCAATCATATCTTTCCATGTGGGTTAGAATCCAGCACGTCTGGTTATATTGCCGGGCTTCTTTCTGACTGTGTTATATCAATCTCCGTTTTTTTTCTCCTCAATCTCCCTCTACTGTGGTTGTTGGCATGTTCTTTGCCATAGATCTGTGTTTGCTCTCTAACCATATAATATGAAGTATGAGATGTAGACATTTGTTGGTGAAGGTCTGCAGTCTGGATGTGATACTCTTAGTCATATACCGTGTTTCCAAAATCCTGACTAGCAGGGATCTATTAAACTAAGATGAGTGAAAACACTCACAAAATAATTACAATTGCATCTAAAAAGTAGCAGCAATACACACAGAAGTGTATGGGGTGTATTGTATTAAATTGTACTTTCTGAACATTGTTGATAGTCAAATGATCAAGAGCGAAAGAAGAGGCTGAAAAGAAGATTGTACCACTCTGAGAAAAAGCTTGAGTGTGATGTAAAAGATCTGAGAGCTGCTGTATTGAAAAAGGATGCAGAACCTAGCAGGTATTTCCATTGTGCTAGTTTTTGTTGGTCATATTTTGTAAGGTAGAGGTAGTCCCATGCTGTTGGGGATGATGTGTTAGAGATGCCATTGTACTAGGCCACAGCTTATTTATGAAATGGGTGTCCAGTTCCCTTCCTCGTGGCCTATTCATTAACTATATGTCAGGTACCTATTTATAGCAATAATGGGAATCAAACCTGGTAACTTTGCCATGAAAGATGTACACCCTACCACAACACTAAACAGGCACTTATTTTGGTAACACATTTACTCAAACATGACATGTCGAGACTAGAGGCCTTCCACATAAGCCACCAGCTACATATCATGGGCATCCGATAGCATGACTACATCTGCAACTTGGATGTCTTTGCTTAAACAGGCCTCCTCTAAATCTCAGAAAGGCTAGACTGCTGCTGAGTTTGTCCATTCGGTCATGTTGTACGGCTGAACCAGGAAACCCCAGCACACAAGATTCTTTGTAGGTAGTTCGTCAGCTCCTAAAGACTTCCCTCCTTCCCTCTGCCGGCTAGTCAAGTCATCCCGTAACCGGTGATTTTCTTGGGCACACAGGAAGACAACACCATGCCACCCTTCTCTGTTAGTGGCCGCTGCCTTTGCCTCATCTGGTCGGAGATTAGTCAATTCTTTTATGTTGTTCTTCCATCTCTTTTGGAATGACCCAGCAGGGAGGTGACTATAAATGTTTGTTGTTTGTTTCGAATGCCCACAACGAGTAAGTTTACTCTTTTGTGCACCCTGAAAAGAATGTTAAGTGGTGGGTTGTAGTAGCTTTCCTCACATCCCGAGCATACTGATGAAGGTGGACCAGGGTGCTCCAGGCGGTTGTGCTATGCTTGGCTTCATTTGCGTGTCGCTCACTACTACATGGATCATGTCGATCCCTCACCTCGTTAGCCAGGCTGCCATGAAAACAGCCCATTTCCAGGGAGGGCTACGAGGAAGTCGAGGTGAGGGTCTTGGCTAGTATATTTTGCCTGACCCTGACTAACATGTCTAATCAGTATGTTGTGCCTGACCCTGACTAACATGTCTAATCAGTATGTTGTGCCTGACCCTGACTAACATGTCTAATCAGTATGTTGTGCCTGACCCTGACTAACATGTCTAATCAGTATGTTGTGCCTGACCCTGACTAACATGTCTAATCAGTATGTTGTGCCTGACCCTGACTAACATGTCTAAGCAGTATGTTGTGCCTGACTAGACGTAAGTTGTCTCCCCATTTTAAATATTAATTGTGTGCATCCAGGGCAATGTCAGATAATTCAGCTAGTATTTATATTTTAACTCTAACCCAATTTCCATTGACTGGCTTTCATCAAGTGGTGTGTTATAAACTTTGGGAAGGGATCTTCAAGAATTAGGGTTGTTAACCCTAACCCAACCCCCAAACCTGGGTGATGGATGTGCACTTTTAGTCTGGCTTGGCATCTCCTCTATTGACCTGTTAAGTTTGGTTGAGCATGTCATTAGCAGAAGACATCTGTCGACAGGATTATCCAGGCATGCATGCTGTCCCACCACCTCAAGGCAGTGCACATAGGACAGAGCCTGGCACACAGTCCAGATATTTTCTAAGAAATCTCCCTCAAATGATGTAGTCGAACATACACAATAGTTGTACTTTTATCTCTGATGCATTCCTACTATTTTTATGTTTTAAATGTTCCTTAATGGGAACATACTTGTAACTGCTGAGACGAGGTGGTCTCATTGTCTTGTTTGTCCTAATTTTCTTTACATGTAGTCGATCAGTATCTTGGTATGTCAGAAGTATTTTGGTTACAACACTTCCTTCATTTGTATTTTTAGAATTTTTTACGAAACACCAACTGTAATTGGTCAAGCCATATCATGTGATGCTTGGTTATGCGGGCAGGCAGACAAGCTTTGTGTGGTCAATGTTTATAGACTAGGGGAGGCAGTTTTGTACAGAAACCTGAGAGACAAGCACAAACTGCTAGCTAAACCATGGCAGTCCCCAATCAATGTCAGATCAGTGTGAGTGTTTCATTTTAGTCATCTGATGTCTAGTTATATCACAGAGTTTATGTCATATGGTATAGATTTGTAAACTAATTGAGTCTCTTGGACAGAATATACATTTCAAAAGAAATCTTGAATCTAAAAAATGTTAAGGCTACTGAAATATTGATAATAGGTGAGAAGATTAAGTTAACTAATTAACTTAACTTAATCTGCTGCATATCATGGTCCAGACTGCAAAATTGTAATTAAAAAAAAATATTTTGGAACGGAGACCCTACCGATAGCCATTAAAAAAAATGCTGAATACGTCACCAACTACACATGATATTTTGCTGGTAAAAGTATTGTATGTTAGATTGCAAATGGCTTTTGAACAATAAAAATTTTTATACGCAGTTTGGAGCAATCTGACTTTTTGCGAAAGGTGAAGTAGGTTGTTGGGAAAGATCTGTTTGTTTAGATGAAAGAACTACGTTTGAATTGGAAACTACCAGTTGTGTCGATATTGTAAATACGGTATCGATATGTTGTGGTTTCCATGGTTGTCTAGCGGTTTTGAGTCAAAATTTTTTTTTAGAGATTTCCATAAATTTTAACTTCATCTTTTTGTATCTCAGAAACTAACAAAAACAATAACAACCATAGGTTCTTTATTCAATTGTGTTTCTACACATACAAAAATCATATTTATTGACAAACAAACAGAAAAGTTACAAATTTTGAAAGTTGACTATTATAGCGAGATATACAGTTTTCGTAAAAAACTATGTGGTGTGCTAAAGGTAACGTCGTTATAGTGGTTTGGAATGCATTTAGAAAAATTTTATCTAATTAGAAATAGTCAGCATGGGTTTACTAGAGGGAGATCGTGCTTAACAAATCTATTAGAATTCATGGAGGAGGTTACTAAAATCATAGATAAAAGGGAGCCAGTGGATGTTATTTATCTAGACTTTGCAAAGGCCTTTGATAGAGTACCTCATCAAAGATTATTTCGAAAGTTAAAATCACACGGAATAGGTGGGGAAGTTGCCAAATGGATTGAAAATTGGTTAACAGGAAGAAGGCAGAGGGTGGGCATAATTAAGGAGTACTCTGAGTGGTGTGAAGTGAAAAGTGGTGAGCTACAGGGCTCGGTTTTGGGACCAATTTTGTTCTTGATATATATAAATGATTTGGACATTGATATGAGATCCATGATTGCAAAATTTGCTGATGACACAAAACTATGCAGTAGTGTCTCATCTAAAGCGGAAGTGGATATATTGATGTCGGATTTAGATAAAATTCGAGAATGGTCTGTAAGCTGGCAAATGGAGTTTAATGTAGATAAATGTACAGTCATCCACATGGGTAGATCCAATATGGAACATAATTACAGAATGGGAGAAAACAATATTAGAAAGATAGATAAGGAAAGGGACTTATGGGTTTAAAATAGATCATACAGGAAAGGTGAGTGAGCAAGTTAAGGTAGCAGTGAAAAAGGCAAATGCAATGTTAGGTATGATAAAAAGAAATATTAAACATAGGAGCAAGGAAGTGATCGTCAAACTGTATAAAGCTTTAGTTAGACCTAGATTGGAGTACTGTGTACAGGTGTGGAGTCCTTATCATAGAGGGGACATAAACATGCTAGAAAGAATACAAAAAAGAGCGACAAAGATGATAGTGGGATTCCAGAAGTACAGTTATGAGGAACGACTCAGAAAAACCGGCCTACAGTGTCTCGAAGAGAGAAGAATTCGTGGTGACTTAATACAGGTTTATAAGATGATCAGAGGAATCGATAAATTAGACTATAACAAGTTTTTTAAAATACAGCCACCTACAATAACACGAGGGCATAGCTACAAGCTGACTAAAGAGAGGTCCAGGTTAGATATTAGGAAATATTTTTTTAGTCAGAGAGTGGTGTCTGCTTGGAATGCATTGCCAGGGGAGGTAGTGGAGGCAGAGACAGTTAATGCATTTAAGAATAAACTGGATGCGCATAGCTTTTAGAGCAAGGTGATGTAAATGTAACTGGTTGTATACAGACTCTGCAGGGTCTTCTAAACCAGTATAAAGATGTTAAGTTAAGACTCTGCAGAGTCTGTATACAACTGGTTTCATTTACATTACCTTGCTCTAAAAGCTATGCGCATCCAATTTATTCATAAATGCATTAATTGTCACTGCCTCCACTACCTCCTGTGGCAATGCATTCCAAACATTCACCACTCTCTGACTAAAAAAATATTTCCTAATATCTAATCTGGACCTCTCTTTAGTTAATTTGTAGCTATGCCCTCTTGTTTTTGTGGGTGGTTGTATTTTGAAAAACTTGTTATAGTCTAATTTATCCATTCCTCTGATCATCTTATAAACCTGTATTAAGTCACCTCAAATTCTTCTCTTTTCTAGACACTGTAGGCTGGTTTTTCTGAGTCTTTCCTCATAACAGTAATTCTGGAATCCCACTATCAGCTTCATTCCATAATAGTGGCCCAGCACAAGCGAAGATGGTGACAGCTTCAGATATGTCAATTCAGATATTACCGCACATAACTGTACAACATGTTCTGGCTGTGACTTACCACACATCGACATTGCTGGTAATTGGGCTGTCTTGCATTCTGTCTTATTGTGCAGCCAGTTTCTGCACCTTAGCGATGATTATCTTCTCTATGCGAGCACTGTGTGCGATGCTAGTGCACCAAGCTGAGCGGTTAGAGGGTAGCTTTCAGGAGGCGACATCAGTGAGGAAACTTATCAGAGCTATTTTCATTCTGTATAATTTGTTATCTCCCTATACAATAGCTGCTTAGACCTTTAGCACGCTATGGACAGTTTAGGAAAGCACTTTAGAGCTCTGGCCAGCGCTCTAGAATATGGACTAGTGCCATACCATCAGCATTATGGATAGGGGACGAGTGATCGGACCGGGGACTGTAGACTGTTTTCAGGGCATCGTGAAACTGCTTCAAGTCATTTGTGTCTGCATATAACTGGATCTCATCTGTCTTGCTGTTGAGCCAGGCATCCTGTATAGTTCTGAACTGGTTCTGGACAATACTGCAAATATTGACGAAGGCTTACTTTTTCGAAGAGAAGGAGGAATCATCTTGGAGTCATAATAGGCAATGTTTTTTATCCAACATGATTTTCATAGCCTCATAGTTCTTATCAATCCAGCCAGGGTTCATGCGAGCTGCATGACCCTAGTACTCAGAAGCTGTCTCTTTATCTTCCACTTTATTCATGCAGAACTGTTTATCCACCAGCTCACTGTCCAAAACCCTGAAAAAACATTCTGCATTGGGCCCAATTTGCAGTTTGAAAATGTTAAGTCTCTTTAAAGGTTTCCAACCTTGATGATATCGCCTGGGATCTATGTGGAGGTTAAACTTTGACATAATGAGCCTGTGATCCATCCAGCACTTGGCCCCACACGTAGCCTTTGTCACTTGCACACTCTATCTGTCCCTCCTTCTGGTGAGGACATAGTCAATAAGGTCCCTCTGCCGAAGACGGATGTGTCGAACCAAAAGGTGCAAATATCGCAGTCAAGCTGTAAACTACCGACAGAACGCATTCCGTTCTCCGGACTACATCCTGCTACTTGCAAAGCTCTTTTCAGAACTTGCTAGAAGGAGATTGAGAACGAATGCAGAAGAAGAAGATAAAAGTGTTAAAAATTCTTCTATCATAAACTCAGGAGTGATAATATTTCTATATTTGTGGGAAGATAAAATAAATTTGTCACTATAAATTTTCTTTTGTCCATATGCATCCCCCACGTATTAGTACTTTTATTGCTTTTCATACTACTTTCAATTCATAACAGTTGGTAAATAATATGTGATGCTTTAGTAAATCTTTACTGTGATTAATGGACCTAACATGTATGTCTTCTAAGGAAATTTTACATTTCCAAAATATTGCATCTAGAAGTTCTGAAGTTAATGAGTTAAATTATTTAAAGTTAAAATAATCCCTAAAGGGAGAAAAACAAAGAAACAATGCTTGACAGCATGCAGGATTCAGTAAATCAATATAAGAAAGTGTTTTGTAAGTACTCAATCAGAATGATATGAGTTTGATAGTTTATGATACTTAGGAAAAAAGGGAGAACAAAAATTGTTAAATTATATGTTGCTCCAAAATAATGTAACACTGTGGTAATTAAAGAAATGTAAAACTTTGAATGCTGGTGAATTTACAAGTGTAGAAATGGCAGATATCAATTTTGGTTAAATATGTAGTTTGCAATTTTCCAAATTTAATATTCATTACCTTCTTGATTTGTCACTTGTCTTCTACCCTGGTGCATAGAGATAGCCAGAAAGAACTCAAAGCTATTCTTTCTGTCTGCATCCTTCCTCCTAGTCTGGTTTCAATCGTCCTCTGTCTCCCAGGGACTGTCTTATATTGTCATAGCAGCAAACAGGATCACTGCGGGGGTGTGATCTGTCTCTTGGCTAACCATGGTTGTTGTGGTAGCTGATCTTCTGTCATTCTGCAAATATGGTCAAACCGTTGCAATAGAGATTGCTCCACTTTAGTTTGCCCGGACTGGGTTTCAAGATGTGATGTGTTGTCTGGTTGTGGACTTTGTTTGTTCTTGTTACTTGGATCATGTTTCCTAAATATCTAATTTCTGAGGTTTGAAGCTGACTTTTGTTAGTTACGATCATTGCCTATGACTCACATCCATAAGTTAAGACAGGTAAACAGATGAGCACATCAATAAGATAAGACAGGTGTATAGATGGAGTACCAACATAAGTTAATAAAGGTATATAGATGGAGTACCAACATAAGTTAATAAAGGTATATAGATGGGGCACATCCATAAGTTAAGAAAGGTATATAGATGGGGCACATACATAAGTTAAGAAAGGTATATAGATGGGGCACATCCATAAGTTAAGACAGGTATATAAAGTACCAACATAAGTTAAGAAAGGTATATAGATGGAGCACATCCATAAGTTAAGACAGATATATAGAAGGCGGATGTATTGGACCAAAAGGTGCAAATATCGCAGTCAAGCTGTAAACTAACGACACAACGCATTCTGTTCTCAGGACTACATCCTGCTACTTCCAAAGCCCTGTTCAGGGCTTGGTATCAGGAGATTGAGAAAGAATGCAGAAGAAGATGGAGCACTAACATGAGTTAAGACAGGTATATAGATGGAGCACATCCATATGTTAAGAAAAATATATGGGTGGAGTGATATACAGCATCTTCATTATCTTGCCCCATTCTTTGTTGCTTAGTAATCCTCCATTTTAGAACTAGTGACATCTACCACTTCTTCCTCTTTGGATATCCACCTCTTCTTATATCTCTTTTCTGGTCTATTACAGCTCCAAAGTATTTGAACCAGTCAACCTGCTCTGATGACTGTTTTCCCATGGCAATCTCCTCTCTCTAGCCAGCATGGTATTTGTTTTGAGCTGCTAGTAATTATTGACACTAATTATCATTGTGAAATAGTTTCAGATCACCATTTCAGATGGAAATATAATTCATTTTTGTTCTCCACAGATTGGTTACAAAAAATCTATTTCAGACGCTAGAACAATTAGCTCAAGACAGCCAAACAAAAGATATTTACTTTCATATCAATGATGAAAGGCTGGTAGCAAATGGTTTTGATGTCCTGTGCCATCGAGGTAAAGAATATGGTCATAATATGATGTGTATGAGATTTGAATATGCCACTAGATGCACACCGAACCTTTGTATTTTAGAGTTACTTCTCTTATTGTGAAGAGATTTGATAAACTCCCACTTGCTAATGACATTTGATAAACTCCCACTTGATAAATTCCCACTTGCTAATGACATTTGATAAACTCCCACTTGCTTATGACATTTGAAAAACTTCCACTTGCTAATGGCACTTGATAAACTCACACTTGCTAATGGCACTTGATAAACTCCCACTTGCTAATGACATTTGATAAACTCCCACTTGCTAATGGCACTTGATAAACTCCCACTTGATAAACTTCCACTTGCTAATGGCACTTGATAAACTCCCACTTGCAAATGACATTTGATAAACTCCAACTTGATAAACTCCCACTTGCTAATGGCACTTGATAAACTCCCACTTGATAAACTCCCACTTGATAAACTCCCACTTGATAAACTCCCACTTGATAAACTCCCACTTGCTAATGGCACTTGATAAACTCCCACTTGATAAACTCCCATTTGATAAACTCCCACTTGCTAATGGCACTTGATAAACTCCCATTTGATAAACTCCCACTTGCTAATGGCACTTGATAATCTCCCACTTGATAAACTCCCACTTGCTAATACACTTGATAAACTCCCACTTGATAAACTCCCAGTTGCTAAAGGCACTTGATAAACTCCCATTTGATAAACTCCCACTTGCAAATGTCTGCCCTATCAAATGTCGATGGTGCGGGACATGCCTACCATGTTTGTAACGGGGAATCAGGGTTCGATTCCGGAGAGGGAGCATGAGAAACGGCTACCACATCCAAGGAAGGCAGCAGGCGCGCAACTTACCCACTCCCGGCACGGGGAGGTAGTGACGAAAAATAACAATACGGGACTCTTTCGAGGCCCCGTAATTGGAATGAGTACACTTTAAACACTTTAACGAGGATCTATTGGAGGGCAAGTCTGGTGCCAGCAGCCGCGGTAATTCCAGCTCCAATAGCGTATATTAAAGTTGTTGCAGTTAAAAAGCTTGTAGTTGGATCTCAGGCGCAGGCGGGCGGTCGGTCCGGCTCGCGCCGGTTCACTGCCCGTTGTCTCCTGCCCTACCGTCTGCCGGCTCTCTCCCACGGGTGCTCTTCGCTGAGCGTTCTTAGTGGCCGTCGCGTTTACTTTGAAAAAATTAGAGTGTTCAAAGCAGGCCTCGGCTGCCTGAATAATGGTGCATGGAATAATGGAATAGGACCTCGGTTCTATTTTGTTGGTTTTCGGAACTGGAGGTAATGATTAACAGGGACAAACGGGGGCATTCGTATTGCGGCGTTAGAGGTGAAATTCTTGAATCGCCGCAAGACGAGCTACTGCGAACGCATTTGTCAAGAATGTTTTCATTAATCAAGAACGAAACTCAGAGGCGCAAAGACGATCAGATACCGTCGTAGTTCTGACCATAAACGATGCCGACTAGCGATCCGCAGGAGTTGCTTCGATGACTCTGCGGGCAGCTTCCGGGAAACCAAAGTGTTTGGGTTCCGGGGGAAGTATGGTTGCAAAGCTGAAACTTAAAGGAATTGATGGAAGGGCACCACCAGGAGTGGAGCCTGCGGCTTAATTTGACTCAACACGGCCAACACTGAAATGACTGACATACCGAGACCACTTTTCTGGGGTCTAATATGGAACTGGTGCTGGATTTAGACCCTCAGAAATCTGGGGTTATGCCCCCTGAGGCTCGGTTGGTCTGCATTCAGTGTTTGATAAAGGAATGGACGGAAGAGCACTATCAGGAGTGGAGCCTGAGGCTAAAATTGACTAAACACGCCAATAGTGTAGAATGACTGTCAAAAGAGAGCATCTTCGGGGGGTCTAATAGTGAACATGTGCTGGAATTTAGACCCTCGAAAATCTGGGGCCACCCTTTAAGTAACTTGATTGTCTCGCTAAAGGAATTGACGGAAGGGCACCACCAGGAGTGGAACCTGCGGCTTTATTTGACTGAACACGCCAATGCTGTAGAGCGACTGACAAATCGAGAGCACTACCGTTTGGGTCTAATAATGAACGTACGCTGGTATTAGACTCACGGAAGACAAGTCAGCTCTCAAACACTCTAATGAAAGAACGCCACGGAAATCGTGTTTAACCCCGCAGAAACCGCAGATTACAAATACCTAGTCATTTACAAACAAAAGTTCTCAATGAATTCGTCTGACCAAATAGTGAACGGGTGCTGGAAATAGACCATCTGAAGACAGGTCAGTTTTACCCTACTAATGACAGGGCGTTGCTACGGAAAACCACCTCATATCGAGAGGAGCCGCAGACACTTTGGTTCACGTACCAGGCTGATAAGCCAATGGCGCGAGGCTACCATGTGGGGGATTACGGCCGAACCCTTGTAAGCTGCAATCCCGCCCAAAATCTCAGCACCACTGCAATGGGAGGCTCCTACATGCTCGATACCTGGGGCTTGCGCCCCAGCCATATCCGGTAGAGCCGCAGCAAGAGGTCCTTGCCGTCCGCCGATCAAAGCGGGCGGACAACTGCTTGATACTCACCTTATACGGCGATGGGGTGCGAAACCACCAACTAAAGACTGATAAACTCCCACTTGCTAATGGCACTTGATAAACTCCCACTTGATAAACTTCCACTTGATAAACTACCACTTGCTAATGGCACTTGATAAACTCCCACTTGCTAATGGCACTTGATAAACTCCCACTTGCTAATGGCACTTGATAAACTCCCACTTGATAAACTTCCACTTGATAAACTCCCACTTGCTAATGGCACTTGATAAACTCCCACTTGCTAATGGCACTTGATAAACTCCCACTTGCTAATGGCACTTGATAAACTCCCACTTGATAAACTCCCACTTGCTAATGGCACTTGATAAACTCCCATTTGATAAACTCCCACTTGCTAATTGCATTTGATAAACTCCCACTTGATAAACTCCCACTTGCTTATGACATTTGATAAACTCCCACTTGCTAAAGACTGATAAACTCCCACTTGCTAATGGCACTTGATAAACTCCCACTTGATAAACTTCCACTTGATAAACTACCACTTGCTAATGGCACTTGATAAACTCCCACTTGCTAATGGCACTTGATAAACTCCCACTTGCTAATGGCACTTGATAAACTCCCACTTGATAAACTTCCACTTGATAAACTCCCACTTGCTAATGGCACTTGATAAACTCCCACTTGCTAATGACATTTGATAAACTCCCACTTGCTAATGGCACTTGATAAACTCCCACTTGATAAACTCCCACTTGCTAATTGCATTTGATAAACTCCCACTTGATAAACTCCCACTTGCTTATGACATTTGATAAACTCCCACTTGCTAATGACATTTGATAAATTCCCACTTGCTTATGACATTTGATAAACTCCCACTTGCTTATGACATTTGATAAACTCCCACTTGCTTATGACATTTGATAAACTCCCACTTGCTTATGACATTTGATAAACTCCCACTTGCTAATGGCACTTGATAAACTCCCACTTGATAAACTCCCACTTGCTAATGGCACTTGATAAACTCCTACTTGCTTATGACATTTGATAAACTCCCACTTGCTTATGACATTTGATAAACTCCCACTTGCTTATGACATTTGATAAACTCCCACTTGCTAATGGCACTTGATAAACTCCCACTTGATAAACACCCACTTGCTAATGGCACTTGATAAACTCCCACTTGATAAACTCCCACTTGCTAATGACATTTGATAAACTCCCACTTGCTAATGGCACTTGATAAACTCCCACTTGATAAACTCCCACTTGCTAATGACATTTGATAAACTCCCACTTGCTAATGGCACTTGATAAACTCCCATTTGATAAACTCCCACTTGATAAACTCCCACTTGCTAATGGCACTTGATAAACTCCCACTTGCTAATGACATTTGATAAACTCCCACTTGCTAATGGCACTTGATAAACTCCCACTTGATAAACTCCCACTTGCTAATGGCACTTGATAAACTCCCATTTGATAAACTCCCACTTGCTAATTGCATTTGATAAACTCCCACTTGATAAACTCCCACTTGCTTATGACATTTGATAAACTCCCACTTGATAAACTTCCACTTGATAAACTACCACTTGATAAACTCCCACTTGCTAATGGCACTTGATAAACTCCCATTTGCTAATGGCACTTGATAAACTCCAATTTGATAAACTCCCACTTGCTAATGACATTTTATAAACTCTCACTTGCTTATGACATTTGAAAAACTTCCACTTGCTAATGGCACTTGATAAACTTTCACTTCAAAGTCTATTTTAACTGCTCTATTCACTTTATGAGCTGTGTTTTGCTTGTCTAAATATTTCAAATATGTTTCTTTTGATTTACCTGCCTCTATATATTTTTTCCATACTTTATTTTTAACCTCTTCTATATTTATCTATGGATCTAGTATGTTTTATGCTTAAGGTTTACCTTTCTACATGGAACACATTCCTCTTTTAGATTATCTAGAATTCTTTTGAAACTCCATCTCTTCTTCAACAAATGTTCCACTGACAATTTCTTTCAAGATTATGTGGCTCGCTGCCTTTTCCAACTTCTTAATATCTGTCTTTGAGTAGTCGTATGTTCTTGTACTTATGTTTTCCTCCTTCCTTGCTTCATATGATCCAAATTTGATACATTCGTTAGATGTACAATTAAGCCTGCTTGTGTTGTGTTAGCTGAGCTTGTGGAAACATCCAATTTTACACTGCCTTGCACACAATTTCTACTTTTTGTATCTATCATGTTCAAGTCTTTTTAACAGCTAGTGTTAAAATCTTGGCAATTAAACAGATTCTGAAGAAAAGCTGCAAGCAGAACTTGTAGGGCTGTGTGATCTCGTTCCTGCATACAACATCAGTGATTTAAGTGAAGTTTTGGAAATGATCAGCAGAAATCCAAATGTAACTTTGGGCGATGCACGACCCATAAAAGTTCTTTATTATTTGCAGGTTGGCTAACTTTCTTGTATTTGTTATAATTTATTTGTTGTTAAATTATGTTTTGCGCTTAATAAAGAGAACAATTTTCAAATTTGTACATAATAATTACAAATTTTTAACAAAATTTTGTGTGAAGTGAAATTACAAAGTAATATAAGACAGGGGCTACACATTGATGTTTTCAGGGAGAGTAAGGGAAAAATTTTTTTATTTTTCACTAAACCATGGATATGAATCCTGGGCAATAAATAAATACGAAAAAGATGTGAAGTAAATTTTATCCATTCATATAATTGATTTTATACCCTACAAAGTAGGGTTAGAAAAATCGTCTTTAGACTCATTATATTGCTCCTCTCCACGGAAATCTTTAGTAAATTTTTTTTTTTTGTTTTGAAAATTCTTTATTGCACATAATAAATTATTACAATTTTCAAATTTGAACAACAAATTTCAAATAAAATTTGTACATGATATGAGGTGAAATGAAATTATAATTTCCCATGAGATGGTGGGAGTTACATTTTGTGAAGTGAGTGGTGACATCAATTTTAAATGATTTAGATTTTCAAGAAGTTAATGATGTACATTTTTGTGTGTTTTCTTTGAGATATTGGCAAAGGCAATATGCTTACACATGTATCAATACATACATATTCACTTATACCCGCATACCTATTTGTTTATACACACACATGCATATTCATTTATACACACTTACAGATGTTTCTTTATACACACATATTCATTTATACACACAAGCATATATTCATGTATTCACATACGTAGAAAAGAAAAAAACAAAAGCACATGCATGTACATATAAAAATGTCACACCCATGTATATAAGTACACACCCAGTACATATACACATACCTGCATACAGTCATGATAATACAGGTTTTAAATGCAAAAGTCTTAAGTCAGGAGAAATATGGAAGATGGTGGTTAATATAAGAGGGGAACCAGGAGATATCAATTGATATTATAAACTTGAAAAGGTGGATTTACCCTTCTATTAGAGCTTAAACTTGGTCAAATATTTGATCAAGGTCAGATGCTAAAAAATTGGCTTACAGGTGGTCCATTTTCTTCCCTAGGGATCTCTCACCTTGACTTCTGGTATTTATTTGCCAGACCACTGCCATAAAAATCCACCCTGTTTTCTGTTTATTGTTCTATTTGTGGCAGTCTTCTCAAATGGACTGGCCATGAAAACTGAAGTCAATAGAAGGGAGATAATAAATTGACCACTGGGGGACAGGAAGAGTGGTGGGTCTTGGTCTATGGGCAAGTTTGTCCAACTGGGAACAAAAGACCTCAGTTAATGGGGCAAGTAATTGATACTTTTCCACTTGCTCTGGGTACCATTTAAGAGGTTTTAGGTTCAGGGACAAACTTTTATGGCCCAGTAAATTTTTTGTTTTTAAAATTCTTTATTGCACATAATAAATTATTACAATTTTCAAATTTGAACAACAAATTTCAAATAAAATTTGTACATGATATGAGGTGAAATGAAATGATAATTTCCCATGAGATGAAACATGAGATGGTGGGAGTTACATTTTGTGAAGTGAGTGGTGACATCAATTTTAAATGATTTAAATTTTCAAGAAGTTAATGATGTACATTTTTGTGTGTTTTCTTTGAGATATTGGCAAAGGCAATATGCTTACACATGTATCCATACATACATATTCACTTATACCCGCATACCTATTTGTTTATACACACATATGCATATTCATTTATACACACTTACAGATGTTTCTTTATACACACATATTCATTTATACACACAAGCATATATTCATGTATTCACATACGTAGAAAAGAAAAAAACAAAAGCACACCCATGTATATAAGTACACACCCAGTATATATACACATATGTGCATACATACTGCATGATAATACAGGTTTTAAATGCAAAAGTCTAAAGTCAGGAGAAATATGGAAGATGGTGGTTAATATAAGAGGGGAACCAGGAGATATCAATTGATATTATAAACTTGAAAAGGTGGATTTACCCTTCTATTAGAGCTTAAACTTGGTCAAATATTTGATCAAGGTCAGATGCTAAAAAATTGGCTTACAGGTGGTCCATTTTCTTCCCTAGGGATCTCTCACCTTGACTTCTGGTATTTATTTGCCAGACCACTGCCATAAAAATCCACCCTGTTTTCTGTTTATTGTTCTATTTGTGGCAGTCTTCTCAAATGGACTGGCCATGAAAACTGAAGTCAATAGAAGGGAGATAATAAATTGACCACTGGGGGACAGGAAGAGTGGGGGATAATATTGAAATTGATTTACTAAATACATATGCTAAAAAAAATGATCATTATCTGTTTGGATTAGTAAATATATTTTAGGAACTTTAGGAAATTATAGTATATTTATAGAATATAAAAAAATTGCAGAATGTTATCTCCCTTAAGCAGAAAATCAGTTTATGAGAAATAGTCTTTCCATCTGCCTATTGTTTTCCTAGGGGTGGTAAGCAAAGCACCTCACTGCATGTCCAAGTGCGATTCTTCAGTTAAGTCCCTTTTTCTTTCAGACGCCGCCACCACTACCAAAATAAAATGAATTGTATAAGTGGCAGTGGTTAGCGTGCTGGCTTCGCATCTGAGTGGTTCTGGGTTCATTCCGCAGTTAGGGTGGAAATATTTCTTCAAACCGCAGCGGCCTCCAGGTCGACCCAGTCTTAAATGGGTACCGGCTCAGTCCGGGAAGAAAAACTACATCATCCACTAAGTGCCATGGGATACAAAATAATATGGGCCTAATACCATATTTCCTATGCGCCGCATGGCATGATGGGGTCTTTTTTTTTTTTTTAGGGGTGCATAATCCTTGATATTAACTGTATAAACAGTTAGTTAGCGGTCCATTTGTACCCTGATAGGCCACGTGGGGAGGCTCTCCTGGCCAGAAGCGTAGTGTCTACTGTAGTCAATCCATGTCACTGATAAATCATCTTTACGCCATCTATCCACCTTCCCCTCGGTCACCCTCTTGCTTGGAAGCCGGAACTTTGGGCATTGTAAGCTCACAGGGGAAACTGATCTGGGACATTCTCATGAGAGGGCTGAACCAGCTGTCTGGACATGTATTCGGCACATTGAATGGCACCCACCCTTTTGCGAATTTCCACATTCCTCAATTTGTTTCTCCTGGAAACACCACCAGCCATTCAGACATCTCATTTGGCAGGTGCAGATTTTACTCTCTTGTGTCTTGGACATGGCCCACGATTGGCTCTGGTAGTACAGAGTTGGTAGGAAGATGTTAATGATCAGCTGCTAATTTGTTGCTAGACTAATGTGAGGATTTTAAACTCCGGTTGCTTCTGGTCTCTTTGTCGCACCTGTCATCTTCTTAGAAATGCAGCCCATGTACCTGACCTCCCGAGCCTGCTGGAGAGTCACATTTTGATTGCTCAAGTTAAGCGGCTCATGCGTTCTGTGTGCCTTCAGAGTTGTTGTTTTAGCCGTATTGATATGGATACAGTGTGTATCTAAGATTAAATAAAGTAACCTTTATGTTGTTTGGGCTGCTTTAAATTGATATGGCCACTGAAACAACAGTCAAATTAGTACTGTAATAACTACTGTGTTGCTTAGAGATTACATGGCAGAGCAATTTCAGCACTGTTTCTTGCAATAAAGGGATCAGGTTTAAGGCATACTTTAGTTGTAAAAACACAACCTTAAAAATTGGTACAGGACACTTGAGTTTGGGAACGGGTCATGCCACACTGTAACGCTGAATATCGGCCATAATGAAGTATCTCAATGCCTTATTCCTAATGGCAATATCTGCGATTTGAGTCTCTTTTGTTTTAGTCTCAATTCCAATATCTGTAATATGATTCAACATCTGCTATATGACTGCCTCTTGTTTTAAAATCTTAACTACAATATCTGCTATATGATTCCCTCTTGTTTTAAAGTCTTAACCTTAAGCACGCCACAGTCCGATCCCTTTGAACCAGCTCGGCCTGCAAAAACGGTGTCCGGAAAAATTTTTTTTTTTTTTGAACGGAGTCACTCCTGACATCCATTTTTTACTGCTGACTACGCCCTCCATATATACACTATATTTTGCCGGTTAAAGTATCGTGTGTTCGATTACAAATGGCTTTTGAACAGTTTTAATTTTGTATACGCCGTTTGGAGCAAGCCGACTTTTTGCGAAAGGGGAAGTAGGTTGTTGAGAAAGATTTTTATCGCGTAGATCTGTTTATTTTGTTTGTTTAAATGAAAGAACTACGTTTGAATTGAAACTAACAGTTGTGGCGATATTGTAAACACAGTATCGATACGTTGTGGTTTCCATGGTTTTCTATCGAAGCGACTAGGCCTAGTGGTCGAGTCCAAATTTTTCCCGAGATTTTCATAAATTTTCAACTTCATCTTTTTAAATCTCAAAAACTAACAAACATACAACAAAAACAATAACACCCACATGTTCGTTATGCTATTGTGTATCTACACGCCAGAAAATTATATTTATTGACAAACAAACATAAAAGTTACAAATTTTGAAAGACGACTACCACAGCGACTAATTAAGAAAATTAATTAGGTCAAATTTTTTTCAAAAATAATGTGGAGTGCGTAAGGTTAACTCAAACATCTGTTATATGATTCCCTCTTGTTTTAAAGTCTTAACTCCGATATCTGCTATGTGACTCCCCTTTTTTTTTAAAGTCGTCTCCAATATTGCTCCCCCTTTATTTAAAGTCTTAACTCCAATATCTGCTTTGTGACTCCCCCTTGTTTTAAAGTCTTAACTCGATTATCTGCTATATGACTCCAATATCTTTAACTTAACTTAACGTCATCATATTGCTTTAGAAGACTGCAGAGTGTACACAACCAGTTTCTTTTACATTTCCTTGCTCTAAAAAGTATGCGTATCCACTCAATTCTTGATTGCACTAATTGTCCCTGGCTCCACTATTGCCTGTGGCAATGCATTTCAAGCATTCACCACTCTCTGACTAAAAAAATTATATCCTAGTCTCTAATCGGAACCTTTCTTTAGTTAATTTGTAGGTGTGCCCTCTTGTTCTTGTAGATAAGTGGTTGTATTTTGAAAAACTTGTTATAGTCTAATTGATTCTTTCCGTTGATTATCTTATAAACATGTATTAAGTCACCTCAAATTATTCTCTTGTCTAGACACTGTAGGCCGGTTTTTTTTAGTCTTTCTTCATAACTAATTCTGGAATCCCACCATCAGTTTTGTCGCTCTTCTTTGTATGCTTTCCAGCATGCTTATATCCCCTCTACAATAAGGACCCCACATCTGTAATATGACTGCCTCTTGTTTTAAAGTCTTAACTCCAACATCTGCTATATGACTGCCTCTTGTTTAAAGTCTTTAAATTCAACATCTGCTATATGACTGCCTCTTGTTTTAAAGTCTTAACTCCCACATCTGCTAAATGACTGCCTCTTGTTTGAAAGTCTTAACTCCAACATCTACTATATGACTGCCTCTTGTTTTAAAGTCTTAACTTCAACATCTGCTATTTGACTGCCTCTTGTTTAAAAGTCTTCATTTCAACATCTGCTATATGATTCCTTGTTTTTAAGAGATAATGTACTGCTGTTATTTTGAAATGTTAACTGTTAATGTATATACACACAAAAAGTAGATGATCAGATAAATGTTGAAGATTTGGCTGCTCATAGTAATTGCTGCACTACATCCTAACAATTGCTACTGCGCTATATCACACTGCTGAGGTTGTCATACTAATTGCTGCACTACATCCTAACTATCATTTATCCTAATTACCATATATCTTAACTATCACTACTGTGTTATATCACATTGCTGAGGTCCACTGGCATAATGTAAAGGGTCATATAATTATGAAAGTTTGTTCCTTGTTGAGTGACAGTCATTGTGGTTACATCATGCATGAATACTTCACACATGAAAAACATCTTTAACCAGAGAATGTTTTTGATACTTCTAGGGTGAGGTGTGTCGCATTTTACAAAGTCTCTGCAAGAAATCGGTAGCGGATATTCAAGAAATGGTAAACCAACTTACTGATGTCTCAGATTCCACATTCTGTATTCACCAGAGACCTGTGTTTCATGACTTATTTGATCTGAAGGAAGTTAAGGTCAATACACCACAAGGGTCCAATGATCTGGAACTTGATTGAAGACTGCTAATTCATTTTTAATTGCTTAGTTCACGCTGTAGATTTTGAATGTCTGAGATCATGATGAACATCTGTGATTGCTTCAAACAATTGAAACATTTATATTAATTGATATCTTTTTCTTCTTCACCGACCACCTTGAAAAAGACGTGTCGTAGTTTATAGCGATATTGCAATATCTGCGTCTTTCAGCCTGACACATCCAGTTTCAACTGGCTTTATGGGGGGAACCAGGTGTGATCCCTATTCTCTTAGCCAGCTACATTAGTGCAGCCTGTTTCCAGGGCTGCCACTTAGAGGTGGAATAGCAGCTTGGTCAGTTTCGGTTGATGCAAGTAGCCAGCTATGAGCCACTGGCTGCTGTCAGCTCATTCAATGTGCTGCATTTTCAGCCCCTGGCGGTATCTTTGTTTAGTTAGTATTAAGAACATTGTGTCTGTGCTGTATAGTTGTGACGTGCATCATCTGTCACAGTAGGTGACGTTGATGAACTAACACTTTGTTGGCCACAAATATGCATGTTTGTTATCTGTTATTTTTGGATACACAATGTGCTATGATAGGGTAGCCACACTTATAAAATCAAAATATAAGACACAATGAGAATGCACCACAATGAGAAAGTAACAATAAGAATGCACCAAAATGAGAAAGTGAAACAATGAGAATGTGAAACAATGAGATAGTACCATAATGAGAATATGCAACAATGAGAAAGAAATGAGAATGTGAAACAATGAGATAGTACCATAATGAGTATATGCAACAATGAGCAAGTGAAACAATAAAAGAGTGCCAAAATAAGAAAGTGCCATAATGTAACCTGTTTGCTCTGAACGAAGCAAAGAACAAGCATTGCAGACAACCCACTTACAGGAGGCCTGTATTCAAGTGCTTAACATACACTCTTATAGTGTCTCGGTTTCTGTAGAAAGTCATTTTACATGATGGGTTTGCTACTCCCATTCATAACCCTCTAGACACCTTTTACTACATGCTTGGAAGGTTACATTGGTTCCTTTCTTGATACCAGATATGATGGGAAACGATATTACACATGTACTCTAGATCAAGTGTTCTTCTTGGTGTATGGGAACGACAAATGGAAGTGTGAGACTATCTATGAACATGTGTATTTGCCTTTTTTTTTATATCAATAAATATAAATTCTCATTGTCTTTCTTTTCATAATATAATATAAAATAAATGTATTGACATTGTTTAAAGCAATTCAATCAAGTGTTCTTCTTGGTGAATGGGGGTATGAGACTACACCTATGAACTTCTTCTTCTTCATCATACGCAGTCAGACAGTAACCATTATTTTTTCGAAAAAAGCGGCGGTCATCCTGAGGCTGTCGACACTGCCATATAGCTTGTCTTGTGTTACCACTGGTGATGGCCACATCTGCTCTCTCTGATCCTCGTGTGTCGGGCAGTTCTGCAGCAGATACTCAGCGGTCATTTTCCCGGTACCACACGGGCATTCGTCGGTACCACCTATCTTCAATTTGTTGAATAGGTGGTACCTCAGTCTATTGTGGCCAGTGCGAAGTCTGAAGACAACGACCTGCTCTCTTCTGTTCAACTGGTAATAGGCATCGTTTTTGGTGTAGCAGGTATGTTCAGTTTCCCATTTGGTCATGTATCTGGCTTTAATAAGCCGTTTTGACTCTTCGTACGTCATACTAGTATCTGTTTGTGGTAGTCTTGCACCTTCTTTTGCCAGTCTGTCTGCCTCCTCGTTGCCTTGGATGTTGCAGTGTGATGGGACCCACTGTACCACTACCCTTTTTGGTGCGGACTGCTGGCATAGTTGACAGAGTACTGCTCTTAAGTCATTAAGCTCAGTGTTTTTCTGGCTTTTTAGCGCTGTGACTATGGCCAGAGCATCTGTAAGCAGGACTGTAGGGCTTTCATTTTCTTTATGTGTCAACATTTCTCCCACTGCCGCCCTCAGTGCCTCTGCCTCCGCTCTGAAATTGCTTGTGTACTTACCAGTAGCGAATGACAGTGTTATTTTTCTGCCATTTGGTAGGTTCAGGAATGCTCCCGCCCCTCCGTTCTGTGTAGTGTTTGTTACAGAACCGTCGGTCTATGCATGGGTCCAGTCCATGCTTGGGTAGTTTTTCGATATAAAGCTTAGGGTAGTATCTCTCCTTTCTTTTTCAGTCTGGCAGTTTTTGTTTCCAATACCTGGTATATTTTCTACCACCTCTGGAAATATATCCTGCCTCCAGGTAGGTTTTCGTACAGTAGTGATGGGCTTTGGTGTTGTTAGTGCGTTTATGGGATCTTCGTGCATCTTTGCTTTGGCTATTTCTGCAAAGTTTCTCCGCTTTAGTTTCCCATTTCCCAAATTGTTTAGTCTCTACACCTATGAACATATGTGATTTGTCTTTTTTATATCAAATATGAGAAAATTATCATTATTGTCTTTCTGTTTATAGCTATGCAAAATGTGAAATAAAATAACTATATTGACTGTTTGATTCATGCAGCAATTCTATCAAGTGTTCTTCTTGGTGTATAGGGACCACAAATTGTCGTATTTGTGATTTACCTTTTTCATATCAATAAATATGAGAAAATTCTCATTACTGTCTTTATGTTTATAGCTATGCATATGTAAAATAAAATAAAAATATTGACATCGTCTGAAGCATATGAATGTTAACTATTGATAAAGTTTTTGTGGTAGCGGGTTACAGTGGCTGTTCTTACAGCCTGAGGCGCACTTGAGAAGGTGAACTGGGGTCCTTCTTACTGTAGTGCAATGTGACTCCTCAATGTTGTTGCTGTATGCCCACACTAAGTTTAATATTTTGTGCACCCTTAAAAAGGGTGTTAAGTGGCGGATTGCAGTAGCTTTCTATAGATTCCGAGCGTGATGATCAAGGTGGATCGTAGTCTTCCAGACAGTTGTGCTATACTTGGCCTCATCTGTGTGTCGCTCACTACTTCATGAGGTTGGGGTTCTAGGTCAGTATATTTTTCCTGACCCTGACTAATATCTGATTAGTATCCTCTCTCAGTGACTTCTCAATAAGCTCACCATGATGAGAGGGATTACAGTGTTCATCCCCACCTTGCCTGTATACTTGTGATGCTAAAGGATACTATGTTCAGTCTGGATACAACTACATGCCACTAAATTAGGAGCACTCTAGGCTTCTGGAACTTTATGGTGTATTCTTTACTTCGTGACCTGAATATATAAATGCTTCATTTTATGTTATCTGTACTGTACCTACTTTTTCCCATCTTGTTTTGCTGAAACCAAGGATTTGAAAGTTGTATTTTTCATATACCAGGTATTGGAAACAAGAACAGCCAGACTGAAAAAGAAAGAAGAAACATAACTCTGAGGTACATAATGAAAAACTACCAAACATGGACTGGACCCATGCATATACTGACAGCTCTGTAACAAACACAACACAGAACGGAGGGGCAGGGGTATTCCCGAGCCTACCAAATGGTAGAAAAATAACACTGTCAGTGGCAACTGGAAAATACACTAACAATTTCAGAGCAGAGGCAGAGGCACTGAGGGCTGCAGTAGAAGAAATGGCGACAGCTAAGAGAAATGAAAGCCATATAGTCCTGCTTACAGATGCCCTGGCCATAGTCACAGCACTAAAAAGCCAGAAAAATACTGAACTTAATGATTTAAGAGCAGTACTCTGTCAACTATGCTAGCAGTCCGCACCAAAAAGAGTAGTGGTACAGTGGGTTCCATCCCACTGTAACATCCAAGGCAACGAGGAGGCAGACAGACTGGCAAAAGAAGGTGCACGGCTACCACAACCATATCCTAGTGTGACATACGAAGAGTCAAAAAGGCTTATTAGAGCTAGATACATGACCAAATGGGAAACAGAACATACTGGCTACACAAAAAACGATGCCTATTACCAGTTGAACAGAAGAGAGCAGTTTGTGGTCTTCAGACTTCGCACAGGCCACAATAGACTGAGGTACCACCTATTCAACAAATTGAAGATAGGTGGCACTGACGAATGCTCGTGTGGTACCGGGAAAATGACCGCTGAACATTTGCTGCAAAACTGCCCGACATACGAGGACCAGAGAAAGCTGATGTGGCCATCACCAGTGGCAACACTAGATAAGCTCTATGGCAGTGTCGACAGCCTCAGGATGACCGCTGCTTTTTTCGAAAAAATACAGGTTGACGTCTGACAGTGTACGAAGAAGTAGTATTTTTCCATCTCTATTGCAATTTTTGTTTTTCTTTCTCCTATTCTCACACGTCTGAAAGAAAGGAGGTCTGCTAACCGGTTTCCTTTGGACTTTGGCTGGTCTGCATTATACCATGTTGAAAATCTTTCTCCTTCAAGGAGATTAGGGATGAGGTTGCTGATCCCATGTCAAACCCTTATCTGAGCTTGAGACTGGCCGTAATAATAATAATGTTCGTCTAAGCATCTAGGGTCCATTGTGTCGATTGACCATGTCCAACTGCTGAGGCTTGTAGCCAAACCTAGTTCAATGCTGAAGGAGAGACTGCTATCTGTCTGAGCCATGTAGAATGGGGACGGCCCCTCCCCTCCAGCCGGCCGGCAGTAGACATTGTTACATTTAGCTGACTTGGACATTATTTAGTGAGTCGGTACTTCCCGGACCATGTGACCAAACACAGACAGGTGACGGTGGACAGAGAGTCTGAGATGGAGGGAAGACTCGTCTTTGTAGACACCTCGACATTACGGACGAGATTGAACCACCGGGGTTATCGACCGGGATGAGTTGCTGATTGCGCATATGAAAGGCATATGTCCTGGTTAAGTAGGGTCCAAGTCTTTGAATCATACAGGAGGACAGAAATCACACATGTCTGAAAAATATGAATTTTGAATCCGAGAGAGAGTCCTTCAGAGCAAAGTCAGCAACCCCAATCTGCTATAACATGTCAGGCGCACTGCGTCCATCGGATGAAAAAGAACTCCCCAGGTATGTGAATTCATTGGTGCACTCCATGGACAACAATGCTGTGAAGGACCAGTGTCGGAGCCAAGGTTCTGACTTTTTGTCTTGGCCCAAGATATTGATAAGCCCAGAAAGACACTTGCAGAGACTGGCCATGGCTAAGTTATTTTCAAACAAAAAGTATACAACTGAACTGAACACATTAAAAATGATGGTGGTGTTTGTGCTTCTGTAAGCAACAATTATTTATTTCAACATTTAACAAATAATATCAGTTTTTCTTATTAGGCACAATAAAGAAAGAAAATGTACATAAATTAGAAATACTCTGGTAGAGGTCACAACTGTCATTGTAGGTTTCATTGGTACTGGGCAAGAAATGGTGGTGTGATGAAAACCATGCATTCACAAGTTTTTCATCTTCAATGTTCACTTTCAAATTGATATCTCTCATGTGTCTGCCTTAGTCTTCTCTTGTCACCATATGGATTATCCCTCATATGTCTGCCTTAGTCTTCTCTTGTCACCACATGGATTATCCCTCAAATTGATTTCTCTCATATGTCTGCCTTAGTCTTCTCTTGTCACCACATGGATTATCCCTCAAATTGATTTCTCTCATTTGTCTGCCTTAGTCTTCTCTTGTCACCACATGGATTATCCCTCAAATTGATTTCTCTCATTTGTCTGCCTTAGTCTTCTCTTGTCACCACATGGACTATCCCTCAAATTGATTTCTCTCATTTGTCTGCCTTAGTCTTCTCTTGTCACCACATGGATTATACCTCAAATTGATTTCTCTCATTTGTCTGCCTTAGTCTTCTCTTGTCACCACATGGATTATCCCTGAAATTGATTTCTCTCATGTCTGCCTTAGTCTTCTCTTGTCACCACATGGATTATCCCTCAAATTGATTTCTCTCATATGTCTGCCTTAGTCTTCTCTTGTCACCACATGGATTATCCTTGAAATTGATTTCTCTCGTCTGTCTTAGTCTTCTCTTGTCACCACATGGATTATCCCTCATGTCTGCCTTAGTCTTCTCTTGTCACCACATGGATTATCCCTCAAATTGGCTGGAAAAGAAGTCCATGCTGTCACTAAGCCTTTTTAAACAAAACTTTTGGAACGTATTTCAGTGTGGTCTGATCAACCTGATGTTGCTATATATCTAATTCCTGGTGTTCTGACTTTAAGTTTGATCTTGAAGTATCTCAACTTGTGACCCAAAATCTTGGGGAGGTTGAAGTTCAGGGCAAAAATATTAAGTTGTCCTAGGTAAAAATTAGAGCTTCGTTTAGAATAACAGGCAAAACATTCGGGTTTGACGCAGGCTTCCTATAAGGGGCCAGTTGAGGTGGTGGTCCTATTCTTTGTAAGGGGACAAGAAGAATAATGATAGAAAGATAAAAAGAAAAGATGTTTAGGAACACGATGCATGGCTTACCATTATGACATGTCAAAATAGCAAGACTATATAGAGTAACATGTAAAGGAGTTAGATGGGAGCATTGTACAAGGCCACAGCTTGCGTCTCAGGTGGGGTGGCCAGCTGCCTTCCAGACTGTCTTTCCTTGCCTAATATTCAACTTGGTACCCATTTACTGCTGGGTTGACTGGAGTATGCCAGTAACATTAGTTCAACCCCCTGTGCCTTTGCTGTAAAAAGCATGTGCTCTATGACTATGCTAATCCAACTCTTCTATGTAGAGTGTTAGTGATGAATTTAGCAGCACATCCTGCTGAAGACGGATGTGTTGGACCAAAAGGTGCAAATATCACAGTCAAGCTGTAAACAAGCGATACAACACATTCCGTTCTCCGGACTACTTCCTTCGTGCTACTTGCAAAGCCCTGTTTAAGGCTTGGTAGCGGGAGATTGAGAACAGAAGTACATGAGGCTGGACATGCACAATTGTGAGCTATGTTCAGATATGCTAAGCGTATCGAAAGAATAAATAATGCAAGGAATAAATATTTGAAGAAAAAAAAAAGCACACAAACAATGTGTTTCATAAACAAACAATAGTCTTTTGTAAATGAATAAAACAATAATAAGATGACCAAGTACAAAAATATAAAGTTCTATCATGAAAACATAACCAACAAAGAAAAAGCCATGAAATAATTATGATACTTCAACAGATTTTTAAAAAATGTTTAAATTAAACAGCAAGAACACAAAACACATTTTATAGTAAGCTGACAAACAAATACGGAGTACTGAGACGCTAGTCCAGTCAGGCACAACATACTGACCAGGACACAGCGTTGGGCACAATACACTGACCAAGACTACAATTTCTCTTCCATGTAGCATTCTCTGGAAACAGGGTTTTTGAAGGGCTGACGAGATGTGGATCGTTGTGATCCTCGAAATAGTGAACGTCACAGATGAAGCCAAGCATAGCACAATCGCCTGGAGGACCGGCGTCCACCTTCACCACCATTCTTGGGATGTGAAGAAAGCTACTACAACCCGTCACTTAACTTCCTTTTCACGGGTAAACTTACTCGGTGTGGGCAATAAACAACAATGAAAAACAAATACATATCAATTCTTAACATTTGTAGAAAATGTGTTTATGTAGCCACTTACAGCAAACAATGATAAAGTTAATATTTATGTTATCAAATGGGGATAACACAAATACTATCACTTATTTATTTGATTTGTCTGTTGCATTTTGGAGTCATAAAAATCATGATATGAACAAACTGATATTTTAGTTGCTCAATGCTCCTTATGGATCTTTTCTGCAAGTCTTGGACCAGTGTTTTTCTTTCACAATTTAATTTCTAAAGACCCAAGCGCACTGTCCATCATGGTTTGCCATCATTTTCACTTTTGCTATTTGGGTTTCAGTCAAATTAATTATCTGACAAATAACTATTAATTTGATAGTATCTCCTAGGCCATTACATCAGGATTTGTTGGTGAGTTTGTGGATTGGTTGCATAGGACATGTTCGTTTACATGTAGTGATGTATCATTCTCAATATGATGTAATTCAACTCAAAGAACAACAATCTTCATTTCTACGAGATCTGATCAACAAGTTACTTAGTCGCTCCTCTTCTACCGTGAGGTGTAGAGGTCTGATCAACAAGTAATTGACCCTATTCTTTTTTTCAGCAAACCAACAGCTGCCTTGTGCAGGCTAGTGTGGCATACTACTTTGATATCATCTGCACATGCATGATATTTTGTCAGACTGAGCACCCCACTAGTCACTACCAGGATAGTCGCCACTGGTGCACTGCACTAGTCGCATTATTTGTTTCGAGCCAAAATGACAGAATATGTTGAGCAATGAAATTGTTGTAAAAAACCGGTGACATGCAATCAGAGACTATTGAGAAGATAAGAAAGGCTTTTGGTAATGAAGTTATGAGTTCTACTCAGATTAAGGAGCTGTATTGTTGTGTCTAAGATGGTAGCACGTCAACTAAATGACATTTGTAGCCAGATAAAAATTTTCGCCGTAAACACCAATCGTGCGGTAAGAAAACTATCCGGGAGCATTGTCATTGTATTTACTTACACCTGTTGAACACGTGAGTATTTACTTACACCTGTTGAACACGTGAGTATTTACTTACACCTGTTGAACACGTGAGTATTTGAATCTACAAAAATAGACACTTCCGTCAAGATAAATTTGAAGTAGAAAAATTGCTTGTTTTATTTTAAAGTTAATTTTGAAACATTTTCTTTTCTTTTTCACTCTGACTGGAAGATTATACCATTAATAAGGGTGATGAAGTTAAATTGTTGCAACAAATTTTTCTGAGGTAGGTCTGTTTAGTTTGTTTATGTAGGTGTAATAAATACATTTGTAGTGGAAACTAACAGATATGACGATCTTGTAAGAAACACTATCAGTGCTCTGTAACAATTTAAATAATTCAAAGGACAAGGAGGTACCCCCCCCCCCCCCCCCCCTAAATTGGCAAGTCTAAATGTTTGTGCTGTTTTTCATCATTTTTACCTATATCTTCTTGTATCTCAGAAAGTAGCACACAACAAAAACAATAACACCAAGTTTTTTATTCATTTATGTCTCTACATACAAACAAATCACATCTATAGACCATCAAACAGAAAAGATACTGGCTCTCAAACTAAAAAAAAATAGTAAAACGTGACATGCTAAAAAAATAATGTAGTCTCAAATAAAATTTGTGTAAATTTTTAATGGAGGGTGGCTAAGGTTAAATAGCTATATAAGATACTGTTCTCAGCTCTTATGCATAATAAAAAATAGAAATAGACTTAGTGTAGACTCAGACATAAAAATGTAAAGCGCTGAAAACAAAATACAGTTGCAGGGGAAATTGCACAATTTTTAAATTTTAGTGTGGTAAAGATTAAGAGCGACGAACGATCAGGAAAGACCCTGCAACAAGCATAAATCCAGAAACGACACAGAAAGTGTTAGTGATGGAAGATTGTTGAATAACAATTATAGAGATTGACAGTGAAATGGCAATTTCGTATGATTCAGTACATTCAATTTTAACTGATGATCTTGGACAACATCTGTTCCAAGACTTCTCACTCTTCTTAGTCATTCTGTACTTCTACAAGGGCATATGTCCATGTACGGGTCCCAGTTCTGGTATGAGTTGGATGTAGGATTTCCTGCTTAGCAGGCTAGGCTCAAACAGCTTAATACTCCGCTGTATTGGGGCAAGTGATTACGGAGGGTGGTTAACCGATGTGCGAGTTCATAGACTCAAACACTAGAGCAAATGAGACCCTCAGTTTGTTAGGTCCCCACCTAACCATGGCCGGTGTTATGCCATGTTTCACAGTTAGTTGCTTCTTACGACATGCTCTCTGTGAGGTAGTGGTGCTATTTTTGTCCCTGTCATACACAAAGACCCAGGCAGACCACTCGGGAGAGAACTCCTCACTCACAGGGGGAAAATAGTCTGCAGGTTGCACACATATTGGAATGTTGAAATACAGCTCTGCACAGGTTCACACTCCCCCTACACACTTGACATGACTTTCTGCAACTTTTGTCTCTTCCCAAGACTCAAGGAGACAAGATTTCAGGATATACAAGAAATCAAGACAAATTGGTGAAGTGTCTGATGATCTCAAAAAAATTCAGAAATTCTTCTGACAGTCGGATCACAGCTAGGAGAAGCGTGTCAATTCAGAAGGGGCTCATTTCGAAAGGGGATTAGGTTTTGAACTAAATTTGAAAATTAATTGTTTTTTCCCCCCACCCTAAAGTACTTTTTAATAAGTCCTCACTCTTAAAATCACTAAACAAGCTGAGAAAATATACCCTTCACATTATTCATCAATAGTATGATAAATCTCATCAGTGAGAAATTCTCATATTTGATCAAATGAAATAAAAAGTGGGACATGTTTATATGTAGCATAGGATTGCCACTGTACATGGTCCTTCACACGAAGTCTGGACCAAACCAAATTACTTTGTCCTCATAGTGGTAGCTTCTGAACAATTTGTGTTCTGTGATGAGGTTGCTAGTTCTATGCACAACTCTCATTAGTCACCTTTTACAGTATGAATGGGGGTTGAGGACAATAATGTTCGGTCAAGCAAAACATACTGATCATGACTATGTTAGTCAGGGTCAGATGAAACATACTGTTCAAGATACCACCTCACTTCCAAGCAGTTCTCTCTGAAATCAGATTGTTCCATGGCAGTTTTTGCTAGGAGGTGAGGATCAACACTGATCACCATAACAGTGAGCTTACTGAGAAGCCTTGCATTGCACTACAGCAAGGAGAACCTCAATCTACCTTCTCAAGTACAGAAGCAATGCAAGCTGCCACCAAAGAAAGTCATCAAGAGTACCTAACTCAACTATGAGTGGCATTTGCAACAACAGGCATGAAGATGCAGTTACCCAAATCTTTCCTCTCAAGTAGTGTCCTAAGATCCACATTGGGATTGTGGGGGCCAAAATTGGGATTGCTCTGATACACTGAGAGAAATGATAGGGCCATAAATGTCAATGGCTATAAATGATGCAACGATCGAAGTAATAGTGCAGGCTTTGCAACCACAACAGACTTGTTTTTTAGGCCTAGACAAACTTCTTTGGAACGCTTGGATAAGTTTTGTCACTTCGTGTTGCATCAAAATGAATGACATAATTATCAAGCAGAGTATATGACTAGTTCTTGCTGGTGATACATGTCTAGCCTTGGCATATTAACATAAAACATCACCTACAGGAATATGGAATGTTACGACCAAGTGAATGTTATAGTCTGAACAAATATGACAACTCCGATAAACATTATCAACATGTTCAATGCTTATGAGAATATCAGAAGCACGGAATAAATTTATGCTCTTCTAGGAAATTCTATAAATAGGTCATTGAGTCAACATATCAGTCTGAAGTCAAACACAATTAGCTAAATGCAAGTGCAATGTGACCATTTTCAAATATGACAAAACATTTTATTTCTGATCTTTGGGTCATCTCTTTGCAGTCCATTTTCTCTGCTGAACATCCTGTTGGTTTGCTGCCCTTTGTTGCTCCTGCATTTTCTCTCTTCTTGTTGATCTGGAATGCAGTTTGCGAAACAAAGTCTGGAATTTGTTGTCAGGAAACAGTGTGACCAGAACACCTTCCAGCACTACATACAGGATACGTTTGTTCAATGATTTGTGCTGGAACATCTGGAAAACTCTGGCCACTCCTTTACGTACAGCATCTGTGCCCATCAGTGTGCGAACTTCATCTGTGTTCAACACAGCAACATTCACATATTATTGTTATAGATTCAGAAAAACTAAAAAGCAAGATGTGCAACTTTGAGCATTCAGTTAGACCTCACTTCTAATTTATGAACTACGCCATGCTTCAAATAACAATTTATCAAGTGGCACACAACTATTATTTTTCAATGTAGTATCTATTGTATGTCAAGTGTATTTCTGCATTAATTGCTCAATAACATTTAGTCCTTTACTTCCAAGTCCCAGTCAAAGTCTGAATTGTATTTGTGTTCAATATCCATATGTAATTCAGATGCAAGAACATTGGTCTGATCAAATAATAAATCATTTCTTGGTTCTTGGCGTCAAAATTTCATCACACGAAAAGGACAACTTTAAATATTCACCACACTCTTAAATGTTCACCTATTGGAAATAACCCTATATTAACATTAAAAGAGAGCTTGACCATTTTCCATCTTTTAAGTTATTTCAAAATATGAAATTCTGACAACTAAATGACAGAATGTAACGCATGTGTTAGAAGTCAACGTTGGTCGACTCAGATGGAAATTTATTTTTTGCGTGCTACTGGTGCCTGACGAATGAGATTGTTTAGGGTTATGTTTACCTGGCACACTCCCCAACATTTTTGCCTTGCACAGAACTCTTGTCCTCATTTTGGTTGGCTCATCACGAGATGTACGGGGTTCAGCTAGCACACCATTGGGCCAAAATGAATTCCTACAAACAAGTAAAAACATGGGCTAATTGGCAATGATAAAGGTTCATGACACCAATTATTATGTTATAGCTGTGTGGTATGTGTAAAACAAATGAATAAAAACATTTTATAGTGGTTAGCGCGCTGGCTTCGCGTCTGAGTGGTCCTGGGTTCATTCCCCAGTTGAGGCGGTAATGTTTTTTTGAGACAGCAATGGCTCCCGGGTCGACCCAGCCTTAAATGGGTACCTGTTCAGTTCGGGAAGTAAAAGCGGCGAGGGAGAGGAGATGGCCACCGCCCTCATATAGCCGAGCCTTTGAAATGTGAGATCGCTAACACCTCACACCCCTACGGCAGTAATGCTATGGGATACTTTACTTTACTTTATACAAAAATAAAAGTGGATGACATGTTCTGCAATGTTTGTATCCAGTCTTACAGTTCAACTGCAACAGTATGCTAGTTAAATTAAATCACACAGGAGCCTAGTATAGGAAAACATAGAATAGTACTGTACACTACCAAACACGTTATGTCTCTATGATTCTTAACAGAACTATAATAAGAAGAAAGATGTACACATTTACCTGAATGCTGCCACATACTCTGCCATCTGTTCTGATGATGTCATAAAGTCTACATGCTCCACTATTTTTCTGAAAGAGACATGACAAATGTTAGACATTCTAGCTTATAAAAAAATCAGTGCTATTTTAGTGTCAGCTGAAAATGATATAAGGCCATTTAAATATTCGCTAAGTGAACAATATTAGAATTATAGAAAATGAAAGGAACCTAGGGGTTATAATAAGTCATACTGGTAAAGTAAGTGGGTAAGTCCAGGTAGCAGTGAAAAAGGCAAATGCAATGTTAGGTATGATAAAAAGAAATATTAAACATAGGAGCAAGGAAGTGATTGTTAAACTGTATAAAGCATTAGTTAGACCTAGATTGGAGTACTGTGTACAGGTGTGGAGTCCTTATCATAAAGGAGATATCAACATGCTGGAAAGGATACAAAGAAGAGCGACACAGATGATAGTGGGATTCCAGAATTACAGTTATGAGGAAAGACTAAAAAACCGGCCTACAGTGTCTAGAAAAAAGGAGAATTCGAGGTAACTTAATACAGGTTTATATTTCTGTCAAAGATGGATGTGTTGGACCGGAAGGTGCAAATATCGTAGTCAAGCCGTAAGTTAGCGCCACAGCGCATTCCGTTCTCTGGACTACATCCTGATACTTGCAAAGTCCTATTTTGGGTTTGGCAGCGGGAGATTGAGAACGAACGCAGAAGAAGAACAGGTTTATAAGATAATCAAAAGAACGGATAAATTAGACTATAACAAGTTTTTCAAAATACAACAAGAACAATAGGGCATAGCTACAGATTAACTAAAGAAAGGTCCAGATTAGATATTAAGAAATATTTTTTTAGTCAACAACTGGTGGATGCTTGGAATGCATTGCCACAGGAAGTGGTAGAGGCAAGGACTAACTAATGCATTTAAGAATAGATTGGATGCACATAGATTTTAGAGCGAGGAAATGTAAAAGAAACTGGTTGTACACAGACTCTGCAGAGTCTTCTAAACCAGTGTAAATTAAGTATTTATCTGTTTGTCTTTACACACCAAAAACAACTTAAGTGTTGATCAGAAAAATAATTATCTGGCCAATGCAGATACATTTTGTTTTCATATATACTGCTCCTAGAAAGTAGAGGATATTATAAGTTGGTATCTCTTATTGCTTTTAGGTTACGATGGTTATATGGACATGACAGACATGCACTGTCAGAGTTTTGCATGTAATTTTATGATGTCTGGTGGCATGTGTTGAGCATGAGCAAGCAAATTAAAAAAGTGAGGTGCAGTCCATTGCAAAATTTTATGCAGCCTTTTCTCTCTCATCCAAATGCATGCAACTCGTGTTCGTTGAGCCCTATTCACTAAGAATAGGTTTAAAATGACTGAGCAGCAGATACCATTTATTTCTTTCGCCATGCAGCAATTGCCAGAACAGCAGAGGTAGACATGTATAGGCATGTTGCAAACCGTAAATCGGGAGGTGGATGTTGCTCAGAACCACAATATTTCTCAGTGAGTTGTCTGCAGATTGGAACAGGTACCACAATCATGGCACAGTTTCTGATTTGATCTACCTCAAACTGGCCACCCAAGAGTCACTACACGTCTCCCAGACCTTCTCATTACTCAGGCCCTAAAAACTTACACTCAAAATGGTGCCCAAATACAGGAATATCTTTAGCATACTACTGGAATACAGGTCTCCACCTAGACAGTATGAAACCACTTGCACAAGATGCAAATGGTCTCTCGCTGACAGTATGTTGCCTTGCCAATGTCGCCACACCACATGCAAGTCAGAATGAATTTGTGTGAATGTTATCTGAGATGGACCAACAACAGAGGACATCGATGAAGTTTTCTCATGAGTCCCGCTACATCTGGATTTCCAAGATGGCCTTATATGTGTCTGGTGACGGTGAGGTGAGCGTAAGCAGCCTTCGGCAATGGCTGCACACAATGATTTGGGTAGGCATCTCTTGGAATGAGAGGACTGACCTTCACATATGCTAGACCAACTACTACCATGACAACATTGTGCCATTTGCTCAGTGGCACGGACCTGATTTCATCTTTCAGGATGACAATGCACCAACCTCAAACCACTTGCTGCCTTGCAGGTAGTCTGTGAATAATCAAAAGCTAGGGAAACTTAAAACCAAACAAATGGCTTAATGAAAGCAGATAGGTCGGGTCAAAAGGTGTAGATTTATGATTTATAGCCCGACTGTAAAATGTAGCACAATTATCTTATAAAAAAAAAGAGGAGAAAACAACATAAAAACAAATCACAGAGCAAACGAACGAAGAAGTCAGACTACTGCCGGTACCTGTTTATCTTATCTCCAAATGTTGCTTTAATAAGCTGTCGTAGGATAGCTACAATTCTTCTGCGCAGCCATTGATTTTTATGCCTCAAGTCAAAGACCTCATCCATGAGAAGCAACATGATTCGCAAAGGAATATTTTCTCCTGCCTGTGAAATTTGAACAGTAAATACAGCATACAAAATACTTCAGGTAAATGTATGAATTACAATAATTGAAAATGTAATTAAATAATGTAACACATCCATTAACCCTTTACAGTCTCATTAGACTTTAAACGTCTGTGAGCAAACTTTCAGGTTATCTCCATGTTGAAGTGAGCAATTCAAGAGCTGAGAAATGACATTATTTTATCATGCATCTGAATTACATGTAGATATTTCATAAAAATCAAATTCAGACTCTTGACTTTGAAACAGATGACAGCAAAAGTAGTAATGCTTTAGAGGGGATGAAGCAACAATTTCAACATGTGTTGTGAAAAAAAATAATAGGTTCGAATATGCAGCACAGTGAATGAGCTGACAACAGCTAACGACCCATAGCTGGTTGTTTACATAAAGGTCAGTGAACTAGAGCTGACCATGACCCTATTCCACTTCCAAGCAGCGTTCCTGGAAACAGGCAATACTAGTGTAGTCTGGCTAAGAATATAGAGATCGTATTGGGAAGGCACACACGAAACACCAAAATGAAGCCCATGGTAGAGAGCCTAAGCAAGGCAATAATGCAAGCCGCCACTGAAACCATTCCAAGAAGAGCTAGGAAAAACTATAAGCCCTACTGGAATGATGAGTTGCAGAAAGTGGAAGATGCAGTAACAAATGCTAGGAACATGGCAGAGCGAGAAAAATCCATGGAGGCAAACATCGCCCTCAAAGCCGCCGCGGCGAAGTACAAACACACTCTCAAGCAAACAGCAAGAGAAAGCTGGAAAAATAAAACGGAAAGTCTAAACCTGGACAAAGACGGGAACAAGCTATGGAAGGTAGTCAGAGCGATGAACGACGAAACCCCGTCAAATAAACAAATTACTATCAAGCAGGGCGAGAACCTGATCACAGGTAAGAAAGCCGCAAACGCCTTTGTCGATCACTATGCCAGAGCAAACCACATCGAGGTCCCTGCAGATAAGCATACAGACATTAGCGAAGAGCTAAAGGGACACGAAAACATGAATACGGCACCTGAAGAGCACATGATGGCCAAACTAACAATGCGCGAAATGGAAGAGGCTATGAGAACACTAAAGAAAAGGAAATCTCCCGGAAAAGACGGGATAACAAACGAAATGCTGATGGGGCTGGACCAATCAGCGAAGAGGAAACTGCTATCGGTCCTGAACCAAAGCTGGAAAAGGGGAATTGTACCCCAGGCATGGAAAGACGCAATACTGGTACCAGTACCAAAAACAGGAAAGGACAAAACAGATCCAAATGGATACAGGCCCATAAGCCTACTGAGCTGTGTCGGCAAGCTGATGGAACGGATGATAAACACCAGACTGATGTGGCATCTGGAAGAAAAACGAATACTAATTCCACAGCAAGCCGGCTTTAGACAGCACAGATCCACTGAGGACCAGGTCATCCTCATAGCCCAGGAGATAGAAGATGCCTACCAGGCACAGAAACACACAGTAGCTGTTTGGGTGGATCTGGAAAAGGCATTTGACAAAGTCTGGAAAGATGGACTTAGAGTCAAGCTAAGAAGAAGTGATGTTTGTGGGAAGATGTACAAGTGGATCAACCACTACCTCAAACAAAGAACGGCCAGAGTCCAAGTACAAGGGCAGATGAGCAAAAAGGTGACACTCGAGCAGGGAGTACCCCAAGGGGGAGTACTGTCACCCACACTCTTCCTGGTATATATAAACGATATTACAGAGAATATACCAAGAAGAGTCCATAGCTCAATGTTTGCAGACGATCTGGCTATGTGGACCTCTGAAAAGAATCTCACCATAGCAAGAAATTGGATGCAGACGGCCCTAACATCTCTGGAAGAGTGGGCGAACTCATGGCTGGTCAAAATAAACGAGGAGAAAACCACATGCACAATATTCTCGCTTTCATTAAAACCCCAAAGTACCAAATTAAGTCTCAATGGCAAATTCCTGCAGCCAAACGACAACCCAACCTATCTGGGAGTCACATTTGATCGGCACATGACATGGAAAAGTCAGATTGAGAGAAACCGAATGAAAGCCAGAGAAAGAATGGCAATCATGAGGAAACTTGCTGGCACAAGCTGGGGAGCAGACGAAGGCATACTAAAGAAACTGTACACTGGAAGAGTGAGACCAGTTCTCGAGTATGGCATTGCGGCATGGACAACAGCAGCGAAGGCGAACTTCGATAAAGTTTACAAACTTCAAAACCAAGCCATGAGAATTATAACAGGTGGCATGAAGTCAACGCCAATTGTAGAACTTGAAAAGATTACAAAACTGCAATCCATGACCGATAGAAGAGACTGCAGAGCCCAGCTGCAGTCAGAGAAACTACGAAGACTGACTGACCACCCAATGCACCAGAGACTAAACAATTTGGGAAATGGGAAACTAAAGCGGAGAAACTTTGCAGAAATAGCCAAAGCAAAGATGCACGAAGATCCCATAAACGCACTAACAACACCAAAACCCATCACTACTGTACGAAAACCTACCTGGAGGCAGGATATATTTCCAGAGGTGGTAGAAAATATACCAGGTATTGCAAACAAAAACTGCCAGACTGAAAAAGAAAGGAGAGATACTACCCTAAGCTTTATATCGGAAAACTACCCAAGCATGGACTGGACCCATGCATACACCGACGGTTCTGTAACAAACACTACACAGAACGGAGGGGCAGGAGCATTCCTGAACCTACCAAATGGCAGAAAAATAACACTGTCATTCGCTACTGGTAAGTACACAAGCAATTTCAGAGCGGAGGCAGAGGCACTGAGGGCGGCAGTGGAAGAAATGGTGACACACAGTGAAAATGAGAGCCATATAGTCCTGCTGACAGATGCTCTCGCCGTAGTCACAGCGCTAAAAAAGCCAGAAAAACACTGAGCTTAATGACTTAAGAGCAGCACTCTGCAAACTGTGCCAGCAGTCTGCACCAAAAAGGGTAGTGGTACAGTGGGTCCCATCACACTGCAACATCCAAGGCAACGAGGAGGCAGACAGACTGGCAAAAGAAGGTGCAAGACTACCACAAACATATACCAGTATGACGTACGAAGAGTCAAAACGGCTTATCAAAGCCAGATACATGACATAATGGGAAACCGAACATACAGGTTACACCAAAAACAATGCCTATTACCAGTTGAACTGAAGAGAGCAGGTCGTTGTCTTCAGACTTCGCACTGGCCACAATAGACTGAGGTACCACCTATTCAACAAATTGAAGATAAGGTGTACCGACAAATGCCCGTGCGGTACTGGTAAAATGACCGCTGAACATCTGCTGCAGAACTGCCCGACATACGAGGATCAGAGAGAGCAGATGTGGCCATTACCAGTGGAACTGCAAGACAAGCTCTATGGCAGTGGCGACAGCCTCAGGATGACCGCCGCTTTTTTCGAAAAAATAATGGTTACTGTCTGACTGCGTACGCAGAAGAAGAAGTATTGGGAAGTCAAAGCCGATACCCAAAAGTGCCATACTGAAACCGGATGTGCCAGGCTGAAAGGTGCAGATATTGTAGCCTCGCTGCAAACTATGACACAATGTCATAAGGTCCTTTTTAGGATGAATGCTGAAGCAGAAGTAGTAAAAATAATTTTTAAATGATGTGTTATTCCCTTGCATTAATGCGATTGAAACACTTGATAATAATAAAGATTTATTTCATGAATATCATTTCATTGATATTTAATTATGTGTCTTTAGGTAGTAATTTTTGCTCAATTTTTTTGTTTGTTCTTCGTTGATTTCAATTTCCTGCTACCTAGCCCCAAAAAGTGCTTTGCAAAAAGTAGGATGTAGTCCGAAGATCAGAATGCGTTGTGTCGCTTAATTTGTTTTAAAAAATAAATATTTGACATACAAAGTTGCAGCACTTTACTTGGGCAAACATCTATAACATTAAACTGGACTAGTAAGGGTTAACAGTCTCTACAGAAAGTTCATAAAATGTAACAAGCAATCAACTGTGAACTCCATGTTTCATTGTCATTTGTTTTGTAAAAATTACCACTGTCTGTCTCAGCAGCAATATAACTCACATTGTGAATTCTTTCTCAAACATCTTTATTTGCATTACCAAAATCATCTATGTCTGATTCACTGTCACAATCAACATCAATACTGTCCTTTTAAAACTATTTAGTACATCTGTTCTATACTGAAACCAGCCACTGAACATGGTAAAAGTCATGATTTTATTCTATCATAAGAATAGCAGACAGCATGTTTTGGCAGCCATTTAACTACAGCATGTCATGTGACTTTAAAATGTAACCAAACAGCATTTCAGTTTCCGCCTGACAGGCACTTTTGAGCATGTTTAAGTGTAGGCATATAGAAATTTGGCGGCCATCTTGGACTGCATTAGGGTTTAATGGGTTAAATAATGGGGGACGGCGTGGGCTAGTAGTTAAGTGACACGGCTCACAAACCAAAGGTGCTGGGTTCGATCTCCATCACAGCACCACCCATTACCCCGGGGAAGCAAACCCTTAGAAAATGCATGCTGAAATCTGATGCACTGGGCTGACAGGCGCAAACTAAAAACCACAATGCAACGCACACCGTCTTTCAGAGAATTTAAGGCGAACGCCAACAAAAAAAACCCCCTAAAATAATGGTTCCAATCAAAAATAAAATAACTGATCAAAATAATGTCAACCCAAGAGGTCAACCCAACCAAAGTGCAATGGAAGGGCCTCACCCTCAGAGCGCATGTAAAAGTTGTCTAAGAGTGTGATTGTTGGATAGAGTAAAATGAAACGGAGTGTGAGGTAAGAAGAGAGAGAAAGATGGGTGATACTTTGTGAAAAGTATGTTTGTTTATTGCATGTCCATCATGCCCTTTTGTATGACACGACTGGCTGGCTTATGTAACAATGGAGTGCTCACTTTCTTATTTTCACTGACAAAGATTTGTTGCACGTGATGCTTTTCATATTCTGAAAAGTTTTCTAACGGGTTATTTTACATTTTCATTTATGTGATGTATCTCCCAGTTGATTACTATATAAATGTTCGTATATGACAACCTAAGAACAATACTTACGTCAGGATCCAAACTGGCACCAACTTTTAACTGGTTCAAAATCTGTCTTGTTCTTACTTGATCAATCTGGAAAAAATAATGGATTTTGTATTCCCATATGATTAACTAGTGTTCAGATAAGTACATTTCTTTATCCGTTACCATCTTTATGGTCATTAGTCAACTTTTCTCATTTGTGTTGTCATTAGTCCTTGACATAGAGCTTTCAGTTATTTTGTATAGTCTTGTTCTGGTATCTGCGTGTACATAAAACGAACACATTTCTGTCCTCATTGCATTATGTGAACACTTTTGTTATATCATTAACATTTTGTGTAACATGAAGAAAACGAAGCTATTTAACAATAGCTATCAACACCTTAAACAAAGGGCCAGTCATGCTTGGAGGTAAGGTACTGAGAGAGATGAACACCTTCATATATTTGGGCAGCAGCACTGATAATTGAAGAGGTACAGAGGCAGATGTAAGGGTTAGAATTGGAAAGGCAAGGACAGCATTCCTGTTACTAAATATATGGACATCAAGACTAAGACCAAGTTCAGATTGCTTAATTACAATCTCAAGTCAGTACTCCTGGATCGTGCAAAAACTTGGAGAACGACTAAGGCAACACAGAGAAAATTTCAGTCTTTCATCAATAAATGTTTAAGAAGGATAATGGGTCTAGACTGGCAAGAGACATGGTGAGGAGCGAAGACCTATGTGAAAGGAGCCAACAATAAACCTGTGGAGCAACAGATCAAAGATAGGAAATGTGGCTGGATATGGAAAGCACCATCAAACATGACAGACAGGCCCTGATATGAAATTCACAGGGGAAGAAGAAGAGACGGTAGACCAAAAAATACCTGGAAAAGAAATTGTGAAAATTAACTTTTGTCCCTGGACCTCAACTGGAGAGAGGCAGAATAGGCAGTTCAATACAAAATTTCTGGAAGAGGGTAGTCAATGGCCTATGTTTGACAGTAACCAGATGTTACATTTTATTTTGTGTGAGAGTCTATTTTGTTTGAAGTTTGAGATGACTTGTTGTACACCCGTGAAGTCTGTTAGAATAATCGTTTTCTTGTGGTTTGGCTGATAAGAATCTGAGATACTGCATGTACAGCTGTTGCTTCAGCTCTGAAATTGGTACATGTCTCTCCTGCTGGTGTGGGGTGGTTTTCTATGTCGCCATTTGAGTGTGTGATGTAGATTCCACTGTTTCTCCTTTTTGCATTCTTCGTGGCCTATCCATTTGTGTATGAGGTGTGTTTAAAAAGTATCTGACATTTGAGCCGGAAAAATACAATTATTCACCTGGAGGTTTGAAACCCTAATCCCCTTCAAAGTACTCCCCTTGGGACTCCACACTTCTCCCAGAGATTCCACCATTGTTGAAGCATTTCAGGAAGGCCTCTGGGAATGGAGTACAGTTTGGTTGACATATTCCGCATGTCTTTCCGTGACTTAAATTGGGCCTATTTCAGCAGAATTTTCAGCTTGGGGAACAAACAAAAATCGCAAGGAGCTATATCAGGAGAATAGAGAGACTGGCAAACCAGAGGAAGGTTGTGTTTGGCCAAGAAAGTTTGAATCAGATGCGATGAATTGGCAGGTGCGTTGTCATTATGGAGCTGCCAAGTTCCCGTTGTCCACAGGTCCAGTTGTTTGTGTCAAAAACAGAATCACAAAGGCGATGAATGACTTCCAAGTAGTACGTTTTGGTAATATTTTTGCCCCTGTGGTGTGTACTCATGATGCATAAACCCACGAGAATCAAAGCAAACAGTCAACGTGACTTTGACATTGCTGCACACCTGCCTCACTTGTTTTGGCCTCGAGGATGATGAATGTCTCCACACTGATAACTACAGTTTGGTTTCCGGGTCGCACCCATAAACCCATGACTCATCACCAGTGATCACAGTGTTCAGGAAATTGGGGTTCCTGTTTGCTCAGTCTAGAATGTGTGTGAGAATTCCAGACGGAGTTGCTTCTGCTCCATCGTTAGCAACTTTGACACGAATTTCAGACACTCTGCACAGCCAAATCCTCTCTCAAAATTAAGTGTACCAAACCAATGCTTATCCCCACCTCATCCACAAGTTCTCTGATGGCGACACGACGGTTGTGTAAGACAAAGATCCACAGTTGGTAAATGACTCAATCATTTCAGCTTATTGAGAGCCTAACAGAACGTGATCCTCTCTTCACTGATGTGCAGCCATCTTTGAGCAATTGTATCACTCATTAATTTGAGTGATGCGCATGACATCATCACCAATAGTCTGTTGAATCTTCCGAATGGTTTCGACGTGGGTATGGCCTAGCTTTTGGCAAAACTTGATGAAACACAGCTGCTCAATTCTTTCCCTCATTTCGTGGTGATTTAAAACCAAACAGATGCTCACTATACTCAACACTGAAAGGTTAACTGCCAGCGACTGACGTAATCTGTGGGCGGGAAAACATTAACGCATGCGCATGGCGGTCCCTTATACTTCCCTCTGCTGAAGGATAACATCTATGTTTATTTGTTTCAGATGAAACAAATTATTACTTTTTGAACACATCTTGTACACGTGTCCAGGAGTTGCTAGGGTACTGTCTCTTGAGCTCAAGTAGAATGTGGATTTTGTTGTCTTCTTGCAGACTTCTAACTTTTCTTTGTTATCCCTGAAACCATCAATATTATTTTTGACCCGCCCTGGATCCATATCCATGGTTCTGGAATGAGTGTTTCTCACTGTTCGATTTCGGCTTAGAGGATGCTTAAACTGCAATAATAAATTGATTACATGACAAGTGCTTAAAGATGGTAGATAACTGTGTTGATAGTTTGACACGATCATAGTCTAAGTCATTCTCATGTACAAATAGCTGAACTTAAATTTTTAATACGTAAATGGTGTAGCAGTGGTTTTCAACCTAGAGTATGCGACATGTCATGTATACGTATGCAAAAGGAATCTAGATGTTAAGCCTTTTCAGCTTGTAGTCAATGAAATTAGCTAAAAACCTAAAAATGGCCATCCGTCATTCATGACCAAAACTGACAGCTGAAACATGAGTTTGTGTTTCATGATTTAGTTTGTGAAATTTCTTTTTTTTTTTATAGCTCTAAATGATGGCTGAGTTCGTGCATGCACAATTGACAATTACTGTAAGACTATTTTCTGTAGTTGACTGTACAGCTTGTTATGATCTTCGAAAGTCAACACATTTATCGCGGTGAAAGTTGAGCTTCAAGATCCAAGAAATGATTTAGTATTTGATCAATCCAATGATCATGTATCTAGATTACTCATGGATATTCAACATACGACCAAATTCAGGCTTTGACTGGTACACATAATATAAAAAATGTGTGTTGTATAAAGGGAATTGATGAATATATTTTATATATATATATATATATTTATATATATATATATAAAATGCAGCGTGGTAAGTATCAACAAAGTTTTTCTTCTACAATTTCCACCTCCACATTAATGCCATTTAACATTTCATACTAATATATAATCTTATTATGAATTACTTCATGTCATACATAGTTGAATTATGTGCCTTACGATGTTTAGATCATAATTTTAGCTCAATTAGTTCACTATTAATACATTTTATTTTAAATAATCTTTGACGCATGAAATCCAGCATTTTGGACAAGAAGACACAAATAAAAAAATTAGCCTTGACTGAAAAGGGTTAAATTTGGATTTGTGCGTAAGTTTTTAATTTTGTCCGTATGTGATGGGGAGAGTTATTGACTTTTGGGACTTGCATTCTGGAAAGAGTTGGTGATCACTGGCGTAGGACATCATTAGCTTAGCTCTAAAAAAGGATACCAGTGGACAGAAGCTACGCTTTAGTTACTGACAAAACAATTTAGACAGTTATGACATGATAGAAGACGGAGGAGAAATGGTTTATGATAAAGTATTGTTATATCTTTCCTCATATGGATCCTAAGGCCTCTTACTAATCTGTGGTAGTGCAATGGTTAATCCACTGGCTGCGCAGTCAAGTGATCTAGGCTAAATCTGTGGTAGTCCACTGGCTGTCCAGTCGAGTGATCTAGGCTCAATTCGTGGTAGTGCAGTGGTTAATCCACTGGCTGCCCAGTCGAGTGATCTAGACTCAATCCATGGTAGTGCAGTGGTTAATCCACTGGTTGCCCAGTTGAGTGATCTAGGCTCAATCTCCAATTGATGTGAGATATTTTTTCCATCACAAACAACTCTGAAGTTGACCAAGCCTAAAAAAACTTAATACCAGAACAAGTCTGGGAAGTAAAATGTGGCTGCTGTAATGCTGACCACATCACTCATATTGTGCCGTTGGTCTAGAAAATAAGGGCCTAACATCATATTCCTAATAAAACAGGATCTACTTTTTCAAATTACCCTCATGCAGGTCATCAAAGGTGAATAAAGAGAGTGAAGCATGGGGCTAGCAACTACACTGTGTAAAACAAATTGCTATAGAAACCACCACTGCAAAAGCATGCAAAGTACTTTGCTGCAGGACATTCTTAAGGAGGTCAACTGTAATGGTAGCCTTATGCTCTGGCTGGAGTGTAAAGGGCAAGAAGAAGAAGAGATGGTTATATCTTACACTTTTCTGGGAAGTGAAAACTTTTCCAAGACCATCTCCAATTCTAGACATACCATCCGGTACACTTTTCACAACATTGCCCATACTCTTTGAGGCACTTTTGATGGGATGCACAATTGTATCCATCTGAGGAATTTGTAACAATACTAAAATGATCATAAACAAATAATAATTAATAAAAATACGAATACAAACAAATAACAATAATAATATAAACAAGTAATAATAATGATAACAATAATACTAATTTAAAAAGCTAATAACAATAATACAACCAAGTAGTAACAATAACAAATAATAATACCAATAATAAAAACAAATAGTAATAATTCAAAATGAACAATAATAATAATATAAACAAATAATAATATTAATAAATATAAAATAATAATAACAAAATTTAAAAAAAATAAAAACAAATACTAATTTTAAAATAATAATAATATAAAAAAATACCAATACCAAAAACAAATAATAATGCAAACAATAATAACAATAATAATAAATTAAAAATAATAATTAAAAACAAATACTAATTAAACAAATGACAAACCCAGGATATTAACAGAAATAATTAACAAAAACATAATACTAAAAACAAATATTAATAAAAAATAATCATTTTTACGAAAAATAATAATAAACTAATAATAATAAAAGAAAATAACAACATACATAAATAATAAAAGGAAATTATAACAATTATTTAAAAAAAATTATTTCTAAACAAACAACACTAACAAAAACAAATGCATATTATGTAGTATACATTCTTCAGAAATAGAATGCATATATATTCTACATTATCTTCGCTTGTCATGCCAACGTGTGTATGTGAATATGGATTTCCTCAACTTCTTGTCCATTTTGCTGTTTATAAATTTTATATTTCGATGTCTACACGGCCATGTTAAATGTAACAGCATCTTCTCCATCCCTTTATATGGCAGCTTTTGCATGTTGTCAGTGTTCTCCAACCATCCTGATCTCATAACATGCTTACTTTGTTGCTGTTCTCTCCCCTGAGTTGCAGAGGTTTTTTTTATTTTTCTTGTAGCTTATAGTTTCTACAGGATGGGGCAGCTGAAGCTGACCCCATGCACAATTTTAATTAGTTATCTCTTACAACATGCCTGGCAGTTTACGGTGAAACTATTATATGCACCGCTTTTGACAAGCACTCTCATAATATATAAACTAAAAATACACTTTGCGATAACTTTCAGAAAATGAAAATCCAATTTTTATATATACAAATATAATTATAATAATAATAAGGCGAGTCTGCGGAGGTAGTGGTAATTAAAATAAAGAACATGAAAACCTAGTTTGGCTCAGATATTCTTGTTCTCATGCAGTACCTCCGCCATACTTGTCCATGTTGTTATGTTAATTTATGTAATCTAAATTAGAACAGCAAAATGCAAATAAAAATTAAAAAGCAACCCAGAGCTTTAGGTGATAATTAGAAAAGCTTGCAGTAGTCTAGTTAATAGCTAAACAATGACAAAACATACATTACCTTTTTCTGAAGGGTTTTTCCCCATTGTGAGTTTCAGTTTAATAGTAAGTAAGTAAACTACCTTTCTAGAAAATTCTGACTTGTGCTTTTCCCAGACTCCTGTATGAAGGAACTGACTCAATAGCTCTTCAAGTCCATTTAGAGACTGGAAAAGTTCTGGCTTCATCAAGGCCTGAAAAGGTTAGAAGTATAGAGGTATACTAAAATCTGGCACAATGTTTACCTGTCACCTTGCATGGGATACTTGCGCTTGTATGGTTTTCTCACCTTACCTTCAGTGTTTTGTACAGGTCGCACGCCTCACTTCAACATGATGGGGTGTTCCTTGAACAGTTCTAGTGAAGGCTGACCTCCCTGGTGTTATCTTTCATGGGTACGCCATTGACAGGTGTGACAGGTTGAAATACGACTGAGTAACTTTTGATCGTAGCCTCTCATATAGATATGTCGAAAAGATCATACAGAGGTGCAAGTGTTGCATGGGTGCACTCAAAACTATGGCAGTTGCAAACTTGGAACAATCACTGTTTTTCATCCTATATCATTAGTTGGTACTGTCAGTTGTTGATTATGGAATGGGGATCCTCATACCAAAACTATGGCAGTTGCAAACTTGGAACAATCACTGTTTTTCATCCTATATCATTAGTTGGTACTGTCAGTTGTTGATTATGGAATGGGGATCCTCATACCAAAACTATGGCAGTTGCAAACTTGGAACAATCACTGTTTTTCATCTTATATCATTAGTTGGTACTGTCAGTTGTTGATTATGGAATGGGGATCCTCATACCAAAACTATGGCAGTTGCAAACTTGGAACAATCACTGTTTTTCATCCTATATCATTAGTTGGTACTGTCAGTTGTTGATTATGGAATGGGGATCCTCATACCAAAACTATGGCAGTTGCAAACTTGGAACAATCACTGTTTTTCATCCTATATCATTAGTTGGTACTGTCAGTTGTTGATTATGGAATGGGGATCCTCATACCAAAACTATGGCAGTTGCAAACTTGGAACAATCACTGTTTTTCATCCTATATCATTAGTTGGTACTGTCAGTTGTTGATTATGGAATGGGGATCCTCATACCAAAACTATGGCAGTTGCAAACTTGGAACAATGACTGTTTTTCATCCTATATCATTAGTTGGTACTGTCAGTTGTTGATTACGGAATGGGGATCCTCATACCAAAACTATGGCAGTTGCAAACTTGGAACAATCACTGTTTTTCATCCTATATCATTAGTTGGTACTGTCAGTTGTTGATTACGGAATGGAGATCCTCATACCAAAACTATGGCAGTTGCAAACTTGGAACAATCACTGTTTTTCATCCTATATCATTAGTTGGTACTGTCAGTTGTTGATTACGGAATGGGGATCCTCATACCAAAACTATGGCAGTTGTAAACTTGGAACAATCACTGTTTTTCATCCTATATCATTAGTTGGTACTGTCAGTTGTTGATTAATGGGGATCCTCATACTATAATTAAGGGTGAAAAATAGGTCCACACTGGTGAAAGAATGACAGACTATTACATAGTCATCATAAACCTAGGCAGGGAATGCACTGGGAGGGCAGAGCTCAAAGTTAAACAGCTGATAAATGATAAAACTCAGTATAGTGATGCCATCATATATGTTGATGGATTGGTTCTATGCAGTATCTGGTTGGGGCTTCTCTGCGAGAGTTATGGTTGTTGCTGAGCAAATCGGGGTATGTAGAACTACCTCCAATATAAGAATTGAAATAGTGACTGCAGCTCTGAGATGGCTATCTGATACCTCTTTTACAAGGTCATGGTGTCAAGACATTAATTTTTTTATTTAGAAGGTACAGAAGGAATGGCTAAAGTATGAGTGAATGGCAACTGTAGAGGTCTCAAACCTGCAGCGGCTGGTGTGGATATACTGTCCTAGTCATGCTGGAGCTCAGGGCAACGGTAGAGCCGACATTCTGGCTTCACAAGCACTATTGGTACACTTGATATGTATATGAGTAACATTTTAAAGTCTATCAATGACTGCCTGTTGACACAGCAATATATGAATCAGCAATTCAGGGGACGGCGTGGCCTAGTGGTAAGTGGCATGGCTCACAATCCGAAGGTGCTGGGTTCGATCCCCATCACAGAACCGGCCATTACCCAGGGGAAGCAAACCCTTAGAAAATGCAGGAGGAAGCAGACCCTTACTCTTACATAAAATGCAGGCTGAAGTCGGATACACTGGGCCAACAGGTGCAAAATAAAAACCACAGTGCAACGCACACCCGCCTTGGGGAATAGAGAAATAAGGCAAACGCAAAACAAAAAAAATCAGCCATTCACAGAGCATGAAATCAAACAATTTTCAAGCAGACTGGGCATGGAGAGGAGGAAGCAGAAGTGTGCATAACCAATGAACTGCAGGACCCATTTGTATTTACAAATATGGCCATTTACTGAGAGATTGAGCAGCTATGGGCTTGTACGAAGTGTAGTAAAGTCGATTCTCAGGAACAGAACAGAACATAAAATCTGATAAACTATTTCTTACACTGATGGAAAATAACCCTGCTGGTCATTTTGATATAAAAATTGTATATCTAAGGTCTGAAACCTGCACAAATTACAAGAATTTTATTGTTGATTGCTCATATTTTTTTTTTTTTAAATGTGCATATTCTTTAGTTAAATTTATAGCTACTTGTGGAACTGTAAATTTCTGTCCATTATTTTGTTTTTCTTCCTCTTAGGTCCATGGCAGGTGACTGACAAATCAGTCAGTGATAATCATGCCTGATGGTAACTTTCATGGAAGAAATAACCTCCCTCAACTTTTGTTGTTCTGCAACTGTAGTGTCAAAGTTCTGTTTCATAATTTCATTTAGACTTTTATAGTTCTCGCAAAGTTGTACATAGTTTTTATAAATATTTTTAATAAATATAAACCATTCCGATGTTGTTAGAAGCTACTAATGCTTGACTTGAGTTAAAACTTTATGACCATTCTTTGGTAGCGGGTTAGAGTGGTTCTTCTTAAATCCTGAGGCATCCTTGAGAAAGTGGACTGGGTTGGAGGCTCCTCGGTAAGCTCACCACTGAGGATCAGTGTCAATCCCCAGCTCGTTGGCCACACTATTTAACTCCAGCTTGCTTCCAGGAGCACAAATGGCGCCTTGATCATTATGATTTACCTGACAATGGTTGCTCTTCGCTTCCAACAATTCAGATACCAATATGTTTACTGATATGCAAATTTTTTTTACACTATAAAAACAGCCTTACCGAAACACATACCAAATAATGAAAAACAGCCTTACTGTAACACATACCAAATAATGAAAAACAGCCTTACTGTAACACATACCAAATAATGAAAAATAGCCTTACTGAAACACATACCAAATATGAAAAACAGCTTCACCGAAACATATACCAAATAATGAAAAATGTCCTGAACAGCAGCCTAACTTTCTATAATCAGATTCATAATAAAAGGAAGACAATCAAGGCAGGTCATGACTAGGTGAAGTACACAAACTATCTTTCTAAGACCAGCTGTTGCCAAAGAACACTCATACAATAGAAAAATAATTTTTGATGATAATAATAAATGCAAAATCTTTACTCTGAGATACTTATCCAGATCCTGTCTCCGTCTCTCCAAGAAAGATTGGCTTGTATTTTTTAGAACAGTTTTCCCAGGAAGATGGGGTGGGGTTAGTTCAGGAAACTGAAATAAATGGAAAAGACTTAATGTGATTATTCTCTTCATCATTATTATAATCATATGGTTTATCAGTTCGGAGACTGGTTGTAAGGTTGTCGGAGTATGTCTCTCCATTTGATGTTATCCTCTGGTTGATTAGTCCGTAGACTGGTTGTAAGGTTGTCGGAGTATGTCGCTCCATTTGATCGTATCCTCTAGTTCTCTTCATTGCAGCATAAGTTCATACTTAAATGTCCCTTTAATGTGCCTGAGATGTAAAGGTTAGTCTTAGTCACCTGGTCCTCTCTTCCCTTGAATCTTGCCCTCTAGTATCTTCTGTAGAAGATGTTCATGTATCATATTGTGACCCAGTCAATTCAACTGATGTTTTTGTATCATATGCAATATTTGTCTTTGTGTGCCCACATCAACGAGTACATTGTCATTGGATCTTCTTTCTGTTCAACTCACTCTTTCCATTCTACGGTAGCACCACATTTTAAAACGCTTGCAAGCTTTTTTCATCTTTCTTCGCTAAAGTCCATGTTTCAGCCCCATACAGTGCAATTCACCATATATGATTGGCGATTATTATTTTCCTCAGTTCTATCATGACATTCTTTGAGGTTAACAATTGCTGTTTTTCTCTGAAGCCCTTTTTTGCCATTTCAATTCTTGTTAATTTCTGTTTCATTGCAGACATCCTCTGTTATGGTTTGCTCCAAATATGTAAAACTTCTGTACTTGTTCGATTATTCTCCATTGATGGATATATTTATTTGTCTTCATTTAACTACTTTAAAAACACAAATATTTCTTACAGTAAAAAGATAACATAACTGATAGAACACAACCGTGACTGTCTGAGTTAAATACGAGAACACATTAATTTGTATTATTGAACCTGCAAGAAGCTGGGACTGACCTAGCAAGTCACCAGTGGATTTTCAATTGTCCAAAAGAAACTAACGGAGGAAATAATGGACTAAAAGTCATGAAAAAACTAATGGCAATGTAATGGGATGATGAGCAAGAAGAAAAAAACAAAATAGGAACATGGAACATCTGTTGACCGACCAGCCAGGAGATGGTGATAATAGAATTAATGAAAATGAAGAAGGAGGACACCAATGATAGAAGAGATTTGAAGGGAAGGATTAAAGATTAAAGAAATCAATCTAAATTATGTATTAATTTTGAGCAGAATAATAACACACTATAGGGCCAAACATGGCGTAGGATTCATAATGCTCCCAGACAATAGCTAAACTCATAACTGCATAAAGTATGCTTCAGAAATAATTATAAACATAAGAATGACTTAAGAAAAAGGAAACAACACTAATTCAACTGTATGCCTTTAACAACAGTCATAGAGTAGAAAGACAATAAACGTTCTTAGAAAAATATCAGACACAATAAACTGTGTAAAAGAAATTGAGCATGTGATTAATGCAGTGGCACATCACTCACTTTTCACAGCACTGGGTTTTAACTCCCATTATTGGTATGCTCCAGTCGACTCAGCTGCAAATGGGTACCTGGCTTATAGCTAGAGAAGGAAAAGGCAGTGAGGAAGGGAACCTGCCACCTTACCTTATATACAAGTCATGGCTTAGTATAGTTTTATCTTTATCACTTCCTTTCCGCCCCAGCAGTTACTGTTGTGGGACACCTTTACCATCAGACAAGACCTATCTTGGTAGAGACAGCACCACTTAGTGTAATAGTAGTACTGGAGAACATTTGATAAAGATGGACAGCATCATATAGTGTAATAATAGTACTGGAGAACATTTGATAAAGATGGACAGCAGCCTGGACATCATCACATAGTGTAATAGTACTAGAAAACATTTGAAAAACCTGGAAAGCATCACGTAGTGTAATAGTACTAGAGAGCACTTGCAAATCTATGTGCAGAACACAATACTGCAATCATGAACAGTATATTCTAACAGCACTGAAGTCATGTAAGAACATGGTATAGACAGAATGACAATGATCAAGCCTCATAGATTGACTTCACATAAACAGCAACATTTTGAGAATGAACATAACAGACTCAAGAGCTGCACTCAAAATGGACATTGCTAGTTAAGATAAATGAACTTGAAAAACTTCGTCAAAATATGGCTAAAAACAAAGACAAATGAAGATTGAAATCCAAAATAGCACTTAAGAGATACTTTGAAAGTGGTTAATAATACAAAGGATTAATCATCAAAGTATTTTGGCAAAAATCTGACAAATTTTGACAAAAAGTTTCCAAGTGAATTTGCACACTGAAAAACAAATATGAGGTAATGATAACATCGCCTATGAGAATACCTTTTCTATAAGAATCATGTGAAGATCATGGAAGTCGCTATATCTCCTATAAACATCCCAAACTTCATCCTCCTCAGAGTATGGCTCCTTCTTGCGCACTGTGACAGCAAACACTGCATATGACTTTCCACCCTTTTCTGATTCATTCACAATACCTGAAGATGTGGAAGTAAAAGAAACTTTATCATTCACTGAATGGGATCAAGATGCTGAGCAGCGCATGAGCTGTAGTGGTCAGCGACTCATAGCTGACTGCTAGCGTCAGGGCCAGCGAACCAAAGCTGCCAAGACCCTTCTACACCTCCACGCAGTGATCCTGGATAACAGGCTGCAGCAGAGCATACTGGCTAAGGAGAAGGGATCAAAGAGGGAATGCTAACTCGGTACTCAAAAAATGCTTGCTGAAGTCAGATGTGTTGGACCGAAAGGTGCAAATATCACAGTCAAGCTGTAAACTACGACACAATGCATTCCGTTCTCTGAACTACATTCTGCTACTTAAGCCCTTTCAGTGTTTGGTAGTGGGAGATTGAGAATGAACGATGCCAAGCCAAACCATTCACTGAATGTTTTTTGAACAAAAATCAACAAGCTAGTCAGAGCCATGAACGATGAAACCCCGTCAAATAAACAAATTACCATCAAGCAGGGCGAAAACTTGCTCACAGGTAAGAAAGCCGCAAACGCTTTTGTCGATCACTATGCCAGAGCAAACCACATCGAGGTCCCTGCAGAAAAGCATACAGACATTAGCGAAGAGCTAAAGGGGCACGACAACATCAATACGGCACCTGAAGAGCACATGATGGCCAAATTAACAATGAGCGAAATGGAAGAGGCTATGAGAACATTAAAGAAAAGGAAATCTCCCGGAAAAGACGGGATAACAAACGAAATGCTGATGGGGCTGGGCCAAAGCTGGAAAAGGGGAATTGTACCCCAGGCATGGAAAGACGCAATACTGGTACCAGTACCAAAAACAGGAAAGGACAAAACAGATCCAAATGGATACAGGCCCATCAGCCTACTGAGCTGTGTCGGCAAGCTGATGGAACGTATGATAAACACCAGACTGATGTGGCATCTGGAAGAAAAACGAATACTAATTCCACAGCAAGCCGGCTTTAGACAGCACAGATCCACTGAGGACCAGGTCATCCTCATAGACCAGGAAATAGCAGATGCCTACCAGGCACAGAAACACACAGTAGCTGTTTGGGTGGATCTGGAAAAGGCATTTGACAAAGTCTGGAAAGACGGACTTAGAGTCAAGCTAAGAAGAAGTGATGTTTGTGGGAAAATGTACAAGTGGATCAACCACTACCTCAAACAAAGAACGGCCAGAGTCCAAGTACAAGGGCAGATGAGCAAAAAGGTGACACTCGAGCAGGGAGTACCCCAAGGGGGAGTACTGTCACCCACACTCTTCCTGGTATATATAAACGACATTACAGAGAATATACCAAGGAGATTCCATAGCTCAATGTTTGCAGACGATCGGATGCAAGAAATCGGATGCAGCAGGCCCTAACATCTCTGGAAGAGTGGGCGAACTCATGGCTGGTCAAAATAAACGAGGAGAAAACCACATGCACAATATTCTCGCTCTCAATCAAACCCCAAAATACCAAATTAAGTCTAAATGGCAAATTCCTGCAGCCAAACGACAACCCAACCTATCTGGGAGTCACATTTGATCGGCGCATGACATGGAAAAGTCAGATCGAGAGAAACCGAATGAGAGCCAGAGAAAGAATGGCAATCATGAGGAAACTTGCTGGCACAAGCTGGGGAGCAGACGAAGGCATACTAAAGAAACTGTACACTGGAAGAGTGAGACCAGTTCTCGAGTATGGCATTGTGGCATGGACAACAGCAGCAAAGGCAAACTTCGATAAAGTTAGCAAACTTCAAAACCAAGCCATGAGAGTTATAACAGGAGGCATGAAGTCAACGCTAATTGTAGAACTTGAAAAGATTACAAAACTGCAATCCATGACCGATAGAAGAGACTGCAGAGCCCAGCTGCAGTCAGAGAAACTCCGAAGACTGACTGACCATCCAATGCACCAGAGACTAAACAATTTGGGAAATGGGAAACTAAAGCGGAGAAACTTTGCAGAAATAGCCAAAGCAAAGATGCACGAAGATCCCATAAACGCACTAACAACACCAAAACCCATCACTACTGTACGAAAACCTACCTGGAGGCAGGATATATTTCCAGAGGTGGTAGAAAATATACCAGGCATTGGAAACAAAAACTGCCAGACTGAAAAAGAAAGGAGAGATACTACCCTAAGCTTCATATCGAAAAGCTACCCACGCATGGACTGGACCCATGCATACACCGACGGTTCTGTAACAAACACTACACAGAACGGAGGGGCAGGAGCATTCCTGAACCTACCAAATGGAAGACAAATATCACTGTCATTCGCTACTGGTAAGTACACAAGCAATTTCAGAGCGGAGGCAGAGGCACTGAGGGCGGCAGTGGAAGAAATGGTGACACACAATGAAAATGAAAGCCATATAGTCCTGCTTACAGATGCTCTCGCCGTAGTCACAGCGCTAAAAAGCCAGAAAAACACTGAGCTTAATGACTTGAGAGCAGCACTCTGCAAACTGTGCCAGCAGTCCGCACCAAAAAGGGAAGTGGTACAGTGGGTCCCATCACACTGCAACATCCAAGGCAACGAGGAGGCAGACAGACTGGCAAAAGAAGGTGCACGGCTACCACAACCATATCCTAGTGTGACATACGAAGAGTCAAAAAGGCTTATTAGAGCTAGATACATGACCAAATGGGAAACCGAACATACTGGTTACACCAAAAACGATGCCTATTACCAGTTGAACCGAAGAGAGCAGGTCGTTGTCTTCAGACTTCGCACTGGCCACAATAGACTGAGGTACCACCTATTCAATAAATTGAAGATAGGTGGTACCGACGAATGCCTGTGCGGTACTGGTAAGATGACCGCTGAACATCTGCTGCAGAACTGCCCGACATACGAGGATCAGAGAGAGCAGATGTGGCCATCACCAGTGGAACTGCAAGACAAGCTGTATGGCAGTGGCGACAGCCTCAGGATGACCGCCGCTTTTTTCGAAAAAATAATGGTTACTGTCTGACTGCGTACGAAGAAGAAGAAGAAGAACAAAAATCAACAGACATTTAAGTATTAGAGAAATTGAAGAATTGCACAACTCTATCTATTTTGGAAGTATACTGACAATGATAGAGGAACCAATCAAGCGTAACAAAGCCAATATAGAACCATGCAGTATTCTCCTAGGAAAATATTTTTGTTCTTTTCATTAACCTTATTTATCTTTTACTTCAGGCGGTGTGCGTTGCATTATGTTTTTATTTTGCGCCTGTCGGCCCAGTGCATCTGACTTTAACATGCATTTTATGTAAGGGTCTGCATTTTCTAAGGGTTTGCTTCCCCGGGGTAACGGCTGGTGCTGTGATGGGAAGTGAACCCAGCACCTTCGGATTGTGAGCCGTATCACTTAACCACTAGCCCACCCCGTCCCCTGTCAGGAAAATATGATTAGACTGTTTAACACTAATGTCAGATAAGTCAGACCATATTTCTTGGAAACATGGTGCATAGCTAAGAGTATCACATCCAGACTACAGACTGGTACCAGCTGATGTCTATATTGCATAATTTGTATTAGATGAATAGATGTAATAAGAAACAGAAATTTGTGCAAAACAATCAGCACAACTGAAGATTATGGAGAGAAAGTGGAGATGAAAAGAAAACATACTGTAGAAGAAACTTAACAACATAATCAGATATGAGCTAGATTGAAACTCACAGGAGAAGAGAATATTTAGGAGACTAGAGGCACCTGCCAAAGAAAAGTCAACGCAGCTGTTGAGGTACTAAAGTCTTATAAGCAGAGCTCATGAAGACAAGACAAAATACAAATTTATGGATGAAGAATGACTGCTGCCATCACAAGGGAAGTTAAAGTAGGTCATGGGACAAAAAGATAATATGGTAATACAAAATAAACACAACAATGCATTTTTCTTCTTTGTCGTTCATTCTGAAACTCCCACTACCAAGCCCTGACAAGGGCTTTGCAAGTAGCAGGATGTAGTCCGGAGAACGGAATGAGCTGTGTCATAGTTTACAGCTTGACTGCGATATTTGCACCTTTCGGTTCGACACATCCGACTTCAGCATGACATTTTTGGGTACCGAGTTAGCCTTTCCTCTTTGATCCCTTCTCCTCAGCCAGTCTGCCCTGTTGCAGCCTGTTATCAAGGATCACCACGTGGAAATGGAGAAGGGTCTTGGCAGCTATGAGTCGCTGGCCCTGATGCCAGCGGTCAGCTTTGGGTCACTGGTCTTGATCCCAACAACATTCATAAAGTGAAGTTAAAATAATAACAGAACTGACAACTGCATAAATTATTATAATATATATATTATGTCTACAGCCAGGACTCCGAAGTTAATCAACATACAAAGAAAGAAAGAGAAATCTACTCGTATAAAAATCCACAGCTATATTTTCACTTGACACGACATTAAATTACTTTCAACCTCCAGACAATATATATTAACACTCCTACACACCATATATTGGTTTTCTTCTTGGTATTCAGCTTCCTTGCAACTTTCACTCCACTGCATTATTCTTCTTGTTTCCGAAGGCTCTTCCTTTTCCAAGGCTGCTTGCTTTTGCTTTGTTGTCTATGTTTTTGTAACCGACTTATTTTTTTATAGATTTGGGTGGTTAGCCCTAACCTAACATACTCTAGATGAGTTGCCCATATTTAGTCTATTCCCTCCCCCCATGACCTGTCCAACTTGGGTGACCCTTCTGAAAGCTTTCTCTTCCACTGGCTTAGCTCCTGTCATCATTCAGACATGCAAGCTCTCTCACCATTTCAAGATAACAGACTTGAGTGAACTAGACACTGCTATTAATTTTTGTAATGTATATATATCACCCTTCTGATCCACATCCTCTTGTGTCTTCCATATGATCTGCGCTTTAGCATTTATAACGCTTCTACTCAGTCTCATCCTACACAATAATGTCAAGTTTATACTTCACCTGACTGAGAAACCTGAGCATAAAGATATGCCTCTCCTGCTGGGGAGCCAACTGAAGTTGCTGATGAACCAGAATCTATGGACACAGTGTCGGAACCAGTTTCTTCAAACTGAGACTCCAGTATGATATCATCCTGTAAATATTGATGTATAAATATTTTTGACAGTGTTCATTACTCAGCTTGATTTCTGTCAATACGAAAGTCCCATCAGGAAAGAATTTCATCTAACTCTGAAGCATAAAACAGTGTTATAATTAAGTTAATGTTTATATTATCATTTGTATGTTGTTTATAAATGAATACTAACTAGAAAATTTGAAAAAAATTCAATATAAAAGTACAAAATTAACACATAAGCAGGCAAGTTCCAGCTTAAGAACCAGCTTTATCTGAAATATGGGCTATAATGTTAGTATTTACCTACCAGGTACCTAATTTTGATATGAAACTGTAAATCATTTATCTAAGCAAAAGGTAGTCCTAAAGCTGACACTGCCACTAAGGTTAATTATTAGAGATTTTTATTGTACTATGTCTCAGTTTGTTGAGGTAGATTGACCAGCTCCATTACTGGTCCAAAGCAGATATTGTTGTTGAGATAACATTGGCTCTTTCTGTCTTGTGTTTAGAAAAAAAAAGGGATACAACTACAGTCCATGACGGTAATGAATGTGACTTGTAAGACCAATTAGGGCAGAGAAGCGTCTACCACAGTGTGTGCAAGGAAAGTCAAGACCGTTTGCGGCATTGCATGGTGATGTGTCTTCTCAAACGATGAGTCTTTGGCCTATCAGCAATCAGTATCTTCTTTGTATGTATTCCATGCTTAATCCTACCCCTACATGTAACACGGTCTATGGCGTCCTGTTCCTATGATTCCAAATCGATGCCTGCATCATTCATATCCCTCTTGCATACATCTTTGTACCGAAGTTGTGGCCGGCCCCGAGACCTTTTCCCCAGCTGTAATTCCCCATAGAGAAGATATTTTGGTATTCTGCCATCATCCATCCTATGAAAATTGTCCCATCCATCGAAGCCTTTGAAGACTAAGCATGGAAAAGATCGTGACCGTGCCTGTTCTCTCCAAGACCTCTGCGTTGGTGATCTTGTCTTGCCACCCAACCCCCGCGATTCTGAGCAGACACTTCGTGTATTAGCTGTTTAGCCGCTTCTCCTGGTGTATGTAGATAGACCATGTCTCACTGCCATGAAGAAGGGTGCTGAGGGCACAGGCGAGTTAAACAAGTGTTTTTGTTTTAATAGTGATCTTCTTGTTCTCCCAGACCCTTTTTGTTAATCTGCTCATTGTCGTTGCTGCCTTTCCTATCCTGATATTCATCTCTTGGTCCAGAGATAGTTTATTATTGACTGAGTATCCCAAGTACGTTAAATGATTTACTACACCGAGAACCTTATCATCAATGGAGATTACAGGTGGTTTGTTTGCACCCTGGAACATAACTTGTGTTTTCGTTTTGCTGATTGTTAACCCGAACTGTTGAAATAAAGTGTTAGAGATATTATTGCACTAGGTCTCAGCTTGTTGTGACCAGCTCCCTTACTGGTCCATAGCAGGTAGTCGTTGAGATGAAGTGGTAGATTGACTAACTCCATTTCTGGTCCATAGTAGGTAGTCGTTGAGATGAAGTGGTAGATTGACTAACCCTATTTCTGGTCCATAGTAGGTAGTCGTTGAGATGAACTACATTGATTGTACTAGGTCTCAGCTTGTTGTAACCAGCTCCCTTACTGGTCCATAGCAGGTAGTCGTTGAGATGAAGTGGTAGATTGACTAACTCCATTTCTGGTCCATAGCAGGTAGTCGTTGAGATGAAGTGGTAGATTGACTAACTCTATTTCTGGTCCATAGTAGGTAGTCGTTGAGATGAACTACATTGATTGTACTAGGTCTCAGCTTGTTGTAACCAGCTCCCTTACTGGTCCATAGCAGGTAGTCGTTGAGATGAAGTGGTATATTGACTAACTCCATTTCTGGTCCATAACAGGTAGTGGTTGAGATGAAGTGGTTGATTGACTAACTCCATTTCTGGTCCATAGCAGGTAGTCGTTGAGATGAAGTGGTAGATTGACTAACTCCATTTCTGGTCCATAGTAGGTAGTCGTTGAGATGAAGTGGTAGATTGACTAACTCCATTTTTGGTCCATAGCAAGTAGTCGTTGAGATGAAGTGGTAGATTGACTAACTCTATTTCTGGTCCATAGTAGGTAGTCGTTGAGATGAACTACATTGATTGTACTAGGTCTCAGCTTGTTGTAACCAGCTCCCTTACTGGTCCATAGCAGGTAGTCGTTGAGATGAAGTGGTAGATTGACTAACTCCATTTCTGGTCCATAGCAGGTAGTCATTGAGATGAAGTGGTAGATTGACTAACTCTATTACCAGTCCATAGCAGGTAGTCGTTGAGATGAACTACATTGATTGTACTAGGTCTCAGCTTGTTGTGACCAGCTCCCTTACAGGTCCATAGCAGGTAGTGGTTGAGATGAAGTGGTAGATTGACTAACTCCATTTCTGGTCCATAACAGGTAGTGGTTGAGATAAAGTGGTTGATTGACTAACTCCATTTCTGGTCCATAGCAGGTAGTCGTTGAGATGAACTACATTGATTGTACTAAGTCTCAGCTTGTTGTGACCAGCCCCCTTACAGGTTCATAGTGGTACTGTTGTTGAGACGAAGTTGTAGATTGACCAGCTCCATCACTGTTCTATTGCTGGTATTCCTTCTCTAACAACTAAATGACGAGAGCATGATTTAAGTAGGTTATATATATTATTGATTTTGATGTAAGAAGCAAACGCTCTACCCACTCTTTTACATCACATCTTTTACAGACTTCTTAATTATACAGAAGTTCCTTAATATCCATCATCCACGATTTAACATCACTTTCTTAGCATTTGTCGTCATGACTAGCATATCTGTTACTTATATCTTTCAAGTTTCATGTACGCAAGGATGTGTTTAGGTGCAAGCGCCATCTTGGTGGATCACAGAAGATGTATTTCCTTGACTTTTAACACTCTTTGCATGTACAAAACATAGCGTGCCACAGCCAGAAATGCACAAAGGCAGAAATAGTTTGATCTTTCTGACATCATTTCCTATTGGTCAGCCCCATGTCTACGTTCAGCACTAATGTTGAGAGTGTTCTACCAATTTTGTTTCACTTACTTTAGTTTTGTAACAAACTCAATGCCAACATACGTGAAGTCAAATGAGAATCCCAAGAGGTGAAGAGCAGTTCACATTTTGGTAACAAAAATACAAGTAATCTCTAACTATTAGACCGGCAAATGAGCAGTCACTATCTTAACCCTTTGAACCCGAGATCCCGATGAACTGGTGTGTGTGTGTATATAGCCCGCACCCTATCACCGGTTTGGCGGTAGAGCACACGTATCTTCTAAGCACGGGCGTAGTATGGATAAACACAACAGAATTTGCACAGGTCTTCCAGAATGTTACTTCAAAATGGTGGCGCCTATGAACTGATCACATTGCGACACATTTTTACATTTTCACGATGAAAAGACATGCATAAAAACCAGTTAATGACCGTTCTAAAAGACTAACAATGGAACAAGCTGTCGAGATTGTTCTCAATGATTCGGAGGACGATGAATTAGATCTAGATGGCAACTATTCTGAAACTGATATAGAAGTTGAATCAGATGATCATTTGAGTGATACTATGTGTTCATCATATTACCCTGTTCCTGATTTTTCTGGCGATCAGGCTGTTTTATAGCTAGTGTCCCTAGTAAATTTGATGTAGCTTGGTCTCCAATAAATATTTCAGACCTGTGTCTGCAGTAGACACAACATTTATGGAGCAGATAGGCCCCAAGAACATTCCAGAATCTATTAATCCAGAAAGTAAGAACAGTGAATTTTTGGAACTTTTCCTGTATAATGATTTCTGGCACAATTTGTGTAAGCAGACAACTCGACGTGCTCAGTAGGTGAGTAGCAATAAACCAACCAGTGCCAAAAATGTTTAAAGTGTAGCAGTGCCAGAGATGAAAGCATTCTTTGGACTGTCTTCAAAGGAACACAGTATGAGTAAACCACGTTACGAGGAGTACTGGTCTAGCTCGTCTGCTAGCTTCGTGTCTCATACCCCTGGTTTCCACACTGTGATGGACCGTGATCGCTTGCTTGCTCTCTGGACTTTTCTTCATCTTGTTGATGAGGAGGACCCTGCTCTGGATAAAGCAGATAAACTTTACAAAGTGAGGCCTATGTTGGATGTGTTGCTACCAAAATTTTGGCACTATTATTCACCTTCACAGCACGTGAGTTTAGACAAAGGTATGATCCCCTCGAAGAGCAGACTTGCCTTCAAACAGTATATCAAGTCAAAGCCCATAAAGTGGGGAATAAAGGCTTACATGGCTTGTGAAGCAAGGTCTGGCTATATTCTGAATCTGGAATTCTACACTGGAAAAGCAGACAATATTATTCCAGAACTTGGTGTTGTTGGTAGCGTCGTTATCAGAATTTTAACTTCGGGGAATTCGGTCAACAAAAAACCATATTGTTGTTATGGACAGATTCTACAACAGTGTAACTCTTTTTGACAAGTTGTACACTGATTATGGTACACTTGCTGTAGGTAGAGTAATGACAAATAGGAAATGTTATCCTAAAGTATTGGCAGGAAAGAAGAAAATGGACAGGGGTCATTCAGAATTTATTTGCCATAACAACATTGTATGCCTTGTCTGGATGGACCTGTAAATTTTATATCCAACTACCACAACCCAACAGAAATTGAAACTGTTAGAAGGAGAAGAAAGGATGGAATAGCTGTAGATGTTCCAACTCCTCAAGTTTGTATTGACTATAATGCTTTCATGGGGGGGGGGGGGCCCATAGATGTCAACAAACAAATTTGTCGTCTCAAGAAGACACGACAGCATTATCGCTGGCCTAGGCGGCTAATTGTGAAATTGTTTATGTGGGCATATAATAATGCCTACATATTTATGGATCATTTTAATCCCCACAATACAAGAGGAAGACGCTACAGGATATTTGGGAAGTTCATTAACAAAGTTTGTTTATCCCTCATTGGGGATTATAGAACAGCTACTGCAAAACTTCACAACCGTGTCGAGGCACAACAGAGACTGCAAAATGTTGGTTCCCATCATCCACAAATGTCTCCAAAAGCTACAGGAAATAACATTGGTGTAGTATGCTCATTAAAATTTAATAAGCATGTCAAGGACTTCCAAAACATGGACTACAAAGACAGACCATTCAAACAAGTCAAGACAAAATTTTGGTGTAAACATAGTGAAACTTATCTGCGCCTAAAGGATGGGTCTACATGCTGGGAGGACTGGCATAATAAGCAGGAATATTGGAGATGATCAGGTCAGTCTATTTGAGATAAAATAATTGAAACAGATCACTTAGTTTTGTCATTGTAACTAGTTTTGTTCAGGTGTCCACTTTTGGCATTTTTTCTTTAGGAGCCCAGGGGAGTGGGGTTTTACAGGCCAGGTGACCAGGGTTCAAAGGGTTAAGCAAATATTAAATACTATCTAAAACTGCGAGAGAAGTTTCAGCAGATTAAAACAAAAATCTAGCTTAAATGCTGTACCTTAACTTAATTTAACTTATTTATTATACTGGTTTAGAAGACTCTGCAGAGTAAATATACAACCAGTTTCATTTACATTACTTTGCTCTAAATGTTAGGCGCATCCAATTTATTCTTAAATGCATTAATGAGCTATGACGAATATGTATCTAAGAACTAGTTAATATATTTTTTCTGAAAACAAAGAAGTATTTATCTAACAAAAAGAATTACCGCAATTTATCTATCAGAAAACCAAGTTTAATGTTCAAGTATATGACATCTGGAATGGATTGTCATTAAAACATGCAACTATATTACTAGTTTTCTATCCCACTATTAAAGAACCAAATAATGATGGATAACATAACGATGGACTACTGTAATCATTATGAAATAAGCTTTCACATAATTTCTCTTACTAAGCAATGCATGATGAAGTAATTACTTTTTTAAGTGAGTAAAGAAATGTAAAGTTCTCTTTTATGCATATAAGTAAATATGTTATCATTTTCCTTAGGGATACAAAAGTTCAATCAGCTGATAAAGAACTCACAAAGTGATGGTTCTGGGCAGACGCAGGTTAAGCTACTTGTATGAGGGAAACACTACTCCATGCACATGCACTACTGCTTCAGTGGTTACCAGTACAGCTGTGTATGACAGAGATACGAGTAGAACCACAGTGTGGTTTAGCTAACCTCTCCAGGCTAGTATGCTCTATAACTCATTAGATTCCATATCCTACAATTTACACAGGACAAGTCTGCTGAGTGTGAGGCAGCTTCCTGAGTTTGAAAGAAACCGCTAGAAAAAATATCACATATACGTATGATATGGGAATAAAAGAGCGGAATGTAAAAAGAATGCATGGAATGCATAAAATACAAACTCTCACTACTAAATTACTTTTAGTGCAACACTTATTGGAGGTAAAAGGTGGTCTCGTGGTGGATACTGCCATCGGGGATGAAGTGTTAGACATTACTGTACTAAGTCTCAGCTTTTTTTTTTAGGTGGGATGACTAGTTTCTTTCCTTGCTGAATTTCCCCCTTAGTTTTCTTCCTCACTCGTTCTCAAATTCCCGCTAACGAGGCTTGAAAAAGGCTTTGCAAGTAGCAGGATGTTGTCCAGAGAACAGAATGCATTGTGTCATAATTTTCAGCTCAACTGTGATATTTGCACCTTTCGATCCAGCACATCCGACTTCACCAGACATTTTTAGGTGCCAGGTTAGCCTTACCTCTTTGATCCCTTCTTCTTAACCAATGTGTGTGTGTGTGTCCCACATAATGTATCAAGTAAATTGGATGGAATATATTCTACACTCTACTAAAGTAAGAACATGGAGATTAGCAGGTCAGTCAATTTTAGATAGAATAACTAAATTAGAGCACATAGTTTTGTCATAGTAAATAACTTTAATCAAATGTCAACATTATGCGTATTTTCTCAGGAGCACAGGGGAATGGAATTTTATGGACAGAGTAGCCAGGGTTCAAAGAGTTAATGATTATAAACATTTCACTTAGTCACTTCTCTTCTACCCTGGGAGTGTAGAGGCCTTTGTATATACTTGCAATTGAGTGTGCAGACAAACAGGCCAATCACCCATTGTGTCTTTGCATGTTAGATGGGCTGTCCTCCTTTCTTACCTTCATGTAGGCCTCTATTTGGTAGTAATTTTGTTATCTTTACAATTTTTGCCAGATAGTAGCTAACATCCTGCTCATTTTGATTTTCATGTGCCTTGCGTTCTTTTACATGTACAGTGTGTACACAGGATCTCAGAGTTTATCATCTGTCTCTGACAGGACTAGGCAGCTCAATTTCACCTCCATTGAAAGGGGAAGCTTTAAATTTGATGGGTTTCGAACAACCATCGTTTAACGCTTTCATTCGTTTCTTAATAGTTGAGCATCATATCTCTCAGCTATAGCAATCTCCCTTAATATTGATATAAAACAATACTACAAATATAAGAATAACAATTATAAATTCATCGCCTCAAATTCTTCAGAGAATAAAATAGCTATGTGGGGAAATTAAATGTTAACTAAAAAACTCCTTCAGTTAAAAAGTGTATCAACATGTCAGACTATGAAAATCATTCCAAAAGTAAAGGTCATAGTAGTCCCAAAGAAAATACTGGCAATGGAGATTGAGAACTAGAAACTTTAATATATCAGGCTCCACTTTTTGAGAGGTATAGGTAAGATTATCACTTCTCTTCCTAGATACTTTGCCATCCATAACAAACAGGTACTCATTTACAGCTGGGTATGTCATAACTTGTTTTGAGTACCCTGTCAGTTTTCAAGTAAGAGGTCAGAGTTCCCTCTGTCTGTCAGTCACTTTTTTCTAAAGAAAGAATGTAAATTTATGTATTTCCCCTTAATTTGTTTAGATTGTTTTTTTTTAAAAGTTACAAATTTTCCCCTGTAAACCAAGTTCCCCACAAATAAATTATTATCAAACAAACAATAAAAGCAGTAGAGTAACTTACACTTCCCAATGAACACTCTGAACCAGTTCGTGTACTTCCGTCTAAAATGTTAAAAGCAAGAGAAGAGAGAAAATATTGTTTACAAAAACAAAAAATAGTACTCTGGCCTCTGGGAATTAGGTATAAATATGGTTGAGATAATAAACAAGAACCTGCTGAAAAATTAGCCATGCAAGCAAAAAATCAAGTAATTCAGAAAGCGAAAAGATCATGGAATGAATTACAAATGGCAAAGCAATTGTGCCACAAGTTATCAGACTGGCACCTTCTAGTCAGCCATTATGCAGCCTTCACAAAGTGCATTCTAAATCAAGCTTTTTCCTATTTTTGGGAGAGAAACTTACTAGTCAGCATTTTTAAAAAAGCTTTTGTCATGCATGATATACCTCAGAAAGTTGTTTTGGGCACTCGTTTTTGAGTAAAACTTTAATCAGCTCCCTTTAGATAATTATCTATGCGACAACGTTGACAAACTTGGATGTGGTCAAAAAACAAGTTCTATGAAGTTATCAAATCCTACAATTTGAGAAATTTATTCTGCTAGGCAATTTGAATAGGGGAGTTGGTGTGGTTAACACTGCATGAAATGAAAACATTTACCAAATTGGCATTGGAAAATATAATAGTAATGCATAGTCTAACTAAAGACTTGTGACACAAATAAGCTTATTCTAAAAAAAATAATTTTTTTTATGCATTCGCCTTATTTATCTAATCCCCAAGGCAGTGTGCGTTGCACTGTAGTTTTTATTTTGCGTCTGTCGGCCCAATGCATTCGACTTCAGTATGCATTTTATGTAAGGGTCTGCCTTCTCCTGCATTTTCTAAGGGTTTGCTTCCCCAGGGTAACGGCCGGTGCTGTGATGGGGATTGAACCCAGCACATTCGGGTTGTGAGCCATGCCACTTAACCACGCCGTCCCCTAAATGAGCTTATCATTACCAATAACATCTTCCGACTCCCAACTCAAAATCAGAGCACACAGATGCATTCTAGGCACCATCACTAGCATCCTATTGACTACACATTGTCTAGATCAAAATGATACAAAAGTAACTAAGAATATGTGTTGTACTGGTCATCGCTTTTTCATCACCACGCTGAGTTTAAAAGGTAAACCTAAGAGGTGCCCTGAAGGCAAAAAAACTACAGATGAGCCTAAATGTAGAGAAGCTGAAGTGAGAGCCAATTAGGAACAGCTTTACAGATGAACTATAAAACAGACCAGATGAGCTTCAGCTGGGAAATCTAATATCGATTCAAACTGGGTGACTCTAATGGATATTATTTCCTCTACACAGCGCTAACTCGCCTTGGTCCATCAACAGCACAAACATAAGGACTGGTTCAATAAAAATGATGAAATCCAAATCCTTTTCGACAAAAAGCAACAAGCACATTGGGCCCTTTCAAACAACACATCTTTCTTGTCAAAGAAAACAGCTTTCACTAGCACTTAAAGAGTAGTCCTGATAAGGCTCTGGGAGTTACAAGATTACTGGCCCAAGAGATTAGGGTGCTTGCCGAGTACCACGATTCAAAAGGGTTCTAAGAGGCGTTGAAAACAATCTATGGTTCACAAACTTCTGGCAACTCTTTAGTGCTAATGAATTATTAATAACAAAGAAAGCCCAAATCCTCAACAGCTGGGCAGAACATTTAAAAAATATACTTAATAATCCATCATCTATAAAGAAAAAGAGGCCATCTGACATATGCCCCAGGTAGTAATGAACATGGCTATGGATGAACTCATCACTAAGGATGAAGTAGACAGGGCCATTAAAATCTTCTCTCCAGACACGATTCCTGGAGCTGATGTTACACCAGCACCAGAAAGTTCATTGCACTCTTCTGCTCCCTGTGAGCTAAAAGGGTACTCTAACAAGAAATGAATAGGCTTCAATAGTTCATATTTATAAAAGAAAAGGTAACTGTGAAGAGTGTCACAATCACAATAGAATTTCACTGTTATAGCCAGCAAGATCCTAGCACATGTACTGCTCAACCATCTGAATTAACATCTAGAGCTAGACAATCACCTCCCGGAAAGTCAGTGTGGATTTCAAGTTGGTCAAAGGCTGTAGACATGATATTTACGGATCGCCAGCTTCAAATTTGTGATCTTTTGTCAGCAGAAGTGGACTACATCAGATCAGGTTAAAATTAGGCTACCATGACAAATTTTGTCACTCTGATGAAACAGCTTATGAGTAATGGACAATGACGAGACCTCTAAATCATTTGAAGTGAAGAATACTGTGAAACAGAGATGCGTGCCTGCCCCGACCCAGTTCAATATGTTTTCAGCTATGCTGACGGACAACTTTAAAGACATCGAGTTTGACATACCCATTAAGTTTTACATGGTGGTAGTCTATTTAATACCCACAGACTTAATGTCAAAATCAAGATAGGAATCAAATATGTGAACTCTTATTTTAGATGAATGTACTCTGAATAGAATATGCAATAAGGAATGGGCAGGTTTTCTGCTGCTTGTGACAATTTTGGTTTGAACATTAATGTAAAGGAAACGGAGGTCATGTGCCAACCAGCCCCAGGTGAAATGTATCATCAGTCAATGGTTACAGTGAAGGGACAGAAATTAGAAGTGGTGGAAAAATCTGCCAATATTAGAAGCACGAGATCTGTGGTTGTTGATGAACTGACCAACAGAAAAGCAAAGGCTAACATAGCTTTTGATAGAATGTGCTCAATAGTGTAGAAACATAAAGGAATCAGCAGAAGACTAATTTGAAGGACTACCTACTATTATTCTCCTGATCCTGCTCTATGTGTATGAGAACCAGACTACCTTCTATGGAGACATCAGGTTGAATCACTTTCACACAATTTGCCTGTTGCCTATGAGGCCCTATTCACAGCCAGCATTCATTTATTTTTGCATAAAGTTCAACTGAGATGGGCTGGCCACCTTGCTTGAATGCCAAGCGGACAGGTCCCAAATAAGCTTCTGTAATGTGTAATGTGAGCTGAGTGAGGGAACATGATCACAGGGACCTCCTAAAAAACAATTCAAGGACAGCTTGCAGGAGTTACTTAAGTGCTGTCAAATAGATAATACGAGCGCATGAGCTGCAGTGGTCAGCGACCCATAGCTGACTGCTAGTGCCAGGGCCAGCGAACGCGGTGATCCTGGATAACAGGCCGCAGCAGGGCAGACTGGCTAAGGAGAAGGGATCGAAGAGGGAATGCTAACCCAGTACTAAAAAAAATGCTTGCTGAAGTCGGATGTGTTGGACCAAAAGGTGCAAATATCGCAGTCAAGTTGTAAACTACGACACAACGCATTCTGTTCTCTGGACTACATTCTGCTTATCAAGCCCTTTCAGGGTTTGGTAGCGGGAGATTGAGAACGAACGAAGCCAAGCCAAGCCAAATAGATGATACCACTAATGAAAACCTGGCTCAAAATCATTCAACCTGGAAAGACAGGGTAAAAAAATGGTGTTGCAGTCAGCAAGGCCTTCTGTGTAAGGGCAGACCAGGATAAGAGCCATCTGTAAATCTAGAGTAGAGGGAATACCAGTACCAGCTGCAGACCATGTTTACCAGCCATGTTATAGAACTTTCCATGCTCGTGTTGGCCTGATAAGTTGTATGCGCACCCGTAGTTACAAGGATATAGAATGACAGGATGATTTTGACTGTCCTCATTGATGACGATGGGCCAATTATTATTATCCTTGTATATGTAAATATAAAATAAGGAGCATATATCTAAATATCAATAGTAACACTTTACAAACTAAGGAGAAAGTTATATACTCTAGTAAATCTATGGATATCGATAATTAGAATGCCCCATAAGAATGGAATCATTGGAAATAAGGTTTAAAAAACCCACTAAAAACACATTTATTTACAGATAACTCTCAATGGATCCCCCATTGTTCCTCAAACAAAAATGTAGATGAAATGCCCTTGAGTTTATGATCTATGAAATGGCAGAATGGTTTGGGTCCTCTAACCGCAAGGACATGCGCTCAAAACCACAATAGGATATAGGTTTTTTTTCTATGAAGGTACAATAAAAACCCATCCTGTACCGCGCATGGTGACTTCAGGAGCAAATGACCTTTATTCCTGAGTCCTATAAACCTTCCTGGTGATCCTCAGCAATGGCAATAAATGGTGTAATGATATATTTTCTTGTTACCCAGAAAGCAAGTGTACTGCGAACGATATCAGAGGTAATGATGTTACATGTCCCATTAATCTACAAAAAAAAACAAAACAACCTATCACTACAGCGTTTGTTCCCACTGCTGAGGTCCACTAGGAAGATTTATAGGGCTCAGGGATCAAGATGCTGAGCAGAGCAAGAGCTGCAGTAGTTAGCGACCCAAATCTGACTGCTAGCACCAGGGCCAGTGAACCAGAGCTGCCAAGACCTGTTTATACCTCTATGCGGTGATCCTAGATAACAGAGCAGACTGGCTAAGGAAAAGAGATTGAAAATGGAAGACTAACCCGGAACTCAAAAATGCCTGCTGAAGTCAGATGTGTCAGACTGATGGGTGCAAATATCGCAGTGAAGCTGTAAACTACGACACAAAGCATTCCGCTCTCCAGACAACATCCTGCCACTTGCAAGCCCTTTTCTGGCTTAGTAGTGGAAGATTAAGAACGAATAAAGAAGGGCTGAGGAATAAAGGCTGCTTGTCCTTGCAGTCTCACTACGCCGTACAGGCTAGGTTTTATTTTTACCTTCTACATTAAAAAAACATAGACCTTGCCATGATCAGAAGCTCAAGATTCAAACTGCTCGACCAGTTTCCCTTCTCACTGTTATGTCTGAAAATATAAATGAATTTGTTTCCCCAACTAATGATTCCATACCTATGAAGAATCTCTCTCAGTACTGCAGCCCGCAAATTAAGACTTACAAAGAAATCAATATAGTAAAACAATGTGTCTGGACATAAAATGCAGCACAGATCAAAACAGGGCCTCTATTTATGATGATTGACCTTTACAACTAAATGTTCATGAATATATCCCCATTGTAAAGTGAAACCATACTGAACCTTATTACTGATATTTCTTGTACGTCAAGCTGATAAATAAAATGCTTACATAATTTACCTTTAACTGCTTTCTATGACGTTCTGGAATATGTTAAACACAACTTTAAAAATGATGCTAAAGAGAATCCAGTTCCAGGAAGAGATAGTTAAATCAGTGGGGTTAATAAAGGAAAAGCATAAGTACCCTCAACCAGCCAGTACAAGATTTAAAAATAATTCTACATGCTTCCAAAATATATTAACAAAATAAATTCAGCACCTACTTTAAACCATGTAATACTTGCCACTGAAACTAAAATAAAATAAGAAATGAGTGACATTATTACTATAATTCAGATAAAAAAAACTTTAAATGTAACAGGCCATTCGTTAGATCATAAACTCAATTATGTATGCTATATTTAAAATGTCTGACAAGGCAAAAACATTAAATAAAATAAAATGTGAAAGAAATAACAAAGACTGAAAAAGAAAAAAAACCATGCACAGAAATAGTGGGGCAAAAAGCTTCCCACATTCACTCACAAATTGCTTTACAGAGTCTGATTTAAATATCAAGAGTGCAAAGAAAACATACTTAAAAAGGCAGTAATGATAATATATGTAAATTTTCATTTAAAGGAAATTAATATTTCCAAATTGAAGAGCAAGTATATAAAATGGCAAGAGTTCATTCACACAATCTATTAAAGAAAGACTTGACTCAATCCTTTTGTTCTTAAGACAGCATTAAAGCTAGTCTCTGATTTCTTTTTTGGGCTATCTTCTTGAACTTTAGCTGCCACGATCTCCTTGTTATCACACTCCAGCTATCATGGCATCCTTGTTCCATAGCACACCAGCTATCATGGCATCCTTGTTCCATAGCACTCCAGCTATCATGGCATCCTTGTCCCATAGCACTCCAGCTATCATGGCATCCTTGTTCCATAGCACTCCAGCTATCATGGCATCCTTGTTCCATAGCACTCCAGCTACCATGGCATCCTTGTCTATCACACTCCAGCTACCATGGCATTGTTGTCCCATCACACTCCAGCTACCATGACATCCTTGTTCCATAGCACTCCAGCTACCATGGCATCCTTGTCTATCACACTCCAGCTACCATGGCATTGTTGTCCCATCACACTCCAGCTACCATGGCATTGTTGTCCCATCACACTCCAGCTACCATGGCATCCTTGTCTATCACACTCCAGCTACCATGGCATTGTTGTCCCATCACACTCCAGCTACCATGACATTGTTGTCCCATCACACTCCAGCTACCATGGCATTGTTGTCCCATCACACTCCAGCTACCATGACATTGTTGTCCCATCACACTCCAGCTACCATGACATTGTTGTCCCATCACACTCCAGCTGCCACGACCTCCTTGTCCCATCACACTCCATCTACCATGACATTGTTGTCCCATCACACTCCAGCTACCATGGTATCCTTGTCTATCACACTCCAGCTACCATGACATTGTTGTCCCATCACACTCCAGCTGCCACGACCTCCTTGTCCCATCACACTCCAGCTGCCACGACCTCCTTGTCCCATCACACTCCAGCTGCCACGACCTCCTTGTCCCATCACACTCCAGCTACCATGACATTCTTGTCCCATCACACTCCAGCTGCCACGACCTCCTTGTCCCATCACACTCCAGCTGCCACGACCTCCTTGTCCCATCACACTCCAGCTACCATGACATTCTTGTCCCATCACACTCCAGCTGCCACGACCTCCTTGTCCCATCACACTCCAGCTGCCACGACCTCCTTGTCCCATCACACTCCAGCTACCATGACATTGTTGTCCCATCACACTCCAGCTGCCACGACCTCCTTGTCCCATCACACTCCAGCTACCATGACATTCTTGTCCCATCACACTCCAGCTGCCACGACCTCCTTGTCCCATCACACTCCAGCTACCATGGCATCCTTGTCCCATCACACTCCAGCTACCATGACCTCCTTGTCCCATCACACTCCAGCTACCATGACCTCCTTGTTCCATCACACTCCAGCTGATGTAGTCTCCTTGTCCCATGCGACTAGCTACCATGGCCTTCTTGTCAAAAATATTCTTCATGAAATTTGTTTGGCCTCCTCAATTTACTCTTACCCTGTGGGTTCCTCCATGGTCACTGTTTCTCCCCAATCGATGGTCACTGTTTCTCCCCAATCCATGGTCACTGTTTCTCTCCAATCAATGTCAACTATTTCTCATAATACACATGTCTACTATTTCTCACAATATCCACAGGGAGAGAAGACTTATGTCTAGTCAGGCAAAACATAATGATCGAACATGTTAGTCAGTGTCAGATAAAATATACTGGCTAGGATCCCCCACCTCACTTCCATGCAAGTCTCCCTTAAAATAGGCTATTTTCATGGCAGCCTCACTAACAAGATAGGGGATCGACATGATCAGATGAAGCCAAGCATAGCACAACTTCCTGGAGGACATAGGATTAACAATCTACGTCATGCTGATTACGCAGTGCTAAGAGCTGAAAATGAGCAAGATTTACAGAAATTGGCTGTTACAATAATCAGAGCAAATAAAATTAATCGATTTCAGTCCGTTTCCATATGCATCAGTGGCACAATAATATCAGCTACCATTCTGATTTAGTGACATTTGGTATCTAACACCTATGTTTTGCCATTTAGTTTACAGCAAAAGTTTAGGTGTTTAGACTGACCTAAAAATGTCACATGTGCAGCTTTAGCTTAATGTAGAGCTATTTTTGTTAGGTGCATATTTACGTTTTCTATGAAATTCTAAAGTTGTGGCATTCTGTGTGATGAAATTAGAAGTTCATGAGCTGAAGAATGGCTTAATATTTGATCAGGCCAATAATCATGTTTCTGGATTTTCAATACAGGTCCGATTCAGATTCTGACTTTGAAACTAGTGAAAGTGATAATTTTTTTGAAGGAATAAAGCAACAACTTTTAACCTGTGTCATCAGTTAAAAATATTTAAAAAGGATGTGGTATCCCTACTTACGCATTAATGACACTTCGCACACCATACTAATATATATCTTTAATATTTTTTTTTTGTTGTGTTCGCCTTATTTATCTATTCCCCAAGGCGTGTGTGCGTTACACTGTGGTTTTTATTTTGCGTCTGTCGGCCCAGTGCATCCGACTTCAGCATGTATTTTATGTAAGGGTCTGCTTCCTCCTGCATTTTCTAAGGGTTTGCTTCCCCGGGGTAACGGCCGGTGCTGTGATGGGGATCGAACCCAGCACCTTCTGGTTGTGAGCCGTGCCACTTAACCACTAGGCCACGCCGTCCCCTATCTTTAATATGAATACTGTTTGCTTGATTTGTCAGGAGAGACAGAAGAAGATACAGAACAAAATACCCAAGATTGCATGACAAACTTGAAGACGGGATGGAGAGCATCTGAACTGTTGCAATGCTCAAAGGACAGATGGTTGTGAAAAGGATTGATCTTTCAAGCCACATGGCACGACACCAGATAATATCTTCTAAAGCTAACAATACATCCCGAAGTCTACCTTCAACCATCAATAACATTTTTCATGAAATACAGTGCTCAATCATATAATTTTAAAACCCATCCTGCAACAAAATGCAAGTAATATTAGAAAATACTAAAATATAATTTTGACAGCATCAAGGTTACAATTAATCAACTGTCTGAGAGAAAAAAAGGTATCATTACTGTGGCAAGATTATCAAAATACAATAAACACAATTTAAAAGGAGAAAATGGCTAGGTAACAAGGATTTTTCTTACCACATTCACTTTTCATTTTTGACACAAATTCCTCTTTAAAAAATTATTATCAAATAAAAAATACCAAACTGTGCTTAATATGCATACACTATTATGGAAAGGGTCAAACAATGATCAGATGTGTAACTATTTGTTCTAATACAACAACCTTGTCCCCTCTTTTACATTTATAACTGAATACCAATCTGCTCCATTTATAGATGAATTAGGTAAATGCCATGTTATACGTTATAAAGCAGATAGTCTTGTTCAATAGAAATATCAATGTACTTAGTTATACAACACAGTGCATACTGTACCTTGGAAAAAAGAGCAGCGCTTAACTGGGTCAACTTTACAAAAAAATGTGTAGTCCCATAAAGATGAAGACAGTTGCATTGTTAGGAGACCTGTCCCGTGACTGATGGTTTTCTTCTACTGGAGGTAAAATGAAACCAGAGCATGCACATTGTGTGGCGACTGCAGAGGCAAGCTACCTTTATTCCTCAACCCTTTAAATGCAGTCAGCAGATCCCAACAATGGCAAAATACAGCAGTCCCATAGCAGATACTGCGACTGGGGATAATGTGTTGAAGTCTTCTTTCTGTCATATCCCATCTTCTCTGAGGTGGAGTGAATTTGGAGTAATTAAGCTATGCACCTGGCAAGTTTTGTAGTGAGAGACAAGAGCCCCAACGTTCCTGACTTGAATGCTCACACATTTTACAGTACATTAAATACCAAATCAATTCTCCATCCTGACCTCATTCCGCAAATGATTAAACAACAAATTAGACCAGATTAGGCTCCCCAACCCAGAGCCGTTTACAAGCAACAAATGAGATATGCACACCATCAAACCTGGTCACTGTTGAAACTGGATCAGCTACATCCTAAGATGAGACCGTAAACTGTCACGCTATGGGCCCTAGAAGGTAGAATGTGGCAAAGAGCTATTTAAGCCACACAAACATTTTGAACCTTAGCTGTTTCATCATATGAAGGATGACCTCAGATTGTGCAAAGTGGATGGACTTTTTTGCTACCATGAAAGATGCCTTCAGATGTGAAGGTCATCAACTACTCCCTCAATCATCGACCAAGGATCAGAGAAAAATGTTAGACTCAGTCAGACACATACCATCTTCAATGCTCAGACTATCTCCATCTTCTCCTTTGTTATTGAGCAGACCCAGCTCCCCCAGGAGTTTGGCATATGCTGGACAATGCAAGAAGTCCTCATAGTACTCACAATGCAGAATCTGGTACACCTGACAGACAAACAATTCAAAGAGCAACATATCAAAACATCTAATGTGTATAAAGTACAATCTCCAACTATTTCTCTCATAAACATGGCGGTTTGTCTCTGCTTTCTCACACAATCTCTTTATCAATTAGGTTCTGAAGAACCAACCCGTCACTCTGCTCTTCTTGCGAAGAGATGGCAAACTTGGACAAACACTATTCCACTGCCTGTTTATCCTTCAAAAACAAGCATATGTCCGTCTGAATTTTAAAATTTTTTAAATTAAAAGATGTCATATTAGTCTGCAATGGCTGGTTCACAGTAAGAATACTGTCACTTGATTCGTTCAAGGCAAGTCATAAAATGTTTCCGTTATATCAGACTTAGTAGTTCTTTATGCAATTTGTCTGTGTCTGTATTTTATCATTATTTGTATTTCTTCATTTTTGCATTTCTTTGGTTAGTCTATTTCCTTTTGTAAAGTATCATCAAAACCTGGACTTAACCAAGAAAGTGGAGTTCCAAAATTAATACATGGGAAATAAGATGTTTGGTACAAGAGGCATACATCAAAATAGAAAACGTCAAACTTTGAAGTAATGTACATATCATATGAAGTAATGAATAAATGAAAGACAGCATAAAATTAAACTGATAATAATAACCATCAGTCTCTAATTTTGTCATAATATTTTATGAGATCTCTTGTTATCATCAGCCTCTTGTGTGATGCACAAAAAGTTCAAAGATCAATGAAGGGGAAAAAAAAGTTAATTAAGAATACAAAGTATGAAATAAAAAATTGTTCTTTGTGTTTTAAGGTATTTTTGCTTTCATATCATATAATAGAATGCTATTTAATAGAACTTCCAAACTAAATGAGCAGAGTTCCAGTAACATTATAATAATTAGAGACCTACCCTGGCCTGGACTGTATCAAAAACATCCTCAGACATCATTTTGTTTTTCATTTTCTGGACTGTGTACTTGATAAATTCAGGTTCAATTTTCAACCTTGATACAGCCTGTAAATTTGTTATTATTAGAAGTAAACAGGAAGCTAAAGTGTATCTAACACAGTTGTAACAGTAGGTGGAGCACAAAATTACTTCCCTTCACTTCATGATTTGAAATTGCTATTTTGAGTCAATATAAAACAAAATATTAAGGAACAAACCATAACAAGACATACAATCAAATATGAACCAATACTTTTATCTTAAAAATGTTCCATAAGTTTTCCCACAAAGACTTTAAAACTGCTTAATTCCTGTCCCAACTGACCACCCAAAGGTTTTGGCATTAGTTTGTACCTTTTCAGAAAGATACTGGTCAAATATTATTTTTGCAGCTCTTCGCAAAGGTTCCAAATCTGGTTCTGTGGCAGTGACTGCGTCATGTGACAGCTTCTGCATTTCAGAGATCTGTTGCTCTGCAGCTGTCCTAAAACCCTAGTAAAACAACATTTTTAATCCATTATCATTCATGAAAGAAAAGTTGGAATTCCATTTCACACAAAAAAATCCATTCAATTGGTACCCAGGTTGGCAATCATGAGACCACTGTAACCTTTTAAGTATGTCATATAAGGCAACTACAGAGGGTTGTGCTTGGGGCTAGCAACTTAAAGATGACACAAAACTATGTAGAAGTGTCTCATCTATAGCAGAGGTGGGTATATTGAGGTCGGATTTATATAAAATTTGAGAATGGTCTGTGAAATAGCAAATGGAGTTTAATATAGATAAATGTACAGTCCTCCACATGGGTAGATCCAATATGGAACATAATTACAGAATTGGCGAGAACAATATTAGAATGATAGATAAGGAAAGGGACCTAGAGGTTATAATTGAGCATACAGGAAAAATGAATTAGCAAGATCAGGTAGCAGTGAATTTGGCAAATGCAATGTTAGGTATGATAAAAAGAAATATTAAACATAGGAGTTAGGAGGTAATTATCAAACTGTATAAAGCATCAGTTAGACCTAGATTGGAGTACTGTGTACAGGTATGGAGTGCTTATCAGAGAGGCGATATAAACATGCTGGAAAGGATACAGAAAAGAGCGACAAAGATGATAGTGGGATTCCAGAATTACAGTTATGAGGAAAGACTCAGAAAAACCAGCCTACAGTGTCTAAAAAGAAGAATTCGAGGAGAAATAATACAGATTTTTAAGATAATCACAGGGAAGGTAAAATTAGACTATAACAAGTTTTTTCAAAATACAATCACCAACGAGAACAAAAGGGCACAGAAACAAATTTAACTAAAGAAAGGTCTAGATTGGATATTAGGAAATATTTTTTTAATCAGAGAGTGATGAATGCTTGAAATGCATTACCCCAGTAGGTGGTGAAGGCAGAGACAGTTAATGCATTTAAGAATAGATTGGATGTGCATAGTTTTTAGAGCAGGGTAATGCAGATGTGACTGGTTGTCTACAGACTTTGATGAGTCTTCTAAACCAGTATAAAAACGTTAAGTTAAGTTAACTTCATCATATAAAACCATCATATATGTCATGAAAATGCTACTACAGATGCTGGGATACATGCTTCCTGTAGTGGTGACTATATGCTTAATTTTAAATGAAAAGGTGAATGAAATCATGATTAAAATTTATTACAATACACAAAAGTTACCATCTTTTACAATAAACAAAACTTATTTGACAAATTCAGCTGTACTAATATCTTCATCTAGTATTTCTTCAAATTAGTCCCCAAATGAGCAAATTCTGCAAACAAAATACTGCAGATATATCAAATATTTACCTCAACATTAAGGTAGAAAAATAAGTACTGCTGACCTCCTCGGTTTGTCATAAACTCTGAAAAAAAAAAAAAGTGCACAAGTAAAGAAATTTCATCAACTAAAGACTTGTGAACACAGTTGTGCTGGCAACCACATCACTACATTTATCTATGAAGAGGTGCATAGTTTGCAAAAGGATGCCTGCAAATAAGTCATCTGCGGAGATGGCCTCGTGCTAATATTGGAGTGAAAAAGGATTGATGCGTAACAATGTCAAGTACAAGGGGATTGTCATAAGTCTTTATCCTGACTATGAAGGAGTAGGAGGAGAAAGTTGAAATTTGGCATACATGTAGCTCATTCAATTTGTACTGGACTTGAGAAGTATGAATTTCTCTCCTCAATGAGTTTACCCGGTATGTCACATGGCGCAACACACCTTATTGACCGGACCTGCTGCTCTCATTGTCAGAACAATGGAGACATTAGAGGCCAGAACTGTGATACAATTCTTGATATTGCAGGGAAAACCACCTACAGAAAAACACAGGGAGATGGAACCAGTGTTTGAGGAATTCTGTCCTTCATATGCTTCTGTAAAAAACAGGTGTAGGCAGTTTAAATGTGGCCGTTCCCATGTTGCCGATCGTCCAAGATCAGGAAGACCATCCTGAGAGTACAGCAATGAAAATGCTGCAAGAGTGAAGAAAATCATTGACCAGGATAGGAAAATGACAATTGCAGAGATATCTAGGTCAGCAAAACTGAATGAAAGTACAGTTTTTAGAATTTTACACAACAGACTGAACATGAGAAAAGTGTGTGCCCGCTGGGTCCCACGTCTGCTGACATGTGAACAGAAACAAATGAGGGTTGATTACTGTAGCTAGTTACTCAAAATGTGTCAGTCGAAAAACATGTTGCCGACCATGGTGACAGTAGAAAAGACTTGGGTTCACCATTATGATCCAGAATCCAAAATTTCCAGCATGCAGTGGAAAACCCCGGGCTCACCAACACATGTCAAGCCAAAAGCACAGAAATCTGCAAAAAGAAAAGTGATGCTGACTGTTTTTTGGGACGTCAAAGGTGTCATATTGAACGATTACCTGCCTCATGGCAACGCGGTTAATAGGCAATATTATACAGATCTTCTTACCAAACTTAGAAAGACTGTGACCAGAAAACCAGGGATAGCGCACACTCAAATTCGGCCTTTGCTTCAAGACAACGCACCCTCCCATAAAGCAAGGCTTGTGCTGCAAACAGCCAACAATTTGAATATTGAAATTCTTCCACATTCACCATATTCTCTAGATTTAGCTCTATCAGACTTTTTTCTTTTCACGAAACTTAAAAAACAGCTGAAAAGAAATCATTTTGACAGTGACAAAGATGTCATTCTGGTTTGTGATAACTGGTTTAGTTAAAAAAAACAGGTTACTTTATTCTGAAGGTCTTTTCACGGTCACACAGAAATGTATAAATTCAGGTGGTAACTACATTGAGATGGAATAAGTATGATGCCAATTTCAACTTTCTACTCCTACTCCTTGATGGTCAGGGTAAAGACTTATGACAAGCCCATTGTATATTATGATTAACACAAATTTCAAAATTGTGTCACATTTTAATAGATCATCTGATTAAATATTCAGCTGATAGACACAAGTAAGTGCACTTAAACTTCAGTAAAGGAAATAACGAACGAAAGTAAATTAATTGGGGTTAATATACAAGGGACAGTTATTACAAGTGTAATTAATGGCAATTTTATAAGCGTTTGTACGACCAACAAAAAAAAATTGCATTTCAGGAGACAAAAGAGCTCTTTAGCAATGCTTCATGTAGGAATTGTGATGATCGAGTAGTATGAGCATGTGCAATACGGCATACAACATGGTCGCCACACTGTTAACTTGCACGTTGAAAAACTACAAGGTCTTACTCATTTTTTGTGGTCAGAGGGTGTGAAACCTTTCTAAATCTACAGAAGAATGGAGGTTCAGTATGGAGACAGTTGTTTGAGTCAGACAAAAGTGTATGAATGGTTAGAAAGATTTCTAAACGGAAGACAAAACGTAATTGATGACCGCGGTGTGAGAAACTAGCATGTCTGACAATTGACACAATAAAAACAACCGATTGTTCAGCTAAGCCGTGGCAACAAGCGAGCCACTATTGATGAAATGGCAGCAGATTTCAATGTGAGTCTCAAAAAAATTATCCTTGATGAACTTGGTTAATAGGAAAATGTGTAGCAGGTGGGTCGCAAGGCAGCTAAGAACGAAGTAACAGAGGCGGTGCAAAATTGGTTAAAGGTCACACCATAAGACTTCTTTCTAGAGAGCACTCACAAGCTATTGGACAGATGGGCAAAGTAAGCTCCCAGTTACGGGGAATATATAACAAAATAAGACACAATTTCTGGTTCGCACTCTTGCAAAAAATGGTAATAAAATTGCTGTTACTTAATGACTGTTCCTCATACTTACTGATCTCCTGTGTGGACTCCGGTTCCTTATTAAGGAGGGAAAAAAATAGTACAGCTGCACCCTAATGCGTATGTCATAGAAGGAAATTAAGTAGCATCATGCATTTGGCTGATTACATCACTGTATAAAAAAGTGCAAACACCATTCCATGACAAATAATGGTTTTGACCCAGGCTTCCTGTAAGGATCAACCTTTGTAGCTATCCTTGTTTTTACTGGATCAAAAAAGAAAGGATGATTGACACTTACCAATAAAGGACTGTAAGGCTGAAGCATTATTGAAGATCTCATCCAGGGTTAAAATACAAAGACTCTGTTGTCTCATCATCCCTGGTTCCTACAATTAATGCATTACAAACATATAAATAGACAACAGATGTAATTTAATCTAGCATTTCTGCAGGAAACATTCTATTTTCCAGCATTCAAAAGAAATCAGAAAGTTGGAAAATATAGTTCTTCTTCTGTGTTCATCCTGAAAAAGATGTGATGTTGTGTTGTAGTTTACAGTCAGGCTGCGATATATGTACACTTTGGTCTGACACATCCAATTTCAGCTGGAGTAGGTAGATATGAATGTCACGATAAGACATACATTTGTAGACAAGCAGTATTTTATGCTTGGACAAAAGTCTAGCCCCTCTGGATGTGTCAATGCGGGTCAGAGAAACAAACATAATAGATCTGAACTAACAAATGGTAAGGCAGAATCTTGGAGGTTGGGTCACCCCCAAGATCACCAACGCAGAGGTGTTGGAGAGAACAGGCACTGTCACGATCTTTTCCATGCTTAGTCTTCAAAAGCTCTGATGATTGGGACACACTCGAGGATGGATGATGGCAGAATACCAAAATATCTTCTCTATGGGGAATTACAGTTGGAGAAGAGGTCTTGGGGGCCGGCCACTATTTAAATACAAGTATGTATGTAAGCAGGATATGAATGATGTGGGCATCAATTTGGAATCATGGGAACAGGACGCCATGGATAGTGTTACATGAAGGAGCATGATTAACCTGCAGCACGCCACTGGAAAAAATTTCATGCCCCCCAAAAACAGTACGTAATATACCAATGGCATGATTTTGTCCCGACCCCCGTGCGATCGCTCTGAAAATTGAACCTAGTATGGTAATCGCCTGGGTTAATTCCATGGAAACAGATGGGAACCACTTCACGCATGCGTATTTGAGCTGGAAAAAGGACAAGCTTCCTTTCTGTGCTTTTACACAAAAATGAAGATTGGCAACTCAGCATGTGTACACGTGGACAGGCACCCCAGACAGCAGAGCACATACTACAAAACTGCCCTGAATAAAAAAAAAATGCAGAAACTAGAAGGTTAAGCTTCTTTTCTATATTTTGTATGGTACTAAAGAACTAATAAATAGATGCAGATACAATTACATGGAATTGGGCCAATGGGTGAGAGCCCGGATGCTGCTGGATACATAACAACATACTATGCTAACAGTAATACCAGTGTTATTAAGGTTTGTATATGAAACAAACAACAAGATAAAGAAGTAAACACAATTTAATGGAACAAGCAACAACAAAATGAAATAAACATTATCTTATACAACAAACAACAATTTTAATTGCATAAACATAATTTATTGATCTATTTTTTATCCATATCATGTTTCAAACCAATTGATTGAGGTCATGCATTTTTATATTGCTAATCACTGTACTACACATGCAAGATTTTGTGACACATATTACTAGCATTTTTACTTTGTTAAAACAAAAAAAAGACTTTAACCTTTAGCGCGCTCTTGAAAAAATAATTTTGACACACTCGGCCTATAAATTGGAAATCAATATAAAAAAATAGTTTTGGGGCCCTACCAATAGCCATTTTTTAAAATGCTGAATACGTCATGTTCACTTACACAGGTTTTGTTGCCGGTAAAAGTATTGTATGTTAGATTACAAATGGATTTTGAACGGCTTATCTTCTTATATCGGCCAATTTTTACAATTTTAAAGACTTTATTTCTGAATGATCAATGGCTGGTTTAAATAATGTCCCTGGAACAGTCTATTATCCCTGGAAGTCTATTTAAAAGGTGTGCTCTAACATATATTTTAAACCATACAAACTAGCAAGTTATAGGAACCATTTGTATCCATTTGCTTCATCATTTGTTGAGAGAAACTGAGTACCTATGGATCTGCCCGAATAACAGTGATGCTAATTCTGTATGATATAACACCTCTAAAAACTTATCTGATGCATCAACTTACGTCAATTATTTGCTCTACCGAGACAGGGCCATCCAAAAGACGGCGAATCCTCATTTCACAAGTATCACGAAGGAACATCAGACTGTTCAGGTTCTGCTTGATGGCCATATCTTTATGTAGCAATTATAAACGTATTAGCAACTTTATATTGTAGGTAAGGAACTGGAAACATTCTACAAATCAGACAAAGATGGTGTGGTCATGATGTAAAGAAGGAAAAGTTCTGCAAAGACAGAGGGAGAGGTATGAGAGAAAAGAACAAGGAAGTAAACCAAAGTCTTTCAATCTCAATGAGAGAACCCATTTCTCAATCTTAGTTTTTGTATAATGTAGAAATAATTTCAACAAAATTGTTGAGTGAGGTGACATGAAAGTGGGCACTTAATTATTCTTCTTTTATCTTACTGCACTTGTCATGAGGCGTCGCAGAAATGCAGGATGCCTATATTTCTTGTTATCGCCAGGTGGGAGGTTTGTGCTGTTGTTGGGTGTAACTTCCTGAGTGTCAGAGACACCCTCGATCCACCTACGTCGAAGTCAACCCCTTGCTTGTAGACCAGAAACCTGTATACTATATGCTCTTGCTGCAGGCGGGTTGTAATACATTCTGACTAAATGACCTTCTTCTTCTTCGATCAACTGATGCTATGCTTCTAGCCCAGTGAGGTTCACGGAGGAAAATGCGTTTTAGGTCTTCGCAGGCCCCCCACAGCTTTTCAAGCATGGTCGCTCCCCTGGGCCAGACTGCCTCTCTTTAGTATGTACAAGTAGTGCAGTCCTGCAGGATATGTTCTGATGTTTGCCTAGGTGCTCCACAATCACACATGGCGGTGGTTCTCTGAGAACCATTCTGTGGAGGTTGGTCTTGAGGCTGCATTGCCCTATTCTGAGTATGAAGTTTTTTGTCTGCTCATCTCTACCAAGTTTGTCTTTGCTGTGCTAAATGACCACTTAATTTTTTTGGCATCGATGCAGACACTAACTGGGTTTGTCCCCTCTATCTGCCTTAGCGTGGTGTTGTGGATTCAGTCACGGATTGTCTTTCCAGATGCACTTCTCTCCCATAGCACATCTCCCACCTCTGGATCTTGCTCTTTTGTATTCCTAGTAAGAACCAAGCTTGACATTGGTAACACAATATACAAATGAACAGTGCATTTATCAGATTCCTCTTAGTTGAAAGAAACACTTTTGGATGTTTCAAAATAGGCGCAATTTGATAGTGGACACTGTTCGCCTTCTAACTATCTGTGCAGTCTCTCTGTCCACTCTGTCGTCATCAGGGAACATACTGCCTAGGTATTTGAACCTACTTGCTTGATACTTTTGTCACCGCTGTGGAAACTTCTCTGCACGAGCTCATGTGATATCGTCATAGTCTTTATCTTTTCTGTGTTGGAAACTTAATAACAGCTGTTTATGAATATGTACCATATTGCAGCATTAAATGGTTAACGTTGAGAAAATCACCCTAACAGACTTTTCTCTCAGAAAATGCCTTGAGGGTGGTAGGGGTCTTTTTTTGTGTATATCTGCAATCAATCAAGTGTGCTCACAGTCAGGTGACTGGCCTGTTACGTCTTTTGCATGATGGAGGAATTGCCTCCTTTTGGCCTTCAAGCGGGTCACTATTGTGCAGGAATTGTCTGCTGTCAAGGGTCCTTTTACATGCACAGTATGTAGATGGAACATCTTAGTTTACCTATAAGTGCCTTATCTCTCAGCTACTATAACCCCCTAGGAATAAGTGTTGTTGTTGTTGTTGTTTAATGCCCATAATGAGTAAGTTTACTCTTTTGTGCGTCCCTGAAAGGGACATTAAGTGGCGGGTTGTAGTAGCTTTCCTCACATCCCGAGCACGCTGATGAAGGGAGACTGTGGTTGTGCTATGCTTAGCTTCATCTGCATGGTGCTCATTACTATGGGGATCACATCGATCGATCCACATCTTGTCAGCCAGGGCTGCCTTGAAAACAGTGTGTTTCCAGGGAACGCTACATGAAAGAGAGATTGTGGTCTTGGTCAGTGTATTGACCCTGATGCGACGTCCTGGTCAGTATGTTTAACCTAACTGGACTAGCGTCTCAGTTCCCCATCGAAATAAGTAAAAAACTTAATCTGATTCTCGTTAATGCATAAAGTGCATTTACTATTGCCCTAGTATTTGTTTTACAAGATTCAAGTAAAGCTCTAACCATCACTTCCACCCGTGTCCTTGGACCGCCACCTTGCAATATCACTGTCAACTTTGGCTCTCACTGCTTCCAGCTCTTCCATGCAGTCGCTGGAGCGTATCACAGTTAAAAATGTCTCTCGTGTAAATGACGTTTCCTGGCACTGAAATGGAATTCAAAGGTTGTAAGCTTAAAGAATAAATATTTCTGTTATTGTTTATTTGTTTTTTAATAGGTTTTAACTACAAAGTCATTCTGGTTATATCATGATCTTTACAGTGGTGTAAAGATACACGTTAAATGATCTGACTACTCTACTCAAATTACAAGTTTTAATAAAATACTGACTTTAATATTACAATGATCTGAATGATATCACAAATACAATAGCATTTAAGACTCAATGCACATTCTTTACATAAATAATTAGAATTGTTTATTCTTGATCGCAACTCTTTCATAAATCCATCTCAAAATAATGCTCTAACAAATAAAAAAAACAACCCGAGCAACCTGTTCTATTTTCAAATAGGTCTGAACAAGACACAGAAAGCCACATAAACTTACAAGCCATGCAATGTACTGATTGATATAATCTGGATCAGACAACAAGTCTATTGTTGGCAAGAAGATTCCACTGACTAGGACTTCCTGTGGAGCACAAATTGTTCATATTAAATAAGTGGCAGAATGAATAATCACAGCAATCAATGAATTAACCGTCCACAGGCTGTAGAATTATGAAATCAAATGTGGGTCAAGCAGGGATGGACACCTTAGAGGATGGAGGAGTATATACAACCAGCGGACTACTGGAAACGGCATCCAAACTCCTCCCCAATTGCCAGGGAAGACTGAGCACATAAGGGTCTGCTCAGAGTGTGGTGACATTGATCTATAAGTAGTTTCTATTTAAAAGTTGTTCATTATGTTCTACAAATGATCACAAGCAGTAACTGCAATTACCGCACTGCTGATGCTCATAAATGATTAATTCAAAGATTGAAGAGGCATTCACCATTGTAATTGGATCAGCCATGTCCTAAGAAATTAACCTGAAACCATCATTGTCGTGGGATAGACTCCAAATAACCTTGGTGAAGAACTGTGGAAGCCAAAATGGAAATCATGAATTAGAGCTGAGGAACTGTAAGAAAGATGGCTGCAGACCAAGTGAAGTGGAGTGAATTTGTTGCAGCCATTAAAGACACCAAATGACATTGCCAGTCACTGACCAAGAATCTAAGAACAAGAAGGGAGGGGTATCATACCTATGCAATCTGTCTACCTTTAGGACAAAATTGTAATAGAAACATTGATCATTCACAACTAAGAACAAAGAATATCCCTTTCCAGCCCTGGATAACTGTACTGATCTGAGACAAGTATTGCAACATGGTCTCTTATAGATTGTTTTATGTTGTCATTCCAACAAACTTTGGTTCATCCTCGGGGTCTGGATCCTTGACTCTTTGCTGCCAATAACTGTCATGGCAGCCAGTTTTCTTTCATTCTGTGAACCAAACACCAAACCACCAAAGTTGAAGTTGCTCCACTCGTATCTGAAAGCTCTGGGATTGAAGATCTTGTTGTTTTGTCTGATTGTTACTTGGACCACCTTCCTTAGATATCTCATTTCTGATGCTTGCGGCTGGCTTTTATGGGATGCACTGTCCATGACTCACATCTATAAGTAAAAACCAGGACATAAGTGGAGTGGTTTGCAGCCATCTTAGTTTTCTTACTTATTTCTCTTTTGTTGAGGAATCCTCTATTTATGGCACAAAAAAGTCTACTAGTTGATGCCCTTCACATGGCCAACTCGTCTTTAATACCTCCTTTCCAGTTTATTACAGCTCCAAGGTATTTGAACTGCTCGACCTGTTCCAGAGGCTGTTCACCCAGAGAAATATGATGTCTCTTCTCTTCTCTCTAGACCACGATAGTTTTTGTATCTGAACTGCAAAGGGTCATACCTCTCTTCCTAAGCTCTTCTTTTCTGATTTGAGTGAAGACTGATGGCTTGCATGCCATTGATGCATACCATACCAAGTATAAAGCAGTTAATAGTGAAAAACTAAAGATGGTGTATTATATTACAGTTAATCTTTTATCTGCTCAAAGAGAGTATCTATAGAAATGCCAATTGTTTTGTGTCTCTGTGCTAATAATTATAGACATTTATAGATTTAGAAAATTCTTTGTTTAAAACGTCAACAAACATTTGCTGATGTTGAGTCTGTGACTAAGGCTAGCATATACTGCTACCATAAAAATAACAAGAACTGAGCATATATTTATGACGACCAATAAAATTAGAATGTCCTAATTATACCTTTACTATTAATAAAAATATGTGCATTTGAAGAGACATTCCCATTTATCTTGTCATAAAATCGACTTTCTGCTGCTTTATATATGTAAATGATAAAATTTAGAAGTTTTTAGACATGGAACATAATTTTCTCTGTTATCATAAAATCAGCCCACGATAACCGAATGTTATATTTATATAATACTCTATCACTTAAAAGAGTCTACACTTACACGGATAATATAGCGGAATGGTTTATTGTGAAAGTCTTCTTTTGGCAGCAACAAAAACAGTAACACATCACTTAAATCCTGTAGGTATTCTGTTAAGAATAAATAATGAACACATAAATGAATGTGTAAAACAGCAGAGCAATGAAGGCAAAATGGTAATTGCATAATATAATTATCTTCATAATTACAGTAAACAATTGAAATTATTTTATTCAGTCACTCAATTAAACTATTAATATTACAATAATGTAAGATATCTGCCTAGTGACAATGATTATGTCATTCTTATTTCTTCAGCGGTCATCCTGAAAAGGACATAGCATCATAGTTTACAGCAGGGCTGCGATATCTGTGCCTTTCAGCCTGACACATTCGGTTTCAGCTGGCCGAGTTTATCTTCCCGCTGTGATCTGTAGTGTAGTTTACTTTCAGGGCTGTCAGTTGGAGGGGGGATAGGGTCTTGGTCAGCCCTGGTTTGCTGATCCTGAAGTAAGCAGCCAGCTGTAATCGCTGGCTACTGTCAGCTTATTCACTGTATAACATTCTCGACCCCATTTCATTCTAATTAATAAACTTGCTAATAAGCAATCAATAGGTTAACATCCTTGCATCCCTTGTGTGCATAAGAAAGAGACTATTGTTTTCACTCATCTTGTCTCTCCACCATACTCTTCAAGTGTCAATTACATAATTCAGATCCATTGTAGTGTCTCTACTCCACTTTGTCTTCTACCCCTGCTAGTTCCATTAGAGGTTGGCTGCCCCAGTATATGTTCAATTAGCTCCACATGTATTTTTCACAATTTTCTGGTTTCTTTAATTTTTCTCGCCAAAGGACAATAAATAATTTGAGAAAACTTACTACTTTTAAAATTCCCATTTATACATCCCCAAATTAACCTAAATCACATTTGCATATACTCTCTTAAATGAACTATTAACATACGTCTTTCTGCTTCTGGCTTTAAGCAGACTAAATCTCTGCACATGCTGTTCTCCATTTCCAGCTCCATATCAAAGAAAGCATTTTCTAGGGCTGCCATTTTGTCTGAATAGAAACATGTGAATGATTACACAGCTGAAAACAATAATTATCAAGTATATGCACAGACCAGTCAAGAATCAAGTATATGTACAGACCAGTCAATTATCAAGTATATGTACAGATGTCAGAACATGAACATGCTACTTTCATTTCTACAATGGCTTTCAACCAGCTGCCCTGTGCTAATAGAAAGTGCAAGTACTACATATGTCTAAAACATTACAAATTTTATACTAGCCTATTATTAATGTCTGGGTTTACACAATATCACTATATATCAATGCTTTTAAGGCTAGCAACCTCACTATGTAAAACAAATTGCTACAGAAACTATCACCGCAAGAACACAAAAAAGTGTTTTGGCGCAGGCTTCCTGTAAGGGGTGAACTGCAGTGTTGTTTTATTCTTCACATGAAGTTAATGTGGGACGAAGGAGTAGTTGATATATAGATATCAGATAACATCTTTATTTCTAGAATGTACTGGTAAACTAACAGTTATGAAATAATTTGAAAGAACTCATAATAATGAATAGGCAAAAATGAGAATGCTAGGCAAATTTTGGAGGGCTGAGAAATCAAATTTGGAAATTCATTTAATGCAAAATTTAAAAAAGACAGGCCTGGAGAAGCCTTAGAAAAGATCAAAAGAAGCAGAGGAAAAGATATGTGATGGTATGACAAGACAGCTGGGGAAACAATTAGCACATGATGCAAGGCAAAAAGGTAAAGGCAGATGATGATGGCATAATTTGTATTTGCTAACGCTATTTTTAGTAAGGATTGACTGTGCTACTTTTTATATCCACTCTCTCATCTCGAGCCGCCCGACCCCAGTGGCAAGTCAAGGACAAGACAACTAGGGGGCGACTACGAGATGCAGGGGACTTCGCATCAAGCACCCGTGAAAAAGACGGCGGAGTCCGGAGTCAAACCCACACCACTTGATCAAAAGGCCGAAGCCTTAACCACTTCGCCACGGATTCCTCATGAATCCTGCACATGATGCACTGAAATGCTTAAAAACAGATGGCTGTGGAAGAAACTGATGGGTCAATGCCAGTGATCATAACATAATTATAAACCTCTGCTGCTGCTATGTACATGTCTCATCACTAGCACACTTATTTAAATATTAACTATTCAATGGGTGTTTTACTAACTATCAAGAATTCATAATGTTCTCCAACTTCAACCTCTCTCTTTTCTCTTTTCAGGTCTGATTTTGCTAAATCATGTTTAGTTCAAGGGTCATCTCCACATTGAAGAACGACTGCAATGATCTCCAACGTCCTCCGTGTTGATAATTCAATCTGCCAGGTTTTTCCCTGTTCATTGTTTGATGCTATTCCCCCACTTATAGTGTTGTTTACCTCTGACATGTTTGCCACCCACCTTTCCTTCTAGTATTGTTTTCACTATATCACCAAAATCATGTATAACTGTAATTTTCCAGCACATATTGCTTGGAGTGTCTTCTGTAATATCTTAATTTGTTAAAATCAACCACATCACTATGGTTACCTTCACAGTTAGACTGAAAAGTTTTGTCAGCTGCTCTACGGTACAGACGTATATGAGATGCAAAGTCATCTACCAGTCGCTGAGTAAAATATGGCATCCAGTCGATTTCTTTGGACCTGCCAAGAATGACAGAATAGAGGTAACAATCATTATACTCCAGTTTTACACAGAGATAAATGTTTAATTGATAATGTCCTATTTTGTCTGGTCTGGCTCAGAATATGTTTTAAAATGATGTCTAGCGTATCTCACCTGTTTGAGAAGGTAATTATGATTCTTTGTGCACACTGCCAGAAGTCCACAAGGAAACTGTCATGATCACTGATCTGTCTGTACCAAGTTTTAATGTAGTCTCTCAATGTATACTCTAGCACCTTGATAAAAAAGTGGGGAAAAAAACGGAGGAAAATTGGAAGGTAGGTTTTATTTTTAATTAATCTGTTTCTAATTAACTGATTCAATAATTTACTTAGAGTAATACCTATTTAAAAAAAATTAAGTATTTACTGCATAAGCAAACATTTCTGATACCTTATTGACAGCATTGCCCTACAAATAGCAAATGTTCAGCATAAGTTGCTATGCCAATCCCCCTTTCTCAATATTTTGGAAAACTGTATCTAGTTCTTTGTGTAGTTATGATTTTCTTTTTTATATTGGTGATTATATAGCATACAAGGAAGAAACGAGAGTAGAGATAACATAATGCACAAAGCAGATAATATCAATCATAACCAGTTAATAGTATTGCAAGACAGTCTCTGTTCTGGAATACCCAAGGCAGGAAAAGTGGAGGCAGACCAAGGCACACATGCGGAAAAGAGCTTGAGACAAATATTAGAGACAGATAATGATCTGGACAGATGGCCCAAGACAGAAGGGCTTGGTATATATTAGTTGAAGGCTTGCGCTACAAAGGGAGCTGACAAGTTTTGATGATAACTTGGCATGTTATTAAGACAAAATAGTGGGAAATGCAATTAATGAACAAAATCAGTAACAGTAAAATTGATAAAGAAGCATTTGTTTAAATTCAGAAAAAATAAATATCACCTTGCATATTAAATGTGGCTAAATAAGTATGTTAATAAAAAAAAAGGTAAAGGGTGTCCTTCAACAGACATAACCATTAGTCAGAATTGAAGTATTAGAGACTTGACTATACTTAGCCCCAGCTTGAATGAGGTAGGGACGACAGAAAATATTAATGAATTTAAAACTAAAATTAAGCATCTATCTGATAAGTCAACAAGGATCTTTCAAGGCTGAAGAAGATAAATTGTGATACTTATAATGATATACTTTCATACTCATGACCTAATTTCAGAAATCCTCATTTCTTCAAACTCTTTTTCATACTCATTAACATGAAAAGAGTATGTTACCTCTTTCAATACATCATCAATCACACTGGCACCTGTCATTCGTTTATCAAAATTCTTGATTTTTGTTGAGGGTTCCATGGATTCTTTCACCTTAAATGAAACAAGAAGAATAACATGACTAGTGATTTCCTGTTTGTGTTAATCATTGCCATTTTCTACAGATCTATTATGAGACTATAAGTTACTGTAGCCTTTAGCATGCACTACCAAAATAAAAAAATGTAGAGCCGCGTAGTGCAGTGGTTAGCGCGCTGGCTTCGTATCTGAGTGGTCCTGGGTTCATTCCCCAGTTGAGGCGGTAATGTTTTTTTCAGACCGCAATGGCTCCCGGGTCGACCCAGCCTTAAATGGGTACCGGTTCAGTCCGGGAAGTAAAAGCGGCGAGGGAGAGGAGATGTCTACCGTCCTCATATAGCCGAGCCTTTGAAATGTGAGATCGCTAACACCTCACACCCCTACGGCAGTAATGCTATGGGATACTTACTTACTTACTTACCAAAATAAAATGTTAATAGTCAATTTAAATAAAAAGCAAAAGAGGAACAAAGAACAAAAATGCCTCTGAAATATTTAATCATAATATACACACACCGTACCCATTATTACACACTGTTAAGTTGCGAATCAGCTTATGACGAGGTGAAAGAGATAACATTATCTCCATACTATGAATACACAATACATATTCTCCGTTTATTCAAGACATAGCAGAAAGTTTTGTCTTTGGTGTGTGTGTCGCCTGACGTACACCATACATGTCTTATGGCATCTGACAGCCTGCAGGTAGAATTGTTGGAGGCAGTCAGGCGAACCTGTGCACTCACAGCCACAGATAGTACAATCAGCAATATTATCCCAGTTCTTGTTATTAAGACATGTGAAGACATAATGTCTGCAGTATTAATTCCAATGAAGAATATATATAGTGTTTGAAGAATGAGGTTAAATTTTATAATGTATTTCCTGTGATTGATATAATCCTATTCTATAGTATTGCTGAAGTTCATTAACACATTTAAGAAAGTGTATGAAAACATGAAATATAGAGTTATACATAAACGTCATCTTTCTGAGTCCTTTGAGATAAGAACTGGTGTGCTACAGAGATGTCTCTTATCACCAATTCTCTTTCTGCTGGTTATTGACTGGATTATGAAAAACATAACTTCAACCAATGAAAATGGAATTCATTTACACATTGAAATGACTTGGACCAGCGCATGAGCTGCAGCGGTCAGCGACCCATAGCTGATTGCTTTCGTTAGGGCCAGCGAATCAGAGCTGCCAAGACCCTTCTGCACCTCCACGTGGTGATCCTGGATAACAGTCAGCAGCAAGGCAGACTGGCTAAGGAGAAGGGATCGAAGTCGGAATGCTAACCCAGTACTAAAAAAAATGCTTGCTGAAGTTGGATGTGTTGGACCGAAAGGTGCAAATATCGCAATCAAGCTGTAAACTACAACACAACGCATTTCGTTCTCTGGACTACATTCTGCTACTTAAGCCCTTTCAGGGTTTGGTAGCGAGAGATTGAGAACGAATGAAGCCAAGCCAAGCCAAGCCAAAATGACTTGATGATTTGGACCTTGTTGATGACTTGGCTCTTCTGTTTCACAACCACAAGCAAAATAACATGAGTTTACTTGATGAATAGTCACAAAAATTGGGTCTGAGGATGCACAGTGAAAAAAAAATAAGTTTATGAGAATAAAAGCGCCAACAAACAATCACATTGTGTTGGGAGAAACCATACTAGAGGAGGTGGAGTCATTCATGTATCTTCATAGCAATGTAAACAAAGTAGGAGGTTCAGGTAGAAACATCAAATTAAGAATACAAAAGCTGAGAGGGATGGATTTTCATTGCGTTGGGAAATTTACAGAAATCAAAAGAAATGAAGTCACCAAAAAAATACAAATCTTTAACTCCAATGTAAAGTAGGGAATAACGAAGACTGCAAAGAAAATGGTTCACACTTTCATAAATGGATGCTTGTGCCGAATAGAAAAATTAAAATGGTGTGCTAAAGTCATTAATATGAAACTGTGAAAAAGAACTGGACAGATATAAGTAGCACTTGATATAAGGAGAAAGAATAGCAATGGATAGTACACATTTTGGGAAAACAGTTGATAGTAATATAAGGTAGGCTCGGTTGAAATCCCCAAAGCAAGAGAAGAGACAAAGACCTTAACATTCAAAGAGAAGAGAGCTTGCAACAAATACAGTCACAATAGAGAAGACATTGACAGAGCTGAACTAGATGGCTCAGGACAGGTTGACTTGGCACATATTTGTTGAAGGTCTACGCAGCACAGTGAGCTGAAAGGGATTGAGTAATATACTGAAACTATCCCATGCAAAAATAAGACGCATGTGAAAATGATAGCAAGTATACAAATTAAATGCAGAAAAATGGCCAGAATTTTCTAACTCAATCCACTTTTGTCACAATGTGAGGTGGGATGTGTCGAAGTGGTTAGTGACACGTCTCACAATCGAAACATGTATGTGTTCGATTCAGCAAAGTCGTGCCCCTATGGATAGTGAACCTATTTGAAAATACACGCTGATACCACATGCACTACAAAGCACAGGACAACTCACCCCACCTTAGGAAACAATGCAAACATACCACACACAAAAATTGTGCAGTGATTCTTTAGACCATGAACACTGCATTATAATGGGGTTGAGTTGCATTAATAATCAAAAAGATCACTGGAAAATACAAGATGTGTTTTAACAGAAGAATATTAAGGAATTGTTCTGTACAGTATCATATATTGCAGCAAAGATAGGGTTAATTGTGCTCGAAGTTGAATTAAAGAGCAACATTTTCCAGAATTATACCTGAAGCTGATAACGAGTGCTGTTTTACCATCTTTATTACAGCTATTGGTTCCCTATTTCAAGAGAAGAAGTAGAACAACATATTTTAGTACAATCATTCAACAGTTCTACCTTTTCGATTCCCCTTTGGTTAAATAGTCCTAGTGTAATTTTGGTCCGCTCCTCATGTAAGCTAACTGCTTGCTTGCCAAAGTGATAAACTATTACCAGCCCTCTGAAATAGAAATACATGAATTGACAAATGTTTCAGGAAGTCTATACTTTTATTTAAAACTCTATAAAAGGGATTTCAAAAGAATATTGCTGGGACCTGTCAAACAAATTTTGATTTTAAAATAATTTGTTAATTGTTTGTTTTTTCCTGACTTCAAAAAATATATTTACTATATATAAACAGCTGTTTAAAACACTGTGCTCAGCTCTTGTGTATAATACAAATATAAACAGACCTAGAGTAGAGTCAGACATACAATTGAGCTACCCTCCATTGATTCAAAAGCTGATGGTCGAAAATCAACACTGACCACATTAAGTGAGTGTTGAATTTCTTTTATTATTACAAGGCTCCCTGAAAGAATGTTATAGAAGAGGGCTTGTCATGTCTTTACCCTGACCGAGTAGGAGGAGAAAGTTGAAATTTGGCACAGTGCTTATTCTTTCTCAATGTAGCCACCACCTGAATTTATACATGTTTTGCCATCTCTGTGTGACCTTGAAAAGACCTTCAAATAAAGTAACCTATTTTTCTAACTAAACCAGCTATCACAATTATCACAACCCAATATGACATCTTCGTCACTGTCAAAATGATTTCTTTTCATGTTTTTTTTTTAAGATTTGGAGAATATCCACAATCTAGAGAATATGGTGGGTGTGGAAGAATTTCAATATTCAAATTGTTGGCTGTTTGCAGTACAAGCCTTGCTGTATGGGAGGCTGCTTTGTCTTGAAGCAAAGACAGATTTGAGTGCACGCTATCCCTCGTTTTCTGGTCAGTCTTTCTTAGTTTGGTAAGGAGATCTGCATAATATTGCCCATTAACCGTGTTGCCATGAGCCAAGTAATCTTTCAATATGACACCTTAGACGTCCCAAAAAACAGTCAGCATCACTATTCTTGCAGATTTATGTGCTCTTGGCTTGACATGTGTTGGTGAGCCCGGGGTTTTCCACTGCATGCTGGAAATTTTGGATTCTGGGTCATAATGGTGAAGCCAAGTCTCATCTACTGTCACCATGGTCGGCAACATGTTTTTCCTGATATATTTTGAGCAACTGGCTATAGCAATCAACCCTCGTTTGTTTCTGTTCACATGTCAGCAGACGCGGGACCCAGCGGGCACACACGTTTCTCATGTTCAGTCTGTTGTGTAAAATTCTAAAAACTGTACTTTCATTCAGTTTTGCTGACCTAGATATCTCTGCAATTGTCATTTTCCTATCCTGGTCAATAATTTTCTTCACTCTTGCAACATTTTCATCACTGCACTCTCAGGATGGTCTTTCTGGTCTTGGAAGATCAGCAACATGGGAACGGCCACACTTAAACTGCCTACACCAGTTTTTTTTACAGAAGTATAAGGACAGAATTCCTCAAACACTGGTTCCATCTCCCTGTGTATTTCTGTAGGTGTTTTTTCCTACAACATCAAGAATTGTATCACAGTTCTGGCCTCTGATTTCTCCATTGTTCTGACAAACCATTAAAGTAGCAGATCCTGTCAATAAGGTGTCTTCTTCTTCGTTTGTTCTCAATCTCCCACTACTAAACCCTGAAAGGGTAAGTAGCAGAATGTAGTCCAGAGAACTGAATGCGTTGTGTCTTAGTTTACAGCTTGGCTGCGATATTTGCACCTTTCGGTCCAACACATCCGACTTCGGCAAGCATTTTTTTAGTACCGGGTTAGCATTCCCTCTTCGATCCCTTCTCCTTAGCCAGTCTGCCCTGCTGCAGCCTGTTATCCAGGATCACCGCGTGGAGGTGTAGAAGAGTCTTGGCAGCTATGGTTCGCTGGCCCTGACGCTAGCAGTCAGCTATGCGTCGCTGACCACTGCAGCTCATGCGCTGCTCAGCATCTTGATCCCCAATAAGGTGTGTTGCACCATACCTGGTAAACCTGTTGAGGAGAGAAATTCATACTTCTCAAGTCCAGTACAATTGAATGAGCTACATATGTGCCAAATTTCAACTTTCTCCTACTCCGTTATAGTCCGGGTAAAGACTTATGACAAGCCCCTTGTACAAAAATAATAATGTATTATTTAATTGCTATTGTTTTTATTAATTGAAATGGGTTATGAATCGTGCTAAGATATGTGTGCACCCCAATTTTTTATTTGCACCTCACATGCTAGGGTGATGAAGAGGCAAAATATGATTGGCTACAGGGGATCCATGAACTAGAAATGCTAGGGAACCACTGCTGTAAAGTAGAACAAAATCAGACATATTAATGTGTGTCTTCTTTTTCTTGTCACCTTTTCACTCATAATGCATTGTGGTTGCCACTGCAGACAACCCCTCACAGAAGCCTGCACTAAAGCAATGTGTATCTTCTTGTAGTGCTGGTTCCTGTACCCATTTGTTTAACATGGTTCTGCTAGCTCAACATGCAACCCTCTTTAGTAGCTTTTTCCAACATACTTGGAAGGTTATTTTCCAGAATCAGCTAGAGTGTGCATGTGATGTGGCAATAAATTATTCCTATAGCAGGACAGAACAATCTACACACTGTTACTATATAAGTAATGGCTCACCCTGAGATGAAAGCAAGTGCATAAAGAAACAGTAGAAGGGCATATCCTTGAAATGACACCACAAACAGGCATACAGCAAGTGAGAGCCACAATATGGTCTTCCCAGATACCTCCATCTAGAATAATAAAATGTACATAAATAATGAGGCGACAGGTTTGTACCTCTCAAAATGCACTTACTGCATTAAAGACATGCATATTATCCAACTTGTTTTTATTCAGCATGTTCAATAGTTATATAGTCTAAACAACTGAAATAGAATTAAACGTAAAAATGGCTCCATGGCTTATTTGAGGTTGTATTATCAGTTTGTTCTCTTTTCAGCTGCTTTGTCTTTTGCAAAATGCCAAACGGATATGTTGCTCCATTTCCTGTACACAATGGTAAAGGGATATGTCCCGTCATTTCTTGTGCACAATGCCATAATGGCTTGGCTTCATTCGTTCTCAATCTTCCGCTACCAAACCCTGAAAGGGCTTAAGTTGCAGAATATAGTCCAGAGAACGGAATGCGTTGTGTCGTAGTTTACAGCTTGACTGCGATATTTGCACCTTTCAGTCCAACACATCCGACTTCAGTAAGAATTTTTTGCGTACCGGGTTAGCATTCCCTCTTCGATCCCTTCTCCTTAGCCAGTCTGCCCTGCTGCAGCCTATTATCCAGGATCACTGCATGGAGGTGTAGAAGTGTCTTGGCAGCTCTGGTTCGCTGGCCCTGACGCTAGCAGCCAGCTGTGGGTCGCTGACCACTGCATCTCATGCGCTGCTCAGTATCTTTATCTCCAATGCCATAAAGATGTATCGCTCAATTTCTTCTGCACAATACCATAGGGATATAAATCACTTCATTTCTTGTACAAAATGCCAAGCGGAAATTAATAATTTCATTTATTGTGCACACCCCCACTGAGATATGCACAATGCCATCGATATATAATCTCTACATTTCTGTGTCCAATGCCACTGAGATATGTCGTTGTGCTTTTTGTGGCAAATGACATAGGGATATAACTTAACATCTTTATACTGGTTTACAAGATCCTGCAGAGTCTGCATACAACCAGTTTCCTTTACATTTCATTGCTCTAAAAGCTTTGCTCTAACTATCCTACATCTTTTCCTGTTCCATATATATTAAAATTTCAAGTTTACTTTATTATAAGGATGTTAAAAATATTGGTTATTCAAGCTCCCAAGTTATAAATTATGTGGTTGCCTGGAAATTTGTTCACATATGCATTTGAAATGTCAAACTTTATTTCTCTAATTTCAGATAAAGTATATGCAAATAAATTGTACGATTATCATTTGAAAATTATAAGTAAATAATTTATATAACAGCAATTAATTGTTTCTTCTTCTTCTTTGGATTTTATCCTGAAAGTTATGCCGTGTTGTAGATTTGCAGCGATGTATGTGCCTTTCGTCCCGATCCATCCGATTTCAGCAAGCCATTTTAGCGAACCGGGTTTACCTTCCTTCTTCTATCCCTAATCTCTAAGTCGGCCAGCATGGTAGTAGTCTGTTTCCAGAGTCACTATTTGGAGGTGGAATAGGGTCTTGGTCAGTTAACGGTCATTGATCCTGATATAAGCAGATAGCTATGAGTCGCTGACTGCTCCTTCCCAGCTGCACCTTCAACCCCAAGTAATTGTTTAACATTCACGTGTGGGTTTCATATGTTTTCCTACTTGGAAAAAGAATGGACCTACTATAATATATTACTGCACAAGGTGATTAAGTAGAGTTGTGCAAGAAACTGGTGACCTTATCTTATGAAACAAAGTATGCCCGACAATATGTTTTCTTCTTCTTCCTTATTTGTTCTCAAACTTACGCTACTGAACCCTGAAAAGGGCTTTGAAAGCAGCAGGATGTCATTTAGAGAACGGAATGTGTTGTCACAGTTTACAGCTTGACTGCAATATTTGCACCTTTTGGTCCGACACATCCAACTTCAGCATGGAATTTTTGAGTACTGGGTTAGCCTTCCATCTTTGGTCCCTTCCCCTTAGCCAGTCTGGGTACTGGGTTAGCCTTCCCTCTTTGATCCCTTCCCCTTAGCCTGTCTGCCCTGTAGCAGTCTGTTATCCAGGATCACTATGTGGAGGTCGAGAAGGGTCTTGGCAGTTTTTGGTCACTGGCCCTGACGCTAGCTTTGGATCACTGATCATTACAGCCCATACACTGCTCAGCATCTTGATCCCACACTATGTTTTGACAGACTACTTGTACAAATGTTAACTGCTGCAGTATCCTCATATTGTATATGAACTGCTTATACCTCAGTTGAGTTAGGTGCAAAAACTGGCACCAGAGTCAGGTGCAACATACCGATCAAGACGTCCACACTCAAGTCATCCCGTAACCGGTGAAGTTGTTGTGGCACACATGAAGACACCCCCATGCAACTCCTCTCTTTCAGCGGCCACTGCCTGTGCCTCCTCTGGTCAGAGATTGGTCCATTCTTTTATGTTGTCCCCCCATCTCTTTTGGGATGACGTCTTCATCGTCCGCCTTGCAACTTTCCATGCAGGATCATATTTGCAAAGCTGTCCACACTATGCACATGGAAACAGTAGCCTGGTGTGAATAATAACTGTGATCTCTGTAGTGGTGATGCTACTGAGAAGTTTTGCATTGTACTACAGCAAGGAGGACCAAGGCCCACCTTCTTCATTATGCCCAAAGATGAGCCCCTACCAGAGAAAATCCATCAAAAATGAAGAATTGTTAATTTAGACGGAGAAGGCTGTGACTCTGTTCCTTCCATTGTGTCAACTACAACTTAGAAGAGATGTTATGCTTATTTGTTTGCTCAACTCACACGTTCACACTCCTGTCTGATTTTGTATTTGTTATTCAGGTGATATTGTGGTCAGTTCTTACATCTTAGTCTGTATATTGTCCCATGGTCATTCTTGGTAGAGGATAGTGTGCTACCATTGATTTGGTCAAATTCACAAATTAAGATGATTGAAGTCATTATTTTAATAATAAAATATAATAGTATATTATATATATCAATAATCAAATAATGAATGAATATACTCATTGTTAGGAATACCCCAACAATTTTCAGAACCATTAATCATAATGTCACCACGTACAGTTCTGAACAAGAGAATGTGAAAGCTAAGTCTTCAGGTAAAAATGTAAACTGCTGCAGTGATTAATTAAATCGTTAGATCTAATGCTAAAACGATCATAAATGAAGAAACAACATATGAGCGCTAAACAGTTTAGTAAACTACTTGACTGTAATTATAGCTTATTTTAAAATAAATAGAAAGTAGACTAACTTGTGATTACTAATCATTAATATTTCATGTCATATTGATCAACAAGCCTATGACTGAAAAATTCTAATTGTGTTAATAACTTGAAATAGAAAAATTAGAAACTGTTCATATAATATGATTTGATTTTGTATTATTGTACAACATATGATATGAATATGACGTATTTCGATTGAATTTGCTTCTCTTGATATCATATTAATTTACATAACATTATTAGTAATATTAGTATAGTATTACTACTATTAGTATTTAATTACTGTTTTACTCTTGAATACCCAGTCTGAGTCGACTATGTACACAATAAATATTATTATTTGTTGTGTGTGTGTGACTTCTAGTTCAAACATAAAACTAAAATCATTTGACTGAATTATGAATACTGGTCAATGATGAGAAGAGGCTACTGTTTATTTTTCTGTAGACTTTAGAAAACAAGCTCTAAGACGTTAGTAGTTCTACTACTTAACTACTAGTAGTCTAGTACTAGACTAGTCTACTGTCTAGTACTACTCGTAGTGGTTACTCACACTGTTTTGTAGTGTTAGGCACCGCCCTACGTTTAAAATAATACTTTACTATAGTAATTTTAACTACTGCAGTCAGTCATATTTGATATGAATGTGGCAATAATTAGAAATATCGGAAATACATGCCTGAATTCTTGAACAGAATTGAAAAGCACTAAGCTGTGTACATAAGAGGCGAAACATAGTCGGCCATTTTAATTTAAAGTCTCCTAGTTTGAAGGCCTATTAGCACCAACTTGACACGGTAAACCTAGCCGAGCCGAGATAACCGCGATTCTTGTTGGCTCTTATTTTGGGAACAAGGGAAGCCATTCTGGATTTATTTACACCTTAATAAATATACTTTAATAATTTTGACTGGAAAAAAGAAACGACAGAAGCGATCATATTTATATCAAAATTTGGGACGATGAGGCTAACGTCTGGTCAGGCAAAACACACTGTTCAGAGAATGTTAGTCAGGGCCAGGAGAAATATACTGGCCAAGACCCTTACCTGACTTCCTTGTTGGTCGTCCTGGAAACGGGCTGTTGCTGAGGACAACAGTCTGGCTAACAAGGCGAGGTTCGACGTGATCTCCGTAGTAGTAGAAGTAAAAGAAGTAGAAAGTAGTTAGTAATAGTATTAGTAGCTAAGTTATAACTTAGTGAGGAGTGACACGACCAAGCAAAGCACAACCGCCTGGAGGACCCCGGCCCATCTTCATCAGCACGCTCGAGATGTGAGGAAAGCTACTGCAAACCGTCACTTAACGCTCTTTTCAGGGCACACATAAGAGTAACCTACTCATTGATTGTATGATTGTGGGAATTCGAAACAACAACATATCAAAGTTTAACATCCTCCACCCCACACTAGCGACTCAGCGAGCGACACGCATACGAAATCAACTTATCAAGCATAGCACAACAGCCGCCTCGGCCTCGGTACACCTTCACCAGCACGCTTAGGATGTGATGAATGCTACTTTAACCCACCATAAATCAATCTCAAGTCTAACGTAATCTTATTATAAGCCTGTAGACTACATGAAGAGTTATCCCCAACAGAAATAAGCAGGGCTCAGAAGGAACTGAGGTCGCGCAGATAGTCTCCCATATAAACATAGAGCTATGCTCAGAATGGAAACTACAACTGTACATACATTTTCTTTCATTCGTGAAATGTCTGTGTGTACACCTATACCTGTTCAGATCTCAGAAATATTTAGCAGTGTTTTGGGCGGATTGTTATTGAGTATTTCTCTGAAATTCTACCCATCTTGCCCATGCTCACTTGTGATGATGTTTTCATATTTATATTTCACTGGGCTGGTGCTGTTTACACCTCGTTTCCACATGTCATATGCTGTTTGCTATTTTATTATTGTGCTTGTTCATTACTTAGTGCTACTTATTCATCCTGCCTTACGAGGCTATCTAAGAATGGCCTGTTTTGGCACGAGTTTGTCACCTTATTTTCTTGTTCAGTTGCCTATTCTGGTCACTGTACAAAATCGTGTTATGTCTAGTTCCACTTTCTACTTTGTGATTATTTTAAAAAAAAATTATATAATTTTTTATGTTTATGGTGATATAAACAAATAATTATCTTGGAATTCTAAGCATGATTTGTTGCTTTCTCTGTATATTTTTGAAATTGTGTTGGACGTTTCAGTCCAAATTTAAAGTTAGTTGCAATTTGACAAGGAGTCAACTTCTGCCACAAATACTTCTCTTGAAGGAACTTCTTTCAGATTAACTTTGTACCATATTTCCGTTGGTGTGTTACCTTTAGGCCTGTCCTATAGTGTAGCTTTGACCTTCACATTCATTATAGCTAGTCGAGTAGTCGATGATCACTTCATACATCTGTACCTTTTCTTTCTTTCAAATCTTGCAGGGGATGTCTCTATATTGCCTCTATCAGTGCCATCTGGGAAAATTTCGTGTAAGATGTCATTTTGAGAAGAAACAAAATCGAACAAATAGGGAGACCATAGCTCCCTCTGCCTCCGCCCCACACCGTGTACTTGTAAATTGGCTGCTCTTAGGCAAGTGCACTGATGAGGAATACGGAACAGGGTATTCTGCATGATATTCTCATTACAACGGGAGAAAGGAAAATTAAGACAGCTAGTAAAGAAATGTAATCTTATTAAAAACCAGAATAAAGTCAAAAGAAAGTATAACCAACACAAAAATAAAAATCATCAACTTCAATGTAAAGTTCACTCTATTGTTTGATTCAGAAACATGGAGCCTTTTATAACTAGCTGCTTGCGTAGAAGAGATTGAAATCTTATGATAAGATCACTAATGTTGAACTATTAGAAAGAACCAGACGCATTAAGGAAACCAACTTATAGTACTGCAAGACAGTCTATGTTCCGAAGACCCTAAGACAAGAGAGGTAATCTTCTTCTTTTATCCCACTGCCCTTGCCATACGGCGTCGCAGAGACGGAGGTGGGATGCGTAGATTTATCGACTAGTGGGAGGCTTGTCCTATCATTGGGTGTAACTTCATGAGAGTGTCAGAGACACCCTCGATCTATCGACGTCGTGGTCTGTCTCTTGCTCGTGGACCGGAGACCTGCATATGATATGCTCTTGATGCAGGCTGGTCATAATGTATTCTGACTAAATGACAAAACCACTTGAGAGGTAGTAGCAGACCAAAACACACACAGAGAAGACATCCTGAAAAAAAAATAAGAGAAACGTAAACAGATCTAGAACGGATGGTCCAGATCAGGACTGTCTCGGTGTATATTTGTTGAAGATATGTGCGCTATGTGAAGCTGAAAGGTTTTGATTGATGACTGATCTTATTGCTTCTGTGATGTCTTAATTTTTGAAACAAAGTGTACTGTAGTTCTAACCTGGTAAATAAGTTTTCACTGCCACACTATTAATGTAAATGTTTGCCGTCTTATTGAAACGGCAACCAGTGCAATAACCATCCCAGTATCAGAACTGTGCTGAAAAGTTGCCAATTGACCAGATTGAAACACTTTGACAGCTGCACGAGATGGACATAATGTGCTGCACGAGCTCCATACACGATTGTTTATTTGTTTAGTTAATGAGAGGCAGTACGAGTCTTCTTCTTCTCTTTCTTCTTCTTCGATCAACTGAAGCTATTATTGGTTTAGTCCGGTGAGGTTCACAGAGGAGACTGATAGGTTTTTGCCATCCCCAATAGCTTTTCGAGCTTGAACGCTCCTCCGGGCCAGACTGCCTCTCTTTGGTCTGCATAAGTAGGGCAGTCCTGCCGGATATGTTTGTTCTGGTGCTTCCTTGTGTGCTCCGCGATCGCACGTTGCGGTTTCTCTGTGACTCATTCTTTGAGGGTGGGCATTGAGTCTGCAATGTCCTGTTATGAGTCTGAAGATCTTTGTCTGGTCATCAGTTTATATATGCTGTCATTCTCTGGTGCTGGTCTCTCCATTCCGTCCTCATATATCGTTTTATAAGTGTCTTTGCTTCTTTGCAGCTTTATGGATGGCGAGTCGGCGTGCAGCAGTATAAATCAAATGGCATGACTTTAAATTCATGACGTGGTACAAGACAATCTAACGTAATCCTGTGAAAAATATGCTACTAATGTCTGAATATCTTTTGTAAAATAGCATTGGCGATGAAATGAATCGTCTGAAAAATAGCTCATTTTAATTCGCTAATGTCTAATATAATAGTTGCCCATCGCAAGCTAAGATGACGACAGCATCAGACTTGTGCTGTGAGATGTGTTCTCATATACATACAAAGACCAATCCTGAAAAGGTAGACCCTGCCGTACTCAGGGCACACTGTGAGGAGTCGGCTGTGGAGTCGTGCGTTTTGTTCTTCTGGGCGGCACACTTCCATTGCTCCTACGCGATGGAGTTTCGCTCTGCCATCTGAGGACCTTTGTGACACTAGCATGCCAAGTTGAACGGTTCTGTACAAGCAACTCCAAGAAGATGACATCAATGGTGATGCTTTTCAGACAATTTCAAGGAGCCTCTTTAGCGTTTCTTCTGTCCCCATAAAGAGAGCATGACTGCCCTGAGCTCATCGTATAGCAGCTGCTTTGGGAGGTGCTCATTAGGCATGCGAACAATATAATTTAACTTAACGTCTTTATACTGGTTTAGAAGACTCTGCAGAGTCTGTATACAACCAGTTCCAATTACATCATCTTGCTCTAGAAGCTGTACGCATCCAATCTATTCTTAAATGCATTGACCGTCCCAGCCTCCACCACCTCACTTGGCAATGCATTCCAAGCATTCACAACCCTCTGGCTAAAGAAATACTTCCTAATATCTAATCTGGACCTCTCCTTAGTCAACTTGTAGCTGTGCCCTCTTGTCCTTGTTGGTGGTTGTACTTTACAAATTTGTTATAGTCTACCTTATCCATTCCTCTGATCATCTTATATACCTGAATTAAGTCACAACGAATTCTTTTCACTTCTAGACACTGTAGGCCGGTTCTTTTTAATCTTTCCTCATAACTGTAATTCTGGAATCCCACTATCAGCTTTGTCGCTCTTTTTTGTATTCTCTCCAGCATGTCTATATCCCCTCTCTGATAAGGACTCCACACCTGTACACAGTACTCCAATCTAGGTCTAACTAATGCTTTATACAGTTTGACTATCACCTCCTTGCTCCTATGTTTAATATTTCTTTTTATCATCCCTAACATTGCATTTGCCTTTTTTACTGCTACCTGAACTTGCTCCCTCACCTTACATGTATGATCTATTATAACCCCTAAGTCCCTTTCTTTATCTATCTTTCTAATATTGTTCTCTCCCATTCTGTAATTATGTTCCATATTGGATCTACCCATGTGGATGACTGTACATTTATCTACATTAAACTCCATTTGCCAGATTACAGACCATTCTCGAATTTTATCTAAATTTGACCTCAATATATCCACTTCTGCTTTATATGAGACACTACTGCATAGTTTTGTATCATCAGCAAATTTTGCAATAATGGATCCCATACCTATGTCCAAATCATTTATATATATCAAGAATAAAATTGGTCCCAAAACCGAGCCCTGTGGCACTCCACTTTTCCCTTCACACCACTCAGAGTACTCCTTATTTATACCCACCCTTTGCCTTCTTCCCGTTAACCAATTTTCAATCCATTTGACAACTTCCCCACCTATTCCATGTGATTTTAACTTTCGAAATAATCTTTGATGAGGTACTCTATCAAAGGCTTTTGCAAAATCCAGATAAATAACGTCCACTGGCTCCCCTTTATCTAACATTTTGGTAACCTCCTCCATGAATTCTAATAGATTTGTTAAGCATGATCTCCCTCTGGTAAACCCATGCTGACTATTTCTAATTGGATTAAATTTATCTAAATGCATTACAAAGTTTTCTTTGATTATTGACTCTAACAATTTACAGACTATGCTCGTTAAGCTCACAGGTCTATAGTTTGCTGGATCTGCTTTTTTGCCCTTTTTAAATAAGGGGATCACTCCCGCATCTTTTCAATCTCGTGGAGCAATCCCTTGTGCAAGTGATTGAGAACATAATATAGCCAATGGTTTTGCTAATTGGTCTCTAATTTCAAACAGCAATTTTGGGTGAATACCATCTTGACCTGGACATTTATCCACTTTCAACCCCTCCAATTTTTTTAAAACCATTTCCTCTGTAATACAGATTGATCCTAATCCTGCTGTATCCATGTCTCTTTGAAAGATATCTACAGGCTCTGAGATCTTGGAGCAGTCCTCTTTTGTGTACACTGTGCCAAAGTAGTGATTGAGTAGATTTGCTGCCTCCCTATTTTCACTTATTTTTTTTCCTGTGCTGAATATGAGAGGGCCTACTTTGTCCTTTGATCTTTTGTTTATTTCTAACATAAGAGAAGAAGCTTTTACTATCAGTCTTGATCCTCTGAGCAAGTTTCTTTTCGAAGTCTATTTTTGCTGTTTTATTCGCTTTCTGAGATATGTATTGCTTGTCCAAATATTTTAAATATGTTTCTTTTGATTTACCTGCCTCTATATATTTTTTCCATGCTTTATTTTTAGTTCTTCTACATTTAATTAAAATTTTAGTGATCCACTTTTTACGCTTGGGGTTTACCTCCCTATATGGAACACATTCCTCTTTTAGCATTTCGAGAACTGTTTTAAAACTCTTCCACTCCTGTTCAACATCTGTTCCTCCGACAATATCTTCCCAGATTATGTGGTTCACTGCCTCTTTCATCCTCTTAACATCTATCTTAGAGTAGTCATATGTTCGTGTGTTTGTATTTACTTCTTTCCCTGCAATAAGATCCCATCGGATGATTTGATGGTCACTTGAGCCAAACAGTTCCCCTACGGTAACGTTTTCAATCATATTTTCTTCTGTAGTAAAAACTAGGTCGAGTATGTTTTTGCCTCTGGTGGCTGCTACTACATGTTGAATTAAAAAATGTTCAGTTATGCACTTAACAAAAGGTTTTGACTCTACAAGTGCTTCTGCCATATCCCATTTTATTTCTGGAAAGTTGAAATCCCCCATTAATAATAATTTCCTATCACTTGCCTTTACTATGCTACTAATCAGCTCCTCATCTTCCTCCTTTTGACTTGATGGACATCTATAGCATACTCCAATCACTGTTTTTTCACCCCCACTTTTTATTTCACCCCATACACTTTCATTTTTGTTACCACATGATAAATCCTCTCTGCTCGTTATATTAACAGAATTTATACAATATAATAAAACACCACCCCCCTTAGTCTTGTCTCCAACTATCCTATCCTTCCTTAACATTGTATATCCCTCTATTTCAAATTCACCATCTGCAATGTCCTCATATGCCCATGATTCTGTTAACCCTATTATATCTGGTTTTTCTTCCTCTACATACAGTTCCAATTCTTCTCTTTTATTTACTATGCTTCTCACATTTGCATAAAAACATTTTAGTTTGCAATTTTGTTGTTTTTCTACTTTTTGCTTTTGCTGCATCATTCTAATGTTTGGTTTTCCACTACTTAATTCCCACTTCTCTGACCCAAACTCTCCCCTTTGACTACATCCTCTATAGCACCCTATTTTAGGCCTATCTTTAGTCTCATACTTTGTGCGCAACTGTGTTGCCTGGACGGAGGGTGTGTTGACCAAGGTCCATGTGGGATCCAGAGAGGGAACCCTGTACTCCGCTGCCTCGCGAGGAGGGAGAGTTTGATGAGTACTCCTTATCGTATGTGTCGGTGTGATATTTGTGGCTGTCTTTGTAGTGCCGAGTACAGTGTGGATTTTTCTAAATTTTCTTTTTCCTCCTCTTTTTCCCCTTTTGTTTTTTGGCTTCCTTGTCCGTCTATTTTGTGCGGACAAGTTGTTTTTTTGGAGGATGTTGTGTTCCCGCAGATGTTTGAGTATTTTGTTTGTGCATGATGATATGTCTCGTCCATCTTAACTGAGATTTTTGCAGAAGCGCATGGATGCTGAACGATGTTTGGCCTGCGAACAATTTCAGAGCTATGTAGTTTGTCATGCCACTCAATTCTGAGCAGCCTGCGCAGACATCTCAAGTGAAAACAATTTAACTGTCTGGCGTATCTGCTATACACTGTACATGCAACAGGATTGTTAACACTACAGCGCGATACACTTTTATCTTGTATCTTGGTGTCGGTACTGATGCCTTGCCAGTTCCAGACCGTTTGTATGCAGACTAAAAAACGCAGACCTCGCTTTTGCAAATCCCGCAATTAACCCCAGAGTCGATATTCGTCTCTCTGGCGAGAGTCCTGTCTAGGTAGGTAAAGTTATCGACTGCCTTGACAAGTTGGTTATGTATTGTAATGTTTGAATCGATGTACGACTTCACAGGAGCACGCTGAAAGAGTGCCTCCGTTTTCTTGGTGTTCATTGCGAGACCAAAGTTACTACGCGTCGCCGAAAACTCGTAATGTGGGACTGCATATCTTGTTCTGATCAGGTGTTGAACCAGCAGTTGTCTGCGAACCGGGGATTCTTCTTCTTCTTCGTTCGTTCTTAATCTCCCGATACCAAACCCCGAAAAAGCTTAAGCAGCAGAATGTAGTCCAGAGAACGGAGTGCGTTGTGTCGTAGTTTACAGCTTGGCTGCGATATTTGCACCTTTCGGCCCAACACATCCGACTTCAGCAAGCATTTTTTTAGTACCGGGTTAGCATTCCCTCTTCGATCCCTTCTCCTTAGCCAGTCTGCCCTGCTGCAGCCTGTTATCCAGGATCACCACGTGGAGGTGTAGAAGGGTCTTGGCAGCTCTGGTTCACTGGCCCTGACGCTAGCAGTCAGCTATGGGTCGCTAACCACTGCAGCATCTTGATCCCGAACCGGGGATTCCAGATTGTTGCTTATGTTTACAGCGTGGTAGAGTATTACCCTTGACATTTGGTATGCCGTATTATGATTGCCGAACATGGTTGCAACATTATTACTGGTTTGGATAGGGAAGTCAGCTGTATTGCACCTAACTAATTATGAAATCATAACAGTTGTGATGTCGGTCATCAGAGAGTTGTTCCAGAGGACAGGATCAAAGAATTTAAGGTCTCTTCGTTTTTAGAGAGTATGAGTCTAGAAAGAACGTAAGGATCGACAAACTCCGAAGAACGTTACTCTCGGTAGATCTATATGTGAGTAAGCCATACCTTGTGATGTGTAGATTGAACGTCTACTTTAAACGTAAATAACTCTTCCCCCCCCCCCTATGTGCACTAGTCCCTTTTTTACTTATCTGTCCCTCCTCTGTCTCTGTTTTTTAACAGCTCCCAATGGGTAATATGATTACCCTGATAAAACCTTTCCAATTAAAAACGTTTACATTTGTAACAAACCAAAAGTCCCTTTCTACTATTCTAGAACATAGAATAAGAAGAAGAAATGGTTTCTTCCTAAAATAGTTTTCAAACCTTCATTTGGGTAGAAAGAATTCTTTGTGCTCTGATTCTCCCACTGATAATTCCGCAAGAGCCCCATGTATTCCCAAAGCGAGAGTCTAAAAAGTCTCTCTCACCTTCGTTCAGATATGCAGATAATGGAATTAAGTCGTTTGTCTGAGCGACGAGAGACGATAACCGTGTTTCTTACTCTTCGACAAGAAAGAATGTCACACCGTTTGGACATACCTAATTTTGGTACCTGTAGTCTGTACTTCAGAGGGAAAGACAATTTACACTGGGTCCAGGTATTCGGACAAAGGCGGTTTGGACCAGCTTCAACCTGATTTAATTACGCCTACTCACACTCAGCCAGACAAGCCTGTAGAGAAGACTGGGAAGGAGCTAACATTAGCCAGGGGGAGGGGCTAAAATTTTGCCAGCGAGAGGGGCTAACGTTGACCAGGAAGATGGTCAGCGTCCTCTCTCTTCTTACCTCACACTGTTTCACTTTACTCTGTCCAACAGACACACTCTTACACAACTTCCACAGAGTGAAGCACTTCTTACATCACACTCTGTTTCACTTTACTCTGTCCAACAGTCACACTCTTACACAACTTTCACAGAGTGAGGCACTTCCATCGCATTTTGGATGGGTTGACCTCAGAGAGCGCCCAAACAAGCATAGGTACATACAGACACACACATACACCCAAGTATTGGTTAATACGTGCTGATATCACCTAAAAGGTTGCGGCACGGTGTGGAAAAGGGCGTGCCTTCGCCAGTAGAATACTGAGAGGCAAACACTTTAACGGAAACAACAAAAGAAAGATGCAGTTTCTGCGACAAGCCATGTTCCTATTTATGGACAGACAAGAAAAGACTTAGGAACATTCATCTATTAAACCCACCGAGAGGGGTTGAGTTCAAGAGGTATCACAAAGAGACGGACATATTTGAACTTTGAATAATTTCGAGTTCTTCACTCAGAGAGAGAGAGAGAGAGAGAGAGAGAGAGAGAGAGAGAGAGAGAGAGTGTGTGTGTCAGAGAAAGAAAAATGATTGTGGACATGGTGAATTCTGCGGTTTCACATAGGAAGAGTAGTTGAAGAGGGCTTTCCCAGAGAGAGAGAGAGAGAGAGAGAGAGAGAGAGAGAGAGAGAGACAGAGAACCAGTTCCAGACTTCAAAATCACATGAAGAGTTTTCACATTAACTTAGCTATTTGAGGGCTTAGAAAGATTAGAAGAGAATCTTTCCACCAGTTTTTACTGTTGCCTTGCTCCAGTTCAGGGAGGGCAGAGGCCAGACCAGAGAGAGTTATTGAGTAGTAGGAGTCCTGCTATTTCTGACCAAGTGGTATGATCTGGGTTCAAGTAATGCGGTACCTTCCATTAGTGCCTATTCGCGTCAAGTTACGACAGAGAGATGGATTTGAGTTTAGATTAGTAAATAGGAGGCTTTGTGGACTTTCCTGAAATAATAAATATATATGATGTCTTGCCTGGTTACATTAATTGTGCTATATTAAGTGTTAAATATAGTATTAGTAGTAGTAGTAGTAGTAGTAATCCCTTTTCAGTCATGTCTGATAATAGGTTGATGCGGCCTTGGAGTTTCAACTCTCTACTGAGTTTTTTATTTTCCTTTTCCTTTTGGCGTTGTCTCTTCACTTCCCTGTGTTGCTTGAGTTTATTTTCGCCCAGCCTGAGGTGGCTCTTCAGGTTACATCTCACGACTTTCCAAGATGTCCGATGCAAATTCAGAGCCTTCATGTCCCGCTTACGTGGTCGGTCAGCTGTTCTATTATGCACGCCAGGGGCCAGTAGAAAATATCTTTGGGGATGCGACTGTCTTCCAATTTTGTGATCCATCATATTTTGAGGTACGATAGCCTCTTTCCAACAAGTAAAGCAGCTTCAAGGGTGCGTTTTTACAATGCTTCCCCAGGTCAGATGGGATCCCGTCGCTGCCCGCTGCTTTGCCCATCGCCAAGTTGTCAATGGCTGTATCAAGATCATCTGAAGATAGTTCGACGCATAGCTCCTCCAATCTAGGATAGCTTTGAACAGCATCAAGGGAGGTGGGAGTGGCCGTAAATATATATATATATAGAATAAGTGTTATGAGACGAGAACACTGTAGTGTGATTGATGACAGTGTGGCGATAACAGTGTTGTGTGACCCTGTTCCACATTCTGACGTTTCACTACGCTGACTGACTACAGCCAGAAGTGCCCAGGCTTCTAATTACGCCTGGGGTATAAAGATTCCGTGGCGAAGTGGTTAAGCCGTCGGCTTCGTGATCAGGTGGTGTGGGTTCGACTCCGGACCCCGCCGTCTTTGTCACGGGTGCTTGATGCGGAGTCCTCGCCCCCTAGTCGTCTTATCCTTGACTTGCCACTGGGGACGGGCGGCACGAGACGAGATAGTGAGGATAAAAAGTAGCGCAGTTAATCCTTACTAAGAATAGCGCTAGCAAAATTAATTGTGCCATCATCTATCTACGATAGACGGCGGCCTTTGCTCTTTTTTTAAAGAGACACAGCGACTTGCTACATGACATCATTCACCAAGAGTGAAGGGTTCAGCGCAAGCAGCTTTGGGCAATAACAACATTTAGTTCACTTTGAAGTATACATAGGGTTGCTGCGTCACTACAGTTTTTTACTTTCAGATTTTCGCGCCAAGGCACTTTCTGTGTGCTCCTCCATTGGTATGCCAATATGTCTATCTGGGAACAACATAAAATCGGAGAACGCCAGACGGAAACGGACGGGCGGGCTGGGAAGCCTTAAACTCCACCATGACAGCAACAGACGCCACAAAATACACCAGACTACGTGCGGGCATCTTTGACTCGGTAGTACTGTCAGCGCTCTGTTATGGTAGCGAAACCTGGTCTCTAACAAAAGCAGCAGAGAACCAACTGAGAACAGCACACGCATCTCTTGAAAGACGACTGGATTCCGAGTCGGGACCCGCTCAAGAGGGTGACCACCCCTTGACGAAGAACATGTCGAACTAAGAACTCCACCTTTGTGGACCTCTCTATCAAGCCGAAGGGTTTCGTATTCTCGTATCAGGAACCTATGATTTGGGTTAAGGTGAGTCTCTTGGCTGCAAGCAATGTCAATGCTTTCCTCGTGAGTTTGTGAGCGAGCGGTAGCTTCTTGTTTAGGACACCTTCTGCATTCCATTGGAGTATATTTAGAGTTCTTCTCTTTGTGTTTTGGTCAGTAGTGGTTTCCCTGCCTGGCCATGCCCTAGCTCCACGGCACGGAGATAGGGGACCACCAGTAGCATTTGGTGGATCCCTTCAAGGCAGGGGGTCCGGCGCTGTTCCCACCTGGCGGGACTCCTTGAGTCGAGCACCATCTCGTTGAGTCATTTTGGTTGCACTGTGTTATGCGCCGTAGCCCAGTGCATCCGACTTTAGCATGCATTTGTTCGGGGCTGCGTCCCTAGCCCTTGGCTGTCCCCAGCCTGCCTGCAGGGCAGCAGTTGTTTTTGGGTTCATAGTTGTCTCTCCTAGGAAAGTTATCTTAAACGACTATCGGATCTTCCCAATCCGGGTTTGGATCAAATTTTCCATCCATTGTATGGGCGTCAGTCAGGGATGCTGTGCTCCTCCCAATGCATGACATGATTTGCGCCCTGGTTTTCCTCTGCGTTTGCTAACGTAGTTTAGCCGGCCAGTCAAAGCCGTTGTCCGGGGAGGGGGTGTGGCCCTGCTATTTGTTAGCATACTCTAGGAGCCATACGTGAGTTCGACCGGAGCAGGGAAACCTAGTAGGGTCCAGGCCATCCTATTTTGCTAAGAAGTGACTGCCTCTTGCCGTGTGGTGCTATCCCTTACAAGCTCCTGGCATAACCCCCCCCCCCCATTTTTCTCTATCTTATTGAAGATGTACAACGATTGACAAGTTCAGCTTGCTCATCATTACCAACTTCACTTATATCAATAAAAAGTCCTTATGAGCATTTAGAAAAGTACTGTACAGTGAGTACAACAAACAACATAACATGTAGCTGGAAAAGAATGATTCTAGATTTCTTTCATCACAACAGAGAGTATGTCAAGCTGTTTGTTAGTAAAGATCTCACAGAACTGGGACAACCAATAAATATTCAAATTCCTGCTCACAACACATATGCTTTGATTTTTAGAGTTCTGAATAGTGTCAGTCTCTCATGAAATGGTGTTACCTTGATTCACAGCTTAAAGAAAATTTGTAATCAGTTTCAAACTGATGTGCAAAAGCAGAACATTTTGCAAATTTAGTTTTTCTCATTCCCAAATTGTTCAGGAAGGCTACCCTCTATTTTTTTTTTATAATGGAAAATTGATAATTCATTCACACAACATATAGACATAGCATTGTCCAGCTGGCTACCAATCAAAACTTCAGTTCACCTTCATATTGTCACATAATTTATGTTGTTGTTCGTGTTGTTCAAGACATGTCTCATAATTTGTATGTTAGTCCTTGATATGGAATAGACTATGTTCAACTGGGATTTATGTTTACACTATGACATTTTTAATGGTTTTTCAAAGCATCTATTTATCTGAGAGTTTCTTCCTCCGAAGCTAGACAAGTGGAACACTTTATACGGAACAAAACAACAGCTTACAAACACTTTCAGTTACCACTATATGGCATTGGGCCAAAGGGCAGGAGCCCATAGGTTGCTGAATCAATAACCAACCGACCATCTGAGTAGTAGGTTTGCAGTGTTTCTTCTTACATTTTGGAGAGTGCTGATGAAGGTGGACCTGATCCTCCTTGCTGCAGTGCAATGCTTTTCACATAGTTAGTCAAGCTACTGTCTCAAAGCCTGTTTCCAACTGCTTGACAAGAACATGAGGTTGCCATCTTGGTCAGAATGTTGTATCTAACATTGATGTGAGAACATTCACACTTAGTCCATTGCTTTAACGAAGTTAACTTGCTTATACTTTTTCTGTCCATTTTTGCTGGAATGCATTGCCTGAGGGGTTTCATGGAGTGCACTGTGTGTGACAAAGACAGGAATAGGGTGACTGAAACACTGAGAGAATGTCATGGGATGACCACTGTGTTATCTGAGCTCTCTAGGGTAGAAAACTCCCCAACAGATGGATTTATTCATATCAGAAGTTTGCAAATTGTTATCCAGTGTCATTATTGTCACGGATAATCTTTTTTTTTTTTTTTTTCATCTCCAGAAAAACAAGATATTTGCGCTTTTATTTCTGTGTCATATTTGGTGTATTTTTTTCTAGAAAAAAACTTTCAAAACCAAAGTGCTACTTATTTCACACTGATGTTTAGCCTGTGTGCTTGGTAGGACGTAGAACGTCCATGAGTTGGAGAGTCTTCAACAATACTAGGATTAACCACAAGTACCAAAAACACTGTTAGCAAAAGACTTAACGTTCACAAAAATTAGTTCCATGTATTTCTCTTCAGTTTCATTTGTGCAGGCAATGATCCTTAAGAAACAAAAAGAAAGTTTATTTGTAAATAATCAAGTAGCAAAAGTTCTATCTCTGTATTAACATGCAGGTCTTTGTAGTTGCGGAAGTGAAAATATACATTATTTCTCCAAGGCATATACTCTACATTATTTCTGAAAGGCTAAAAAAAGCATGGATAACTAAAAGAAAATAAACAAATAAGAAAATAAACTAATAAGACACATAAGAAAGAAACAGTTCTAATTCTTTTGTACCTTATTACTACAAGACGAGGGCTAGAGAGCACACAGCAGCGATATATAAAAGTGCTGGAAAAAGAGACAGGGAATGAAAAGGAGAAAAAATGCTGAACAGTTTAAGAGTAAAAAAAAATGTCACTAAAACAGAATGTTGTGAAAAACAATGTCATGGCACATAATGACAAGGAAGAATATGCTCTAACAACTTAGTGGTACATGGATTGATTAGGACCCCTTTTGCTTACCAAACATGTCATAAAAGGTAACTAACAAGAATTGTACTTGCAGCTGACAACATCTTCATATAAAAAAAACATTGCCATTATAATCAGCCAGTGCAAACGTTTGGATACAGGTTTCCTGTAAAGGGACCAGTTGCAGTTAAAAATCTGTTTCACATTGGAGTGAAAATATGAATGATATCATATGCTGTAAACAGGCTTTTTAAAAAGAGGCCAGCTGCATATGCTTCACATTGAACAAAAGGGTAAATGAAAACTGATACGGCAATTATATATATATCCTCCTTGCTCAGTTATGAATTGAAATAGTCATACAGGAAGAATAGTGGATAGATAAAATAAGAGAGATGCTGATATTCAGTTGAAATCAATCAAGAAATAGCACATAGTCTGCTTCATTTGATATTGTTACATCATCAATTAATACATTATACCACTGGCAAATTATCAGTCATCTCTGAAGTGATCTATAAATGCATCTCTTCATAGACTTCCACCCATATGCACTCTCTAAGTCATCAGAGTTTTTACTTGCAGCCAGTTTTTTGTTAACCTGAACTGGTGCAGCCACAGAATTAACATAGCAATACACAAGTGACAAAATCCAATGACAACATGCAGCTATGTATAATCCTTTTGTAAGTATAAACAATGTTTATTTACCTGAACAAAAATATACTAACGCTGAAATATTAATATATTTATAAACATACAGAACAATGTGTATGCATAAATGCCTCATATTGTTTCGCAGCTCATATGAGCTAATGAATTTGTAAGTTACAAAATATCTATCTTTCCCCAGTGTGTGTTGAAAATATGGATATTTCTAATTCAGGTTTCACCTTGGATGCTTAAATACAGGACACTTTCACAGAGAGGATATTTTGACAAGACGATAGCAGACTGTTACAACTAATTAATGCAATCAGGTTGATAAAAGTAATCTGATAAAGAAATGAATATTTCAAATACAAACATAGACACTGAATGAAACAGTGAAGCCTATTAGTTATCCAATTTCACCACTTCAGTTTTTTTTTTACACACATGCACATGTGTGGGCACATGCACACACACACACACGCATGCGCACACACATTCACTTTGACATTGACAAATGGCATTGTTTTGTAACATTTCACTGCTCAAAACAAAGAAAATGACCTAGTTTTAATAAATATAATATATATTTTAAAACATATTTTTGCTATTAGCAAAACACAGCCATGCATCTATATTAGTTTAGTTTAGTTTAGTTTAGTTTAGTTTAGTTTAGTTTAGTTTAGCTTAGTCAAAAAATCTATGTCATGGCACACGGTTTAACCCATAAGCTCTCTGGTCGTCTCCCTATTTTTGGAGAATCTCAGCACAATTCATCAACTCCATAGCACTGAAGAGGATCTTGTAATAAATTGGGTAGATTTTTAACATAATTTTGAATTTTGCCCGGGCAGCGGCCGTTAAGCCTACTCTTTTCGATTTCTAATTGCAGAGGGAGTTTTATCGTTTGCAACACTGCACACGGGCGTCCGATCTCTACTACCCTGAGGTCCGGGAAAATACAGGAAAGTCCATGTGAAAAAATCCAAGTCTCCACCATGATTTGAACCCGCGACCTCAAGCACCCAAGGCCGATGTCCTACTTCGAGACCACTCAGTATCCATATTATGTCATTTGACCATGACATCTATGATTTGATCAAATTGTGCATATTTTACTAAGTATGCACAGTAACACATTTAGGCATCAATAAAGTAGACATACTATAGCTAACCGATTTATAATCATGTGACATATGGATAATATGGCATGCAGAGCAAATATGAGTAGCCCAAGATGGCACAGCTACTGGAAACAACATACGAGCAATTAGTGTTGATTGATCTTTCTTTGTAGTTCATAGGTCAGAATGCCATTAATCTTTCCAAATCCATCTGTTCTCAACCTAGTTTTAGACTAATATTCATATATATACAACCATTTGATAGGGACAGTTTGTCAACGGCTATTTGATCAACTCTCTGACCTTGATACTAATTTATTTGACATTAGTATAAAGTTTAAATACTTCCTTGGATGATATTGAAAAGTGGTCAGGTAAAATGATAATATGTATATTTTATAAAAGAAAAAGATTGATACACACTTGTGATCTACCGCCCATTTATTTGTTTCATACACACATGTCAAAAACAATGATGTATAAATATATAAATACCACTATTATATAAACAATGAGTACAGTGATTAAAACTGTTTCAATTGGCAAAACAAAGTGTTAGGTTCAAGAGTTATTTACTTATAAGTAACAATAATACAAATGAACACAATATTATACACCATTAAGTACAGGTCATTGTAGAATTTCACTGACCACATCAAACATTAAAAAAAACAAACATAGTTTTTGTAGTCTAGAGATGTTTATCTTTCAATATCACTGCAACTATAGACTGGTTTAATATAACCAAGGGAAAAAATTATGCTCCGAGATCAACTTTATTAAACACCTGAGTAACATCCAAGTTGCAGAGAAGTGCACTCTTCTGTTTTAACTGAATCAATGGGGGACATAACCTTACCATGTTATACTGCAATTTATGAAGCTATTGTTGTTGAATGCTCACAATGAGTAACTTCACTCTTTTGTGCGCCCTGAAAAAGGAGTTAAGTGGTGGGTTGCAGTAGCTTTCCTCCCATCCTGAGCATTTTGATGAAGGTAGGCCAAGGTCCTCCATCTATAAATAAATATCAGAGCTTTTAAAGAGTTAGGGAAGGCAATACATAAAAAGAGAGGTACTGGTCACCCTACCTCACAAAATATAAATATAAGGCCTTGTTCAACAAAATATGTTCTACAGGACTACCTTTACCATTGTTACATATTCCCAAAAATATGCCTGGATGTAAAAAATTAACAAAATAAATAAACACAATTATTAAGTAGTAACCGCTATTTAATAACAGCAACACTTTTGAAAACTCTCACATTAGATAAAAACACAATAGATAAAGTGGGGCATTGCTAATAATTATCACCCTTTTGTTACAGGGAACTGAAAGGGGAGCAAAAAATAGTAACACTGTGACTTGCCAAGCATGTCATAGGAGGTGACTAAGTAGGGTTGAGTACGGGGACGGCTATCCAGTTCTATAGAAAGCAACAAGAAAGAGATACCAGGGCCACTTTATGCCATGTCAGATAATAGAATACAAAAGTGAAAACAAAAATTTTAAATGCCTGCCTACTGACAAGGAAGACAGCAGATTGAATTCCTGGTACCTTGTCTCAGATGTAATACCTCCAAGATAGAAGATAAAAGGTCACAAACAGAAGAACAGAAATAACACATAGTTACCAACTACATCAACCAAAAATTTTCATCAACAGCCTGGACACATGTTTATATGAATGACTCAGCAAAAGATACCATTGAAAACGGTGGAGGAGGCATCACTTTAAAACTGAAAAGTGAAGTATGCTTAGCAGCATTTGCCACTGGGAGATACTGCAGAAACTTTAGTGCAGAAGCCAGAGCCAAGTCGCTGAAACCCTTATAGACCACAAGGAACAGGCAGAGAAGCAAGTGGTATTCTCACAGACGCCTTCTCAGTGTTAATGGCTCTCAAGAACCAACAAAAAAATGAACTGGGCACTCTGGCAAACTCAATCGAAAGCCTGTCCCAGTGCTTCATAAAAAGTATAGTCTAGTGGATAACATCCCACTGCAACATTCAAGGCAACGAAGAGGCGGACAGGCTTCCTAGAGAGGGAAGAACACTGCAGCAGAGTGATACAGCAACCACATCTGATGAGACTAAAGCAGCCATCAGGGCTATGTACAGAGAAAAATAGACAAAGGACCAACCTGGCCATATAGAAAACGATGTCTACCATCAACTCTCCAGGCAAGATCAGGTGATCATTCTCTGGCTACGCACAGGACACAACAGACTGAGATGTCATCTATACAATAAGTTCAAGATTGACAATATGGATCATTGTACCCGTGGCACAGTCCCCATGACAGTAAAACACATTTTCCAGTCCTGTCCATTGTATACCAACAAAACAAGTAGCATTTGGCAACAGCCAGTGTCCTTCCTTGAGAAGCTGTAAGGAAGCGCACAGAGCCTTAGTTGACTGCTGCCTTCATTAGAGTAATTGAAGTCGAGGTCTGAAGAGGAACGAGGAAAAAGAAATTCCTGGTATATCATATCTTGTTTTTCTGTTGGCGGTGAAATAACAAACATATCCAGCACATGATGTGGCAATAACAGTGGCCTGTAGTCCTCAGCCTAAAAAAACCTGTGACTACCCCAGCAATGTGAATAAAGTTTTACAACAGTAAAAGTAAATAAGAAAGAAAGAAACATTGCCTGGTATTTCAGAGAACTGTACACACAAACTTTAGCTCTCTTATTTTGTCTTTGACACAGCAGTGCTTGCGGTTTTCCTCTTTCACCCAATATGAATATGACATTGTAGTGGTAGGATGTTTTCCTTCTTGAAATAACATTAGGGTTTTTTTTTTCTAGATCTTTCTTTCAAACTTGATGGCTACACCACAGAAGAAATTTTTTGTATTTGGTCTTTGTGATTGGTGAGGTGTGCATGCCATGAGTTGGAAAATCTGAAATCCTAGAAGACATGACATTGGGTAACTTCATCTAGAACATGTCCCACTAACTAATAAGGTCAAGGTTGCGAGAAAAAATATCTGAAGCTGAGTTCACTTCAACCAAGCCTTGTTTGAACTATTCACAGTATGTAGAGTTAAGCTATAATTTTAGTTTTCAAAACTGTAATGGTAATGAAAAAGAAACTCCTAACCTCATTTAATATGCATATTTTATTCTTCATTAAATTTTTTTATTTTAAGCACCAGAATTTAGACATATAGCTAACTATTATCAATATTAAATTTGATATCTCAAAGTTTTATTTTTGAAGCAGAGACCACAAATGTGGATGAATTTAGAAACACTTCTCTACAATAAATGAACACAAAAAACAATACATTTAAGCAAATAACACAAGACTTTAATTTACCCCCCAAAAAAATTCATATTGGTGTCTTATTTTAGCAGTGAAATGTAAAAATTGTGGAATAATAAGTTTTATTTTTGTAATATTATTTATGGGAAAGCATATGGAAGGAAGTGTGTGGTCTAGCGTTGTCAGCTTTTTTTTACAATTCCAACAGATCAGGCTCAAATCATTTCATAGATCGAGCATATTGTGAATTTGTTCATGGTATGGCCGCTTCTCTCAGTCAACCCAACTGTAAATATGTACACGATAAAGTCAGGGAACTATTTCAGAGTCACTGTAGGACCTACAGAATTCATGCTTTGTCATCTGCTTTTCAACAATGAAAGGGAATGAGAACATGTGGGGATGTCCAGGTCAAATGAAATTAGTTCTATTAATCCTTTTACATTTTTTCCAATATTATTTATATTAACTTCCTACATTACTGATGCCCATGAGAATAATTGGATGAAGTGTCAAGATAGGTGATGAATTATTTTCCAAAAAAAGTTAATTGGTCCCGATACATTCTCATAAAATTGTACAATAATAAGAGTTACTGATTTCGAAGACATTTTAAAATAAATATTGAAACCAGACAGAGTTTGTGTACTCGATTATCTTCAAGTGTCTTCAATGACTTCTTGGTTATTTTTTGCCAATTTTTCATTTTACTTTAAATGCTAAATCATTAGAAAGTAAACAATTAAATAGACAAGTAAAAGTTGTGACTGAATCTTTCAGGAGGAAACAACACATTATTACACAATCTTTCAGTAATAATAATAATTTTCTCACTGTTCCATGTGTAGAAGCATACGTCTGACACTACATTTTAGAAATGCCTGATTCCAATCATTTGCAGTGCAGTTTCATATCAGTAATGTTTTTAAAGGTTGCCAGCCCCATGCAAAACCCTCTTTAGGTACCTCTTATGACATGCAAGGAAGGAAACAGTGGGCCTATTTTGCTATTGGGAACAACTCAGGAAGCTTCTCAATACTTGATTCAATTATTTCATTTAATCTTCTATTGTATTCTGCTTCAAATAAAATGTTTAACAGCCACTTTTGACAGACAGGATCAAAATCTTCTTCCCAAAATTCTAAAAAACTATGAGGTTTTTTAAAAAGTGCATTTTTCTTGTTTATATTGTTTCTAGACATGTACAGAGTTACATTCAAGATTATCAGTTTGAAAATGACAGGTGACTTGTGAATGAATTTTTCAAAACCCCAATTTAAATGGTTAACTTGAAATGAAATTTTTTTTGATGGTCAAATGTGGTTAATTACACAAATAAATTAAGCTTAAAAAAATACAGTATTTATTTCAAAAAGACTAAAAAGTGTCTCAAAACATCCCTTCCATACAATTAAAAGGCCCTTAAGACAGTTCTTATATTCTATTATGTTTTAATATTTGTCTCTCAGAAGGAATCCAACAATTAAGAAAATGAATACGTGAAGAACAGCATATTTATTTATTCCAGACTTCTACTTACTATGAATGGTTCTGATTTAGTCATTATGTACCTGAAAGTCAGTGATAGTATATACTAAGTACTAAACATATACTGTTAATAACCTTGACATTATCTCAGCTATTAAAACGTATTGTTACATAGTTAAATTAAATCAAATAAATTGTTAGACAGCAGAACACACTTAATGTGAAAACACACTTAATGTGAAGAGTATACTAGTATTTGCTGTACTAGAAATGTTTAATGTTCATCTTTGGGGGTCTTTATGGTGAAGTGGTCAAGCTGTTTGCCTCGTGTTCAGATGGTTGGGGTTCGAAATTGAGCTGCGACGATTGGTTCAAGATGGTAATTTTGTAGGAGATTCCTGGGTTCATCGCTGGAGCTACAAAGTTCATGCTTTGTGTGATGCTCTTAGCAGGTGAAATACTGTTCTGCAAAGAGAGACAGAGCCATATGGGGAAACCTTAGAGGATGAAGTTGAGCATTCTCCTTCAGCCTTAGCCTTTTACCTTAGCCTATTGTTAACCTGACGACATGTAAATATTTTGAAGAATGATGTGTATAAAAAGAGGTGTAAATATAGATGGCAAGTGGCTCACCCATTTATGATTTGCAGATGACATCGTGTTCATCAATCATACAATTAAGGAAGCATAATAATCCTTGAACGACCTAAATGGGACCAGCAGCTGCTGGTCTGAAGATAAATAAAAGCAAAACAATGCCTCAGAAGCCCTTACTGCCCAAAGCAGGAAATCAAGATAGGAGAGGAAACAATCAAAGATGCCAACTCCTATATTTACTTAGGCCAAGAGATAAATGTCAACCACAAAATCTCTAGATGACAAAAAGCAGCTTGGTATTCCTTTAACTCCACTAAGCAATACTCTAATAGATGAACGACACCACGGCAAGTGCACACACTTTCAATTCCATGGTCATTCCAGCAATGGTTTACGGATGTGAAGTGTGGAACTTGCCAAAACAGATGCAGAGAAGCTCAGTCACTCAAAGAGCAATGGAACGGTGCACACAAACATTTTTAAAGTGGGATAAGATTTGAAACGAAGAAATCCAACATTGAACTTTGCTTGAAGGCATTGTGGAAGCAGCGATATCACGCAAACATCGTTGGGCTGGACATGTGGTACGCATGCCTGACAACATTTTGGTGGTCATATGCTTGTAGTGTCCATGGGGTCACCCACCTATGTGATGGCGTGATAGACTAACCAACGACCTAGGACCACATTGGTATAGCATTGCAAAAGACCCAGACGTATACAGAATATTTTGGCTTCCTCGTATACAGCACATCTGCCTGACTATCGCTGAGGACAATGTGATAATGTGATGTATATTAAAGTATCTATCCTGCCCACAGTGTAACTAGGACATGAAGAAGAAGCAAAGATTAGTATCACTGTAACCTACCAGGCATGTTGTAGATGTGGCTAAGGAAGACTGGGCATGGGGATGACTACTCCATCCTGTAGAAATGTTTAGCCACGAAGACCTCTACAGATAGGGACAGGACCACATTTTATGACTTAGGCATGTATCTGTTGAAGACCTAGTCCCAATAAAAGCTGAAAAGGTTTTACTTGATTAATTTGAAGCATCTTTCTGTATCTGCATGTATGCAATGGTGCTATTGCATTTATAAAGATGTATTTATGTGTGTCTGTGTGTGTATTAACATTCTCTATTTTCTGACAGTCAATCATGCTGTGTGGAAATTAATGCTCTCCATTAGCTCAAACAAACCGGCTAAAAAAAATAACTTTTGCGCTTTTATGAGAGATTTTAACCATCCCTTCAGGTACTGAGTGCACACAAAGGTACTTTCCAAATTCTTCAGATTCTAATCCATCAATAAAAAATAATTAATAAAGAAAGCATAAATTAATTTGTAAAATTGTCCTTTTTAATTTAATATGGTACATTTAACAAACCAACATATACAACATACACAAGATTATCTATACTGTTTTAAAAATGTTGACTGTAAAATCATAGTTCATTTCAAACAATAGATTTATACAACAAATTTGAGATTATTAATATTTACAACAGACTCTTTGATCACACTCACTTTGTCTGATAAACTTTTGATCACTGATAATCACATATACAAACTCTAATCATTTTAGATTATAATATCTGTCATCATTTAAGCTCACTAGTTTTCACACTCATAATGACAGAAATTCTTTCAAAAGAACTGAGGACAGCCCCAAAAATAAATATATATATACGTGTATATATATATATATACACATATATATATATATATATATATATATATATATATATATATATATATATATATATATATATCATGCATTATTGTGCAAATATCGCTGGACTGGACATGTCGTATGCATACCTGATCTAGATGGACATGGAGAATTACATTTTAGCCTGACAAAAGACCTATGTCCACACTGATACAGCACAACAAAGTTGCATACAAAGTGTTGTTGGCTTCCTCACATATGGTATACTTGCCGAATTGATCCTGAAAGTAATGTGTGTGTGTCTATAAATATATTGTCTCGCATCGTCTTTCCCGTAACCCTATTAGGTCCTAATGGCATCATATCTCGATATTGCTTCATGAACCATTTGTCTTCACTTCTGTCTGTCAAATGCCATAATCTTGTTATCTTTTAAGGTTTTGTCCGTCCACTGTTGAACAACATTTGTCCAGCGCCTCTTGTAATGACCTCTTTTTCTCTTGCCTAGGATTGTGCCTTTAAGTATCCTGTTTGATAGTCCACTCGTTCATATTACATGGCTGTACCACTAAAGCTTGCATGATTTTAACACTGATAGTACGTCTTGATAAGGTCAGACAGATTGTATCCTTGTGCTGTGTATACTGACATTTGTGATACGGTCCCTATATATTATTCCAAGTATCCGTCTGAACCATCTCATCTCCATCACCTGAATATTTTGCTACAATTCAGCATTCAGTGTTCATGTCTCACACATGTAAAGGTAAACAGTATACGTGTGTGTATATATACGTACATACACGCACACACAGGTTTCTCAGAAAGTAATGCCCCACATTTTTTTGTTCTCAAACTATTTATTCACAATGTATGAAATTAATGCACAGCAAATCTGAATGTTTCCTTAACACTTGCTATTTTTCAACATAATCTATGTACACTTCTATAGCCTTGAGAAAGCTGAAACAAGGACACACATGATTTTTCTATTTCAGCTTGTTTCCTGTTGACCTAGCCACGTTACTTTGTCAAGTGTGAGACTTTAAGGAACCCATCTTGTGCATACCTTAGAATGTTTTAAACATTTCTATCACTCTTGCATTGCAAACTAATAGATGTAGGGTTAATTTTTAGCTGGCGATAAGATGATCCTTTACTTAACGTCTTTATACTGGTTCAGAAGATTCTGCAGAGTCTGTATAAACCACGAATAATGGTATTGGTATGCTGCAACATGTCTAGGCTGGTGGCTGTGAAAGGATGTCTGGACTGCAGTTGATCATGTAGTTCCATCCCAACACTTCTGAAGCTTTAGCTTTCTGAACCTAGCATCCAGCAGTGCTCTTATCAGATGCACAACTGCTATATACAGTAGACAACCATTTGTGAATTCCTCAACTTGTTGCTTGTAACGTGTGGTGCGAACAGGCATAATTTTAACTGGCTATTACAACTCCAGCCAGTGCAATTACGCACATGTATGTAGAAAACATCAATATTTCTATTCTGAGATGAGAAAAATAGATGGGGCAATACTTTCTGAGCAATCCTTGTGTGTGTGCTTCATATGTGGATGTATGTATGTATGTATGTATGTATGTACGCACGCACGCACGCATGCACACACACACATGTGCGCGCATATATACATACACACATTTATACAGATAAATACTTTTAAGACAATTACAGAGTTACAAATAAATATTTACAAGCAATGACCCCATATACGGCCACATAAACTGTAAAAGCTGTAAGAACAAAGAGAATAAATGAACTGACTCTTTTGCAACTACAGTGATTAACAAAACAGAATCAATAATTTCATCTAATAAAGGAAAACAATTGTATAGAATTTACAAATTATAATATTCAAATGCCATTGTGAAAAACTGACCCTGATATTGTTGATACATTGTTTTAAAAAATTCTTTAGCATTTTCATATTTTGCGATAAAATTACTTTAGCATGCAGTAAGAACAACATGATAAGTAAATTTGTTAGAAATAAATTAAGAAAATAACCAGCTAGCAGTACATTGTAGTTGTTATTACAGAACAAATTTAAGACAGAAGATGAAGGACATTTTTTAAACAAATGGAGATGGGGACAGCGTGGGCTAGAGGTTAAGTGTGTGAAGTGACACGGCTCACAAACTGAAGGTGCAGGATTTGTTCCCCATCACAGTACCAGCCATTACCCCATGTAAGCAAACCCTTAGAAAATGCAGGAGGAAGCAGACCCTTACATAAAATGCATTCTGAAGTCAGATGCACTGGGCTGACAGGCGCAAAATAAAACCATAGTGCAACGCACTTGGGGAATAAAGAAATAAAGCGAACGCCAAAAACAAAATAAAAATGAAAATGTGAGACAGACATGAAAGAAAAAGGAAGACTTGGAACAAACTAACAAAATAACAAGTACATCCATTATAATGTATATAGCCTCTTTCTTCAATTTATTGCATTGCACACCCTTGGCAAGTGCACATTAGCCATATTAATTTGAAAGAAAGCACTATAAACAATACCCCATCTATGATATTAATTAAAGTGAGAACAACCTGTTTTACTGGGGATCAGTAGAAGACTACAATTTATAATCTGTGTATCTTCTGAGACAACTTATATACATTTTAAGAATATAGTTGATAAAATAAGTTATATACAGCAAAATGTAACTAAAATGTGATAACTGGGGTCCATACAAATATGGTGCGTCAGATGTGATCTATGTCCCTTATTACTGGTTGAATAAACATCGAGGACCAAATGACAATGTATCCCAGTATCCCAGCAAGAAGGGGTGGAACAACAGGTGACACTGTTGCCTCCCCCCCTACCCACTGAAATCCAAAATACCCCATATGTTTTAGGATGTGTACATTCTAGCAAGTAAGAGTTGCTATAAGCTCTAGCCATGGGGAAGGAAGCTGAGCTGATGCAGAAGCTGTTGGGCTGCTACTTGAACCTGGCAAGAACTGTACACTTCATCCTAGCAATGAGACAACAGATTTAGCATAACCAAATGCAGCAGAAGAAGACATAAAGTAATGTTGTCAAAAAAAAATCCATTATTTTCAGTTTAATAGTCTGTGATAGTTTAATAATCATTTGTGAAGAATATGTCTAGTTTAGCCATATGGCAATTATTATGTGATTCTAAACACAAAATAATAAATTGTAGTCATTTTACTATATAAAATGAAATCAACACACGCAAAAGTAGTTCAGCTAAATAAGAGAAACAAAAATCACTTTTACATTTATTTAAAATTGAAGCATTTGCTCTGAACATAAACATAACACTGACTTTCAGCAGTTTTATGAATATGAAAACACAATTATGAAACTGGCTGTACTAATTATTGCACAGAGTATAAATTTATTTTCAATAAGGTTGTATTAACCTGTGGTCTAAAGTTTATCACTTCTGAAACAGCTGTATCTCATGCTATTCTCCTTTGCAAGTTTCCAGCAAAAGCTACAAAGAGTGTGCTCCATCTAATGGACTATTATCAAATAGACAGTTTCATACTAATAGCTAACATATTGTTGCTATCAACAAATGCATTTGATTGGCTTAATATATTTGTCAAGTATTGAGGGAACTCATTAAAATTAGGGCAATAGTTGCAAAAGTGTTAATAACACCTATGAAGTAGTTTGTGTAACTTTGTACTGATGAAAGAGAATTATTACAAGCAATTTATATCTGCTAGATGTATGTGCGTATGTATGTATAGCTGCATGTATGTGGCCTTTTGAAGATTAACTTGACTTGACTTAGTTGCTCCACTTGTACCATGGGTTACAGAAGTCTTCTGTTTTTATTCCTGTAGCTTATAGTTGTTACAGGATGGGGTAGCCAGCCTAATGCCTAATCCTTCTTAATTTATAGAGCACGCCTTGCAGTGTTACTACTCTTCGCTCCAATTCTCTAGTCATCTACATGGGTAATTGAAGCTTAACTATGTTTCTAACTCTGCCAAACTCCATACATTAAGTTTTTATTCCCAGCATTACTTACCTTAGGTAAGCCACAAAAACTTCAACAAATATAAACCAGTCGATTTAGAGGAAAATTTAATTCTAGCATCCATAACAAAAGCAGGTCCTCTGTTATGAGAATGCCAAAAAAATTGCCTCGCTGATGCACCTGTTTTCTCCTAGGAATATCTCCAAGTTCAGTAGCTGGAACATTCTTACTATATGTGACAAGGAAAGACTGAACAGGTGGCAGCAGAAATGCAGAAGTACAATAAAAGACTGCACAGGTGGCAGCAGAAATACAATATTGCTATTCTAGAGTTGGCAGAGACACGATGGACAGAAGTTGAAAGGGTGAAATTGAAACAGGGGAATTGTACTCTGACTTAGGCCCACACCATAGTGACGATATGGTCCTCATGCTTTCAAAGGAAGCACAGAAGGCACATAAAGAATGGGAGGCAGTAGGACCTGGAATTATACTGGCTACTTTAAAAGTTGCCAAAAAAGAAGATAAAGAAAAACATTTTCTATTTTTATGCACCTACCAAGAACAAAGAAGACTCAGCAAAAAAATAATTTTACTTGAGATTTCAAAGTGTCATGGACAATAGACGAAGAAAATACATTTTGACCTACATGCTAAGGTTGGGAATGACAACATTGTCTGTGAAGAGATCATGGACAAACATGGAATCGAGACTAAAATGATAATAGAGGATTACTAATGGACTACTTTCTGTGTTTTCAATGAACTGCCTATTGATGTAGCATGTTTCCATATAAAAGGATCCACAAAGCAACTTGGATGTCACCAGATCCCATTACAGAAAACTAGATTGACCAAATAAGTATAAATAAGAAGATAAGATTTTGCATGATGTAGAAGTATGTAGAGGATCAGATGTGGCATCAAACTATCATCTTCTGATATGCAAAATTAAAGATGAAGCTTAAAATATTGTACAATAATTCAATGTGGGATTTCTCAGAAACAAAGTCATGCAAGATCAATTTAAAGTCTTGATATCAAATAAATATAATGTGTTACAACAGCTGGAAGAAATAGACAATTCAGAACATCATTGCAACAACAAAAAAATATTTGGAAAGAGATTTGTGAAGAAATTCTGGGGAAAAGTGAAATACAAGTCAAAGTTTGAATAGCAACTGATACTATTTCAAATATATCAAAGATAAAGTTAAAAAAAATAAAGAAAGCCGACTTGAACCAGATGTATCAGAGCCAAGGCTCAGGAAATATATACTGTAGCTATGTGCCATTGGTTACAAAATAATATGAGCCTAACACCATATTTCCTATGCGCCCATGGCATGACAGGATAGTTTTTTAATAAAGAGATCAAAATGAGCATGAGAAGTTAAGAGATAATATATTGACAAATTGACAAAAGAAGCAGCAGAAGCTGCTACAAATGGGAATGTGAAAGGTCTGTACACCAGAATGAAGAAACTTGTGTAAAAATATAAGAAAGTACATGGCTTTATTAAAGATAAAGTAGTCCAGTTTGGCAGAAATTGTTTTTTTCGCTCCTACATGTACAGAAAGTAATGGCAACCTACCGTACTGCATACTTTGCCAAGAAACTTATAACACCCAAATAGGTTGGTGGTTGTAAGAAGCGTCATTCTGCAAAGGACATTTTTTTAGTAATTTTACTTGACAACATGTAAAAGCAAATAAAGAGATGGGCGTTTTAATGAACGTGTAAATGGACCTGCTGCACAAAGAGAAAATCAAGAAAGCAATTTGTTTCTGAAAATGTTAGTCACTTACCCAGATAGTATCTCGGCAGGTTATGTAGTCAAGTTGTAGAAGAAGGAGAATTTGGATCAGTGTAAAAACTGTAAAAGCTTAATGTATTATTGATGTCTGGGAAGATTTTGAAAAGGATCATATTAGAGAGATTATTAAAGAAAGTAGATAAGCAGTTGAGGGATGAATAGGCGGCTTTTGGTTAAATTTAAAATCATGTGTAGATCAGATAGCTACTGTTAAACAAAGTGTGGAAGCAGACTATAATAAGTGGAAAGAAATATTTTTTTTTTATCAGTAACCAGAAAAATATTAGGCAGGATAATAATCAATGGAATATCAACTGCACTAGACACAAAGTTGAGGAAGAAACAAGCAGGGATCAGAAGGAGCAGAAGATGCAAAACTATATCTTCGTCCTCAGAAACAGAGTAATGCCCAGAATGGCAAAGGCATATTATATTATTACATTATCCTCTGTATCAGTCCAGCAGATAGATGGGCTATATTCTGTATGCATCCTGATCTTTTTCAGTGCTGTACCAATGCGAGCATAGGTCTTTGGTTAGTCCATCTTGTCATTGTATAGGTGGGTAACCCTGTGGATGTGTATAGGCATATGGCCACAAAACGTTGTTCTACATGTCTATCTGTTGTCAGGCATGCATACCACATGTCCAGTCCATTGATGTTTGCGTGATATCACTGTTTCAACAACGTCCCGAAAAAAGTTTTATGTAGAATTTCTGCGTTCCTGATTTGATCCCATATAAATATTTTTAGTACATGCTGTTTCATAGCTCTCTGAGTGACTGAGCTTCTCAGGATCTGTTTTGTGCAAGTTCTACAGTTCTCATCCATAAATTATTGCTGGAATGACTATGGAATTGAAAGTGTGTACTTTCATCATGGTGTCTTTCATCTCTTGCAAATTTAATGATCGATTTTGTGGTTGGCATTTATCTCTTGACCTAGGTAAATATAGGAGGGCATCCTCAATGGTTTTCTCTCCTAGCTTGTGGTCCTGCTCTGGGCAGTAAGGATTTCTGAGGCATTGTGTTTTACTTTTATTTATCTTTAGACCAGCAGCTCTGCTGACCCCACTTAGGTCATTCAAGGATTGCTATACTTCCTGAATTGTATGACTGATGAGCACAATGTTATCTGCAAATCATAAATGGGTGAGCCACTCACCATTTATATTTACACCTCTGTTGATCCAATATAATTGTTGGAAAATCTCTTCGAGACCGCTGTAAACAGCTTTGGGGAGATGATGTCACTCTGTTGGACTGCTCTTGCTATCAGAACACAGACTGGACGGTGGTATATCATGATGGCAGTATTGCAGTCTTTGTTAGTTTCCTCATTTAGTGTGATATAGGTTTAAGAGTTGCCCTGGTTTCTAAGATCTTGTGCCACAATATTGGTCCCAATATTGTCAAAGATTTTCTCATAATCAATAAATACAAGATACAAGGGTATGCACAGAACATATGCTCTCTCCATCAGTTGATTGATCATGTGGAGGCGGTCAATGGTGGAGAACCCTTTTCTGAATGTGGCTTATTTTGGTGTTCATCAAGTTGCCTGTTGATTCTGTTGGCAATGGCTCTAGTGAATATCTTGTACATTATCGGCAACAGGCAAATTGGACGTTAGTTCCCAAGATGTTCAGTATCTCCCTTTTTGTAGATGAGAACACTATCTTGGGACTTCCACTGGTCAGGAATTTGTACTGAATAGAGGCATTTATTGAACAGCTTTAACAGATGATCTACTAGAGATTCTTCCCATGCCTTAAAGAGGTCTACAGTTATTCCATCTGATCTGAAGGAGTGCCTGGTTTTGACTGTTTAATGGTGTTCAGAATTTCATCTCTTACTGTGGCAAAGACAACTTCATACATTTTATTGATTTAAAAAAAGACCAACAGCATATGCCTGGATAGTCTATAGATGATACTATGAGCTTATGGTATCCTTAGCCTCACTGGGTCATTTCTAAAAGGCTATATAACAATTTGTAGTATTGAACAGAGCAATCAAACTTTTGCTCATTATCAACCATTCTCTCGTCATTGACTGAAACTGTCATTGACTGGAAGATGTGACAGGTCACAGAGGACTCCGCATGAGAAATAAGATGGATATCACTTGCTACACTGAGAGATCTAGAGAATGCAGATGACATTGCATTATTTGCACACTCACACCAACACATTCAAGAGAAATCAGAAAGATTGAGAACATATAGTCAACAAGTGGGATTGAACATTAATATAAAAAAAACAAAAGTTATGACACTAAATATATTAAATGCCACATGGGGTTGAAGATGCAGCAGAGTACAGAAAAACAAGAATACAAAGGACAATTATTTAGCAGCTGGACATACAAGGACAGATAGACAGACTAATATATGCAGCAGCAAAGGTGAGATAACAGATTAGTGTTAACAAAACAAAGAAAATGAAAATAAATAACTACTAGGTGGTGAGGGGAACTGAAATGCTAGCCCAGTCAGGCACAACACAATGACCAGGATGTCACATCAGGGTCAATACACTGACCAAGACTCCCAATCTCTCTTCCATGTAGCGTCCCACGGAAACAGGCTGTTTTCAAGACTGACGAGACATGAATCGATGGGATCCCTGAAGTAGTGAGTGCCATGCAGATGAAGCCAAGCATAGCACAACTGCTTGGAAGACCGCAGTCCACCTTCATCAGTATGCTTGGGATGTGAGGAAAACTACTACAACCGCCACTTAATGCCCTTTTCAGGCTGCACAAAAGAGTAAACTTACTCCTTGTGAACATTAAACAACAACAACAACTAACTGATGCATAGTCAGTCATAAAGACACTCAGAAACCCATAAGAACACTGAACACAGTCTTGATGAAAATGTCTTTAAGGTTGCAAAAAACTTTTTCGTGGATACCATCACTCTGTAACATTTAAGGAAACAAAAAATCCACCAGTCTAGCCAAAGAAGGAGTGCAACTGATACAGGAAGAATACCTGGTCAACTATGGACTGATACAGGAAGAATACCTGGTCAACTATGGACTGATACAGGAAGAATACCTGGTCAACTATGGACTGATACAGGAAGAATACCTGGTCAACTATGGACTGATACAGGAAGAATACCTGGTCAACTATGGACTGATACAGGAAGAATACCTGGTCAACTATGGACTGATACAGGAAGAATACCTGGTCAACTATGGACTGATACAGGAAGAATACCTGGTCAACTATGGACTGATACAGGAAGAATACCTGGTCAACTATGGACTGATACAGGAAGAATACCTGGTCAACTATGGACTGATACAGGAAGAATACCTGGTCAACTATGAAGAAACAAAAGCCATAATAGAGTACCTCATCAAAGATTATTTCGAAAGTTTAAATCACATGGAATAGGTGGGGAAGTTGCCAAATGGATTGAAAATTGGTTAACGGGAAGAAGGCAGAGGGTGGGCATAAATAAGGAGTACTCTGAGTGGAGTGAAGTGAAAAGTGGTGTTCCACAGGGCTCGGTTTTGGGACCAATTTTGTTCTTGATATATATAAATGATTTGGACATTGATATGAGATCCATGATTGCAAAATTTGCTGATGACACAAAACTATGCAGTAGTGTCTCATCTAAAGCGGAAGTGGATATATTGATGTCGGATTTAGATAAAATTCGAGAATGGTCTGTAAGCTGGCAAATGGAGTTTAATGTAGATAAATGTACAGTCATCCACATGGGTAGATCCAATATGGAACACAATTACAGAATGGGAGAAAACAATATCAGAAAGATAGATAAGGAAAGGGACCTAGGGGTTATTATAGATCATACAGGAAAGGTGAGTGAGCAAGTTAAGGTAGCAGTGAAAAAGGCAAATGCAATGTTAGGTATGATAAAAAGAAATATTAAACATAGGAGCAAGGAAGTGATCGTCAAACTGTATAAAGCTTTAGTTAGACCTAGATTGGAGTACTGTGTACAGGTGTGGAGTCCTTATCATAGAGGGGACATAAACATGCTAGAAAGAATACAAAAAAGAGCGACAAAGATGATAGTGGGATTCCAGAATTACAGTTATGAGGAACGACTCAGAAAAACCGGCCTACAGTGTCTCGAAGAGAGAAGAATTCGTGGTGACTTAATTCAGGTTTATAAGATGATCAGAGGAATCGATAAATTAGACTATAACAAGTTTTTTAAAATACAGCCACCTACAATAACACGAGTGCATAGCTACAAGCTGACTAAAGAGAGGTCCAGGTTAGATATTAGGAAATATTTTTTTAGTCAGAGAGTGGTGTCTGCTTGGAATGCATTGTCAGGGGAGGTAGTGGAGGCAGGGACAGTTAATGCATTTAAGAATAACTGGATGCCATAGCTTTTAGAGCAAGGTGATGTAAGTGTAACTGGTTGTATACAGACTCTGCAGGGTCTTCTAAACCAGTATAAAGACGTTAAGTTAAGTTAAGTTATAATAAAAAGGAAATGCACTGTAAAGTGGCAGAAAAAAAACCCAAAACACCACGCGGAAGACGGGTACTAACAACTCTTCAGAAAAGATCAAGTTATCTATCATACTTCATCTCGGAACTGACCATAACAGAATGAGACTCCACCTATACACCAAACTCAGGATAGGTACCATCAGTTTATGTTACTGCAACTTGGCAGACATGACAACAGCACATATACTTCAGGACTTTCCCTTGTACATATATCTGAATAGAAGGATGTGCCCATGCCCCCCACCCATTGAGAAGAAACTATTCAACTGTATTGAGACCCTGAAAAAGACAGCAGACTTTACTGAGGAATCTGAAGTCCCAGACTAAATGAGCATTGATTACAGAAAAAAGAAAAGAATAGATGACAAAGAGACCCCCTAAAGATTAATGGTCTGAAAATTGAAGAAGTGCCCCTGCCAAAGACGGATGTGTCGGACCGAAAGGTCAAAATATTGCAGTCAAGCTGTAAACTAGCAACACAATGAATTCCGTTCTCCAGACTTCATCCTGTTACTTGTAAAGCTCTGTTCAGGGCTTGGTAGCGGGAGATTGAGAACGAACACAGAAGAAGAAGTGCAAAATGTTACCTATTTAGGAAGTAACATTGATAAAGACAGGAACAAACCAAGATTTGTTCACATACTTAGGGAGCACGTTATCAGCAGGCAGAGAAATTACAGCAAAAATATAACAAAGATGTACTAAGGGAAATCAGATCATTGGACAATTAACTCCAATTCACTTAATTGGAAGCATGTGACAATAACTACCAAAAGAGCATTATATAAGACGATTTTCATCTAAAAAAATGCTATCAATGCCAAATCTGGGTACTAATATCAATTGTAAAATGACACATATTAAAAGCAGAAATGAAATGCCTGCGAAAAATATTTGGCGTAACAAAGAGAGACATGATAAAAAACAACGGCATAATTAGACTAGTGGGAACAACACCAGTATTAGACTACATCAAAGACAGTCCATGAAAACGGTGGCTTACAGAAAGATCTGAGATGGTGAATGCCACTATGCATGAGGTACACAGATAGACTCTAGAAAGATCTTTTCATAACCTGACGCTGAAAGGCATAACAAGACAAATGATAAAAGAAAGATGTTTGCTTTCAACTCTCTTCACCCAATATGGAACTTGGCAGCATTCTCCATGGAGAACAAGATTAGGCTAACACGAATGCAAAGTTATTCCAGCTGTATGGCTCGGAGACATGTTATTAAGAGTATCACATCCAGACTGCAGACCTTCATTAACATTGGTCTTCACTGCACACCTCCTGCTAGATGGTCAGAGGTAATGGCAAAGACATGACAATAACCAATGCAGCAGGAAATCGGAAAGAGAAAATGGGAATGGATAAGACATACTCTCAGAAAGAAACTGGACAGTATAACCTGACATGTGCTGGATTGGAACCCACAGGGGAAGAGATGAGTGGGAAGGCCAAGAAACACCTGGCGGAGAATTGTCTTGGAGGAAGTCAATTTAATCAGTATCTTGTGAGTGGAAATCAAGAAGACAGCACAGAATAACAGCGGATGTAGAGCATCAGTTATAGTCTCATGTTACAAGAAGAAACAGATAGATATATGGTGATGAAGAAAATGTAAAGTTTAGAGTTCTACATGATGAAGAGCTTTCAGAGCCCTTTGAAAGAAGAGCTGGTGTGATAGGGATGTTTCTAATCACCAATTCTCTTTCTACTTGCTTTGCTATTAACTGGATTATGAAGAACACAATTTTAACCTACAAAATGAAATTCAATGGCATTTGACAAAATCATTTGATGATCTAGACTTCAGCGATGACTTGGCTCTTCTGTCTCACAATGACAACCAGATGCAAAATAACATAAGTATACTTGATTAATGGTCACACAAATTAGGTGTGATGATACACAGAGAAAAAAACCAAGATTATGAGAAAAAAAAGCATCCTATTAACAATCAGACTGTTTGGCGAGACACAATACTACAAGAGGTGGAATCATTCATTGATCTTGGTAGGAATATAGACAAAGTTGGAAGTACAAATAGATATCTAATTAATAATACAAAATCTGAAAGGGGCTTTCATTGTTTTATTGAATTTATGAAAATTGAAAAAAATTAAGTCAACCCCAAAAAAAAACAGTTCTACAACTCCAATGCAAAGTCTGTCCTATTATACAGCTCTGTAACATGAAGGTTATTGAAAATGGTTGAAGTTATCCTCAATGTGTTTCTGTGCTGTTACTAATATGGAATTGTTTGGAAAGAATGGGACAAATACAATATAAAAGAGCTGGAGTTCAATACGACACATTATGGAAAGCAGCTGATAGTCTCTATTCTAAAATCACCAAGGAAAAAGGTGTTGAGACAGATCTACACTAATGAAAAAAAGATCTTGCAACAAACATAAAGGCAGCAGGAAAACATGACCAGAACTGAAAAGGATGGCAGGGCAGGATGAATTGGTGAGTAGTTATTAAAGACCTGTGCTCTGCATGGAGTTGGAAGGTTTTGATTGATTGAGTGATTGCTGACCTAAACTCTCTACATAACATATGATGGAACAATACAACACTGAATTGAATAACATCAGCTAAGAATGGTTTGTGTCGTTTACAGCGTTTCTCCTCCCCCCCCCCCCCCCCCACCCCATTATACCTGGACATATAAGTTATTAAGACAGACTGTGTTAGATTGAAACAACAAAATCTGAATGCAGAATGACAAAAAAATCCTACCATAAATAAAGAAATATAGTTGTCTTTACTAAATACTTAAACTATGAAAATGAAAAATACAATTCAAATCCCTGATATGTCCATAAACACAATGTACCCTTAGGAAATATTTACTAGTAAATATATTTTATATGCATCTTTTGATTATATTTTATTGCTCAATTTTTATCTGTTGTAAGCTGAAAGGCAGCTAGCTGTACATCTGAATGGAAATGCTAAATAAATCTAGCTTTTATGTGCTCATTGTTTTGATATGAGGTAGTTTAATTGTGGTTTAGGACATACATATGGCTCATATTATTTGCAGACCTGTCTCATAGCAACCATTATAAAACATATTTTGTATTTCACAATAACATCATTGGATGTTATGCTTTCTGTGTTTTTACAAATATTAATGTTATAGTATCATCTATATGCAAACAATCTTGTTAAGTCAATCATTATAAAACAAGAACACAGCAGTATATGTACTTTAAAAAAAACCAGCCAGATTCTTTGCTGTCTTGTTGATGAGTCATACAACATCAGTAATCATCATAGACATATCTAAGTTTCTTTTTCCCCCTTCCATTTTTTAACTGAAAGCATAAGAAATTGTAAGATAATGTAATGAAACTCTTTCCAAATTCTTATCACGCATGATCTTTAATTAATTATTTCATCGTACTCAATTCAAAATACGATTTGATCATAAAAGAGTGAACAACAAAGGAGTGAACAATAAAGATTTTCTTTGGGTTTTATTTATCTATGATAAGCCATAGAAAACTGTCACTGACAACAAAATTGTTCTTTAACAGTTAGAGAGAGAATAACTGCTCGGACCATCTGTGGTAATGGAATGCCACAACACAAGCATAATGAATACAATGTCCATTTGACCCCACTGTGTATTGTCCTTTTGACCCCACAGTGCATTGTCCATTCTGCATGGTGGACATTATTTGATGATGAAACATTCGGATAAAGACATTAAAACTGTACATCCTGTTCAGTAAATATTATCACGAATGATTCATTTTGAATGTCTTCTTTCTGTTCATCCTTGGCATCTAAGATTACCCGTATAGATGCAAACCTCTTTTGACATTGGATCTCTAACCATCTGAAATAACAGACAGCAAACGAAATAGCAACATCCAAGAAAGTATTCAATCAAACTCTTTATATGATCTAGGGTTTTATTTGGTTTCCATTCCATAATGAGTCTTCTTCCCCAGAACTGAATACTGAGCAGAGTAATGTATTTATATTCAGTGTTTGAATGTCCTTTTTGCTCGGTGACAGTAAACTGATGAGAGAGCATGGAGCAATGTCATCTGATATTGCCCATGTTAACAGTAATGGTTTCTGTGTTGTACTTTGATATGCAGAACCAGCTTAACTGTTTTGCTGCCGCAGTGTGAGACAACTTCTTTTGTTAAATCAAATCCAGTTATGTTTAAAAGGCTGATGTAATCTCACACAGCTTGTTTGACTGTTCACAGCACAATGTTTATATAATAAACATATTTTGGACAACTGACGCTGGAAACTGTTGAGTACATCGTAGACCCGCACAAGTTGATACTATTTCTTGCCACATTTCTTGCATGTGCATTTCCGAATCATTGGAAGCTCATAGATATAATTAGAATTATCATCACAATATAGTCGGACTTTCCTGTTTTTAATTTTCTTAGGGTTGCAGCAATAGCCGCTCTGACAATTGCCTTCGCAGCGACGAAATCGAATGCGTGCTTTTGACCTGCACTTTGTGTTTGGATCAATGAAATAGTCCTTGAATACAACTGTGTTGCAGGTTGGTGCTGAAAAGGAGGAAATATTTTGAATACCAGGATAATAATGTTGGTTATATTATATTTTCACAATGTTTTTTCACTTGTTTGGGGTCTTAATTTGAAATGCTTTAATTCAATATAACATAAATCACTCGTTTAATTATCCTTTCTTTCACAGTTGTCCTTGTGCTCTATCTACTCCACAAGTTTTACCAGTGAATAATTTTACAAAATTGCCAAGAAAAGCTTCTAAAATGTAAACACATTATAGTTAACTAAAATAAAACTTTAAAAAAATGTTGATATCATGACAAATATAAACTAACCAAGGATTTGCTACTTTGGAATGAACATCTTATCCTGACAGCTTACATTCTAACAAAAATCATGACACTACTTACCACGATCACAATATGTGCCAGCAAAGCCCTGCTTACATTTGCAACGATAACCAGATTTCTCTCGCCGTGGTAAGCATCTGCCATTTTGGCACAAGTGATTTTGACAAGGGTCAGTGCTGACATATTCACAGCCTGGTGTGATCTTGAAACGGTCATTGGAGGTCAACAGATCAACTTGTTTACTATTTATGTACACCTTAGCAAAACAACCTGTTTCAGAATAACCAATGAAGTACAGTTTTAACTTTATAACAGAAAAGGCCACTATAAACAAAAAAGGAATTTGAAGCTGCTCTGATATAAACATGACCCCAAGTTATTAACTGAAAGCAGTTATTCTAACCATTGAATTGAAACTACTAAGAGAACACACTATTTTCAAACTGTTTTTGAAGTTCTTAACTCAGATTGTGAACATTGTTTTGTTGAAAAAAATTAGAACTTTACTAATATACACATCACATGCTACTCAAATTGTTGACAAATAAATTTATAGCAATCTCCATTTTGAACTTGATGTAGGTACAATTAAGATAAAGGCAAGTGTCATCATCATTGTCATTTATCCATCTGGCTCTCCTCGAAACATAGAGCACCAACAGATGCTCTTCATCTATTCTGTGCCCTCTTCTTGAGTTTTGTCTACGAGACCCCGATTGAACTGACTTTCTCTTTGGCCAGTTTCTTTCTGTTCTATTCGTTTTTTCCCATCAATATATGTTTGCCATTTGCTCTGCCTATCTAACCTGAAGTATGCAAAAAAGACTGTTAATAAAGGTCTGCATTCTGGATGTAATACTCTTACATTCGTGCTAAACAGCCTAATTGTATTCACCATGGAGACTACTTCAGAGTTCCACATTGCATGAAGAGACTTGATAGCAAATCTGCTTTTGTTAATCCTGTCTTTAGCATTTTTGGTTTGTTTTTCTGTCAATTTGGTTTTTGGAGCCAATCTGGTGAACACCACATGGTCTTATGTACACTTCTGGGTAGGACGATGGTACCTCATATAACCAGGTCTTTAAAGTTACAGAAGTTAAGAAAGCTTTCCTCCTTTTTGTTTCTGTTGTCATTTTTTCCCATTATCAATTCATAATTGCTGTTATCTGTTCTAAACTTTGCATTCATTTAGCTTTCTCATAATTATCTTGATATCCTTTCTCTTTGTCCAGAGTTCCTTGGAGCACATCAAAGAATACTTGTTCGGTATTTTCATAGACTATTGGCGCATAGTTTTGCATGATTATTGTTTTCCTCTTGTGATTTTTAGTGAACTTTTGCCATTATTATTTTGAGTAATATTGGTTACCATTCTGTAAGTTCCTTAAGGACAAGTGTTATACTAATACATATCTTGAAATCAGAAAATGATAACCAAAATGACAAATATAAACATTAAAAGAAACAAAAATAAGGAATTTTACAAATTTGAAATATTACTGACCAATAAAGCTGGTGCCATCCCTGATATGCCATTTCTTGAATGCTTGAGCATTGATAGCGCTGGGCAATCCACCAATGTAAAGAGATTCATGAAGGTCAAGGTGAGTACGTGAGCCCTCATTAACAATCGTGCGTGGAAGGTTATTCTGGTCAATTGTCATGGTGAAATTCTTCTGATGAATGACCATAGTAACTTGATGTATCTGACCATCATCCACTCTCTCATAACTGAACATGGTGGACACGGGGTAGTTGCCCACATCAAAACTGACCCTTATTCGTCCCCTGAAGAGCTCAACAGCCACATGTTGCTGGTCACCAGCATACAGAAGAATTCCATTGTGGCTCTTAGTTGTGAAAGTAATGGATATGTTGATCTCCTGGCGGAAATCAATCTTATGTAGCTTCACATAAGAATCAGCTTCTTTAAATGAAACACTTGACAGTTTTTCACATTTCTTGCCTTCAAAACCTGAAAATGAAACAAACCAAGTGTCAATAATTCCGTCTTCTAGCAACAATAACAAAAGAATTTGTATTTTATGTAGAATACAAAGTAATGTTACTGAAATATGAAGATCAACCTAGCAATGATTAAATTCTTCAGTGTTATTTGTTGCTTGATACTGCCAAGAGTATCTATAATGCTATAGTCAGTTGAACACGCTGTGTTGGATTACACAGAGTGAAGCTAGACAAATACAGTTAAGACAAATATTTTTGCACATTACTTTTTACTCAAGAACATAGCAAAATAAAATGACTGATTTCGTAATGTCAGTAAGTAAGAAATATAAACCTTAGACTGAATATTAGAAACACAATTAGTTGTCATGTCTAGGAAACAGAATTCTCCTGAATGCAATCTCCTCTTCTTTGTGTACCACAATTTCCTGTCTGTAGTACTGTGATAAATTCTACTACTGACTTTTGTCTCTGTCATAATGCTAAACTGTCATTTTCATTTCTTTTTGCTTCCTTCCTCTTTTTTAAATCAACAATTTGACAGTGAGCTGCTCCTCTTCTCATGGCAAGTTTAAAAAGAAGAGTTCTTTCTCAATCATGTAATAAAATCATTCTTTGTAGATTGGCTTTCCTTAATCCTTCCTTATGTCTTCTTTATGTTTTTTTATGGCCCCCAGCATTCTATCCTCCTTTTTCACTTTATTGAGATCAGAATATCATAATTTCAGACAGCCCTCTTGTATGAAACCTGATCCAAATAATTTAGTGCTATTGCAGTGAGCGATACACTTTATTCATGGTAAGGTGTCAGCTGCATGTAAACCACTTCTTAGCTGTCTTTTATAATGCTCAAAGTAGAGTGTAGTTGTCCTATCTTTCCCTACTTGTGATCCAGATGGGGGCTTTTCTGATCTTTTAGCTTATTTATTGATGGTCCATGATTTGTTTCTATATGGCAGAGTTGCTTTTAAGTAACAAAATGTAATTCTCTTTTGCCATGTAATGAACAAAGACAGATTGCATTCTAGGGTGTTGTTTTTTGGCAGAAAAAAAAATTATGTTGTTGTGAACTGCACATCTCAGATGATATTAAAGATCATTGCATTTAAATCAATGTCCTTAACAGTATCCAATTCATTTTGACGATGTGATCTTACAGATTCTGTTTCACCGAGAAAAATGTACAGATGAATCAGCCACTACCTCGAAAACAGAACAGCCAGAGTTTAAGTACAAGGGCAGATGAGCAAAAAGGTGACACTGGAGCAAGGAGTACCCCAAGGGAGGGGGGGGGGGGGGTACTGTCACCCACACTTTTCCTGGTGTATATAAACAACATCACAGAGAATATACCAAGAAGAGTCCACAGCTCCATGTTTGCAGACGATCTGGCTATGTGGACCTTTGAAAAAAATCTCACCGTAGCAAAAAATCGGATGCAGCAGGCCCTAACATCGTTGGAGGAGTGAGCGAACTCATGGCTGGTCAAAATAAACGAGGTAAATACAACATGTACAATATTCTTGCTTTCAAATAAATCACAGAACAGCAAAATAAGTCTTAACGGCAAATATCTGCAGCCAAACGACAACCCAAACTACTTGGGCGTCACATTTGATCGGCGGATGACATGGAAAAGTCAGATCGAGAGAAACCAAATGAGAGCCAGACAAAGAATGGCATCATGAGGAAACTTGCTGGCACAAGCTGGGGAGCAGACGAAAGAATACTCAAGAAACTGTACACTGGAAGTGTGCGACCAGTTCTCTAATATGACATTGCGGCATGGGCTACAGCAGCAAAGGCAAACTTTGATAGAATTAGCAAACTTCAAAACCAAGCCATGAAAGTTATAATCGGAGGCATGAAGTCAACACCAATTGTAGAACTTGAAAAGATTACAAATCTGCAATCCATGACCGACAGAAGAGAGAGCCCAGCAGCAAGCAAAGAAACCAAGAAGACTGACAGACCATCCAATGCATCAATGACTAAATAGATTTGGAAAAGAGAAACTAAAGTGGAGAAACTTTGCAGAAATAGCCAAAGCAAAGATGAGCGAAGACCCTATGAACACCATAACAACACCAAAGCCCATCCCTACTGTACGCAAACCCACATGGAAACAGCACATCATTCCGGAGGTGGTAGAAAATATACCAGGTATTGGAAACAAGAACAGCCAGACTGAAAAAGAAAGAAGAGACATAACCCTTAGGTACATAGCGAAAAACTACCCAAGCATGGACTGGATCCATGCATACACCGACGGTTCTGTAACAAACACAACACAGAATGGAGGGGCAGGGGTATTCCTGAGCCTTAAAAATGGTAGAAAAATAACACTGTCAGTGGCAACTGGAAAATTCTCAAGCAATTTCAGAGCGGAGGCAAAGGCACTGAAAGCTGCAGTAAAAGCAATGCTGACAGGTGAAAGCAATGAAAGCCAGATAGTCCTGTTTACAGATGCCCTGGCCGTGGTTACAGCACAAAAAAGCCAGAAAAATACTGGACTTAATGATTTAAGAGCAGTACTCTGTCAACTATGCCAGCAGTCTGCACCAAAAAGAGTAGTGGTACAGTTGGTTCCATGCCACTTTAACATCCAAGGCAACGAGGAGGCAGACAGACTGGAAAAAGAAGGTGCAAGACTACCACAACCAGATTCTAGTGTGACCTACGAAGATTCCAAAAGACTTATAGGGCCAGATACATGACCAAATGGGAAACAGAACATACTGGCTACACAAAAAATGATGCCTATTACCAGTTGAACAGAAGAGAGCAGGTCGTGGTCTTCAGACTCCGCACAGGCCACAACAGACTGAGGTACCACCTATTCAATAAATTGAAGATAGGTGGCACTGACGAATGTACTTGTGGTACAGGGAAAATGACCGCTGAACATCTGCTGCAAAACTGCCCGACATACAAGGACCAGAGAAAGTACATGTGGCAATCACCAGTGGCAACATTAGACAAGCTATATGGCAATGTCGACAGCCTCAGGATGGCAGTTGCTTTCTTTGAACAAATACAGGTTGATGTTTGACAGCATACGAAGAAGAAGAAGAAGAAGAAGAAGAAGAAGAAGAATACCTACTCCAATGCATGTCAGTAATTAACAGTCGATTTGGTACAAAGTGTAATGAGGGTCAGGTAAGAAGTACTGATCAAGACCCTCACTTTACACCTTTGTTTGTGCTTCTGAAAACAGGCTGTGTCACAACAGTCTGGCCAACAAGGTGGGGATAATCAATGTATTCCCCATAGTTGTGGGGAGCTGAAGAGCCTTGCGTTGCAATACAACCAGTTTACCTTCTCAAGTATGCTTTGAGATTAAGAAGTGTCACTGTAACCCACGACCGAAGAAATGTTATCAAGGGATAAACAAGTTTTGTAAAGTAAAATCAGCTACAAGAACAAGACGGCACAGCTATAAATTACTTAAAGAAAAATCCAGATTAGATATTAGGAAATATTATTTTATTCAGAGAGTGATGAATGCATTGCCATAAGAAATAGTAGGGGTAGGGTCAGTTAATGTGTTCAAAAATAGATTGGATGCACATAATTATTTTTAGATGAAGTTGAGAATAATAAACTGTTTGTATACAGACTCCTGCAAAGTCTTCTAAACCAGTATAATAAATAAGTTAAAATAAGTTAAGTGTTTCATAGAGAAAAGTCATACAAAACAGTTTACACTAAAGGGAATGCTAAAAACTTGTAATGGCTAATTGTAGGTAACCTCATTCAAGATGACATGTATTTGCATTATTCCTTTCTTTGCCTTCATTAAAAAACACTATTTATCAACTCATTTCTAATTTAGTTCTACTTCTCAATCTTCCCATTGTTGCTGTTTCTTCTTTGATAAAAATGATTCTATGCTTCTAGCTTGGTAAGTTTCACAAAGGATAGACTGTGCGTTTCAGATCTTTGCCGATCCCCCATAGCTTTTCTAGCATGATTGATGTCCCGGGCCAGATTCTCTCCCTTTGATTGCATAAGTGAGGCAGTCAAGCAGGATATATTCTGGTGTTTGCTTGGGTGCTCCGCAGTTACATGTGGCGGTGTCTCTAAGGCACATTCTTTTAAGGTGGGTTTTGAGTCAGCTGTGTCCCATTCTGTGTCTGAAGATCTTTGTCTGCCCACCTCTGCCAGGTTTGTCTAAAGGGTCATTTTTTGGTTTGTATTCTTTGTGCTGGTCACTCCATTCTGTCCTCATGGATCGTTTTATGAGTCTCTTTGCTTTTTTTATAGCTCTGTGGATGGCAGTTTTGAGCTGGAATCCACTGTAGGATTAACAAATCTGTTTTTTGGGATAGCTACCTGATGCTATATTTTATTTCATGTAAGAGTATCTTGTTTGGGACGAGATGGTGTGAAGTATGCTCCTGGAGTCTGATAACAGTATTTTGACCACATGGCTCACAGGATCACTGCTATCTGTGCAGTAATCTTCCCACTATAGAGTTCACATAGCTATACAATTTAGTAGATAATTCTTAGAGTATTTTCTGTTGTAAATGTCATTACAAAGTTGCTATGATTTCTATTCCAAAATCTGTTATAGCTGTGATTGCCTCTGATTTGAGAAAACATGGTTCCTTGGTCATTTCATTTATGTACTGTATAGCATCTTCAACCACCTGCAAATTGTTCACACTTGCCTTGAATTTATAGGTCTTATCTTTCATAATTATTGAGTTCACTGATGTTCTAAATGTATCACTTTTTTATACTCTCCTACCATATTAATACCATTTTTATTTCAAGGCTCCAGTAATTGTGTGTGTCCTTCTGTTAGCTAATTTTGTTTTGTTTTTGGACATAAGTGTGTCCTTCTGTTAGCAAATGTTTTGTTTTTGGACATAAATGTGTCCTTTTTGTGCTGCCCTTTAAGTTAACTGCACTTCTGATTTAGCCAGAATACCTTGCCAGTGTATAAATGTCTTCTCATTCTTTATTTACTTTGTATTTTTTGTTGTTGTACTTTTTTTATTCATGTTTCTTCTTTATTCTTGCATGCATCAGTTATAAATTGTCATTAATAACATTAATTTAGCAATGAATAATCATAGGGTTTGTATTATTTATTTGGATATTTGATGCATGAAATTAGATATGTATTTCGCACTGATTGATCTATACTTGTATTTTACTATTGCATTAAATCTATTTGCTATATTGATTTTCTATCTCTTTACTTTGTCCGATTTCAGTAAAATTAATTGTTTCTTAATATCTTTAAAGTTTTCTTCTTCTTTTGCCTTTGTTCTCAATCTCCCGCTACCAAGCCCTGAACAGGGCTTTGTAAGTAGTTCGATGTAGTCTGTAGAATGGAATGCATTATGTCGCTAGTTTAGTGTTTGCACCATTTGGTCTGACACGTGTTCCTACACACTCATTTAGCATGTCATGTCTTTCATTCTTTTCTTTGTCCATATCAAAAGTATTGTAAATGAAAGTTGCTATAATATAAATATATTTACTCGCTATTTTTCAAATGTTTTAGAATTGCTTCTTGTAGTTTAGCATATTTAAAAATCCCAGAATTTGATCCCCTAAACTCCCAGTCCACATCAACCAGTAATGAATTTCATTTTTGTGTGTGTCAACTTTCATATTGAAATCTCTAATAGTAACATCCTCTGGATTATTTTTGAAATGGGTCATACAAAATTCAAGTTTCCTGTAGTATGTGTCAATATCTTCTTCTGAGCTAACTACTATTGGTGTGTAGATATTTATAAGATTTATTGGTTTGTCATTAAATGTAACTGACTAAAAAGATTTTTGCTTAGAACAACTTTAGTACTTTCTGCATCCAGTATGATGCATTCTCATTATCTATTCATTTATAGTTCCTTTAGCTAAATTATTTTGTAATTCTCAGACCATATTTCCTTTTTGTCAATCCACTTCATTTGCCTTAATTATCGTAGCCTTCAGCGCCTGATTAGCATTGTGACAGAACACTTGCTTTTCATAGCAGAGGTATAGGGTTCAATTTCTGCTACCGGTACACTCCAGTCAGCCTACTGTTAATGGGTACCTGACATACAATTAAGGAAGGAAAGCCAGCGAGTAAGGGAACTGGCCAACTCACCTCATACAAGCTGTGACTTAGTATACTAAAGTCTCTAACATGTCATTCCTGACCAGCAGTAAAGTCTGCTGTGGGACTACCTTTATCTATTTATAGCATACTTACATTTATTCTTTTCCTTTTCCTCTTGACGTTATCTAACTTTAGATGTTTCATTACCAATCTATATGTATCTTTAATGTTAATGCAATTTCAAAGTAAATAGACACTTTGAAAAACTTAGTCATAGACTAAAAAACAGTCATACTAGAGCATGAAAGGGAATGTAAAATTCAGAAATAAAGAACAGAATAGTCCAAAAAGGAGCTGGATTTATGAGTATGAAATGAAGTTGTCCCAAGTAAAGGGATAGTAACAGTTGTGAAGGCTATTATTATTTGAAAGATAGATTACAAATTGTTTATATTACCAAATAAAAATTTACACAAATCCAGCATTGTTTACTAGCAAATACAGCTCAATCCCGTTATAAGACAGTGTGCGTGGTCCAAATTAACACATCGTGATATAAGTGAATTGCATAAAAAAATTCAAGCCATTTTTTTGCATTCAACTTATATCTGCTGTTTATGTATTTAATTGCAGTGAGTGTATGCACTACAAGACACAAAAAAGGCATGATAGAAGGGCAAGATAGTATGGCCCTTAGGCTTGCTTAACTGCCTCCAATAATTCTGTCTACAGGCTGTTCAACATCCTGATAAATGCGTGATCTATATCAGACCTCATGCACATCAAGAACAAAAACTGTCTGCCTTGCCATGAGTAAAATGATAATGGGTATCATTTTTAGTTAATAAGATTAAAATATAAAATAGTGTTCAGAAGAAATCAGCATTTTCTTATTTTTATTGGTTAAAAACGCATGATAGTTTATGAAAATTGGGAACCATGCTTGTATTATATTATAAGTGATTCCGATTGTAATGGATTGCTATATAACACGGTTGATCTGTATCAGTACAGTTTTGCTGGAAGAATTTAGCTAACTAAATAAAATTCTGGGATTATCATATATGCTCAAACTAAGGGAAGTCATTCTAAATATATCCAAATGAATTAGCACTACTACATCTATTCACGTTAACAATGCTTCCACATAATTTTGTTTCTTAGAATATTAAAAAAGATCACCCATTACTTGCGCTTCCATATTTGTACATCAAGATTAGTCTAACATTTGTAGTTTTTAATCTAAGTATGGATCATTTTAACAAGGGTATTATTTACAAGCAAATGAAATATACACTGCTGTTGAAGACTAACATATAACAGACAGGTATAGTAAAAGGCAAATGCCAAACCAAATTTATTATAAGCACCCACTAGGCACACCACGCAAGAGACAAGGTAAAAGCATTCATTTAGTAAGATTGTCTAATACAGCTACTATTTTATACATAGACAATGCTGTCACATGGGTATTGTTTTTAAATTTTAAAAATCCCTATGCTTCACTTGCTGTCTAGACTAATGTGTTGCATGTTTTCATAAATAACTTGTCAGCCAATTTTTCATTATATTTGTGTTATAATATAACTTTCCTCAGACCTTGTTGTCCACAGGAAGGAAACCACCCACAATTTTACTACTAACAGCCAAACAAAGTTTGAAAGGCAAACCAGGGATCTAAGAGCAGTTCAGATGGATTCACAGAACAAAAGGATAATTTTTGGCTACATGGCATCAGACGCTGATCTGTCTAATTGAACATCAGGATTCCAGTAAGAATATAACTTCAGTTTTCACAACTATTAATATATGCAACTTGATAAAGAAGCTAGCCTATTCCATGTAGCAATATCATTCTGTTTTTGCTCCATTCAGAGCATCGGCCACCACTGTGGCTGGACTTCTTGCATAAGGCTCATGCCCAAAATTGTTATCTGCTTCCAGAGTAGTGGTTTCTGTGGTCATTTTTCATTCTCAATCTCCACGCTACCAAGCCATGAACAGGGCTTTGCAAGTAGCAGGATTTAGTCCGGAAAACGGAATGCATTGTGTTGCTAGTTTATAGCTTGACTGTGATATTTGCACCTTTCGCTCCGACACATCCGTCTTCAGCAGAATTTTTCTTACATAATGAGGTTTCCTCAAAATGCAAAACTATGGTTAGTTGCAGTTTACAATATGCTTAGTAGGAAACATTGATCCTTCTTCTTCTTCCAGACATCAACCTTTATTTTTTCAAAAAAAGCAGCGGTCATCCTGAGGCTGTCGACACTGCCATTGAGCTTGTCTAGTGTTGCCACTGGTGATGGCCACATCTGCTCTCTCTGATCCTCGTATGTCGGGCAGTTTTGTGACTACGGCCAGGGCATCTGTAAGCAGGACTATATGGCTTTCATTCCTTTTACCTGTCACCATTTCTTCCACTGCCGCCCTCAGTGCCTCTGCCTCCGCTCTGAAATTGCTTGTGTATTTTCCAGTAGTGAATGACAGTGTTATTTTTCTGCCATTTGGTAGGTTTAGAAATGCTCCTGCCCCTCCGTTCTGGGTCGTGTTTGTCACAGAACCGTCGGTGTATGCATGGGTCCAGTCCATGCTTGGGTAGTTTTTCATTATGTAGCTCAGGGTAGTATCTCTCCTTTCTTTTTCAGTCTGGCAGTTTTGGTTTCCAATACCTGGTATATTTTCTACCATCTATGGAAAGATATGCTGCCTCCAGGTAGGTTTTCGTTCAGTAGGGATGGGCTTTGGTGTTGTTAGTGCGTTCATGGGGTCTTCGTGCATCTTTGCTTTGGCTATTTCTGCAAAGTTTCTCTGCTTTAGTTTCCCATTTCCGAAATTGTTTAGTCTGGTGCATTGGATGGTCAGTCAGTCTTCGGAGTTTATCTGCTTGCTGCTGGGCTCTGCAGTCTCTTCTGTCGGTCATGGTTTGCAGTTTTGTAATCTTTTCAAGTTCTACAATTGGTGTTGACTTCATGCCTCCTGTTATAACATGGCTCTGACTAGCTCCCATAGTTTGTTCCCTTTGTCTAAATTGAGGTTTTCTGTTTTGTTTTTCCAGCTTTTTCTTGCTGTTTGGTTTAGAGTGTATTTGAATTTTGCCGTGGTGGCTTTGAGGGCGATATTTACCTCCATAGATTGTTCTCGCTCTGCCATGTTCCTAGCATTTGTGACTGCGTCTTCCGCTTTCTGCAAATCATCATTCCAATAGGGCTTATAATTTTTCCTTGCCCCTCTTGGGATGGTTTCAGTGGCTGCTTGCATTATTGCTTTGCTTAGGCTTTCCACCATGGGCTTCATTTTGTTATTCCGTGTGTTGATGGTTTCACACAGCCCATCTGTCAGGCTTGCAAATCTGTCCCCAGTCGGCTCGTTTGTAATTCCAACGTGGGAGCGGTTTTGGGAAACATTGATCCTATTCTTTCCTCTAAAATAAAAGGCCTCACATAAATTGCAAGGTGGTTTTAGCAATATAATTAGGTTTTAATGCTTCTGAACCAAAAAATGAATATATTGGTATTTATTGGCTTGTGTGTAGCTAATCGTATTGCAAAAATTCACAAAGTTGTGCATAAGTAATGATGCTTGCATTTGTAACATATCTTGTCATGTACGTGTTTGAAACCAATCTCACAGTGTCTATTTTTTAATCTACAGCTTGATCTACAGCCATGCAACACCACAACACTATCTAAAAAATTAAGTTAAGCAGATCTTTTAAAATTAGAAACAAATTAAAAGAGCACACATGCATATTGTATTTCCAATTCATGTGGAACTATTACATTGTTAAAAAAAAAATCCCAGAAAAAGAAATTCACATTATTCTCATTTGAAAAATGTGTATTTTGCAGAAAGATTATTTTAAAGATTTTCTAATGGCATGTTAATTTGGAACCATTAAAACAATATCGGATTAATAAGGTTCAGAATGTAACTTTACTTGTTGGGGATTGTTAAGTATTCAATTTCTCTTGCATAAATATAACAACTAATATTTTGACTCTTCTTTTCTCAGATTAATTCAATTAGCGTTTCTACAATTTATCATTTTCTCAACAAAATTTGTTTACCATGCTGTAATTTACTGTTTGCTGCAGTTAATCATTCTATGATTCAACATTATACTTTAAGATTTATCCCCCTGATTAAAATTCCACTAACAAAGTTATAATATTACATGTAATATTCAAATTCAGCACAAGTCTTCATGACTCAGTTAACAGTTGTAAAATTCTCCACTTTTCGTTAGTAAACTTCAGAAGGATTCAGCTTTCAAATTTTGGTCACTAATATTAAAAACATTTAGTAATAACTAATAATATAATTGTTAAATACCTAATATTTTGGTATATTTACTCTTACTTCTCTTTATCATTCACTTGATACAAATCAGTTGATAAAAATCTATTCCAATTTGTCAGTTGCAATTTAACTATGAGTGTTGAGTGTGCAAACAAAATTAATTTGACAACACAACTGATATAAAATAAAGCATTAGATTATTAGACTGTACAAGTATTATTTTGAGCAAAGAATGTAAGCAAAGAAAAAAAGATTGAAATACAGTTTTTTAAAAAGTCCATGAAGGCGAAGTTCTACTCTAACACTGCTGATACTGTAAGCATACACAAAATTTACTTACACACCTTGAAACTGGCAGGTGGTATCAGCAACATTCTGGCTCTAATTTCATTGCTGAAGTTTTATAGCAAGTAAATTTCTGTCCATTTTAAAACCCAAGTAGCAATCAACTTATCTTGTAACGTGTCTTCCTAAGTTAGAACTGTACATGTTCACATTTTTGGTGATATTTCTTTTCAAATAATTTGAGTACACTAATATATATTCATATAATGAAGATAATGCTGTTAAATCTCTTAATTCTAAAAAATGGAAACGCATTAGGATATATGATCAATATAACTACAATATGATTAGTAAGCTTCTGCTAAATCTTTATTAAATATTAATTCTAAATATTTGTTAATGTCGAAATCCTCAAACATAAATCAAAACAGAATGAAAGTCTCTCATTAATGGAGTTGTGTCAAGAGCTATCCACAATGTATTAAAAACATTAATGCTAAACCGATAATGATTTATAACGGTATCACTTAAAGCTGACCTTGTACATTGCATTATCTTTGATCATCTGAAGTTTTAGATCTATCAATAATCTATTAATTAATTTATTAATTTATTTATTATATTAAATAAAAATATTCCCAAATATTTAATTGTGTATATATTTTTGGAGTTTATATCTTTTTGAGACATTGAACTATTGATATTCATTTTATATAATTTAAAAATTAAATTGTAAGGCCACCAAAATACATACAAATAAATAGACTTAATTAGAAGAATTAAAAAGTTAATTTGTGTGTGTATGGGTGTATTTGCGTGTGTGTAGGTTTATCTGTATGCTACTTTTGAAAATGAATGTTGCTATCTATACAAACTACTTAGCTGTGCACTATTTTCATTTCTCATTTAGTTGGTTTTATATATTATCATGTGAAAATAACGATTGATATGTTGTAACAAAAACGAATTGATCACTCATTGATATCTTTGTTTGACAGTTATATTTTTGTAGCACTTACATTTGTTAGCTGTCTAATGTTTCACACTTTTCTTATGATAATATTAACTTTGAAGTCTAATTATAACTTTTCATGATATTATCTTTGTCTAAAATTGATAATTTTTAGACTGCCTTTATATAGTAACACTATTCTAATGATGTGTTTTATTATTTGCAGTACCTTGAGCACATTTACACATATAGTCAGGCGAGCCAGCCAGTTGATAGCACACTGCATTATTTTGACACTGGTGTAACCGGCAGGCAGGCGTGCTGTCATGGAAATTAGGGAGCAGCACTAAGTCCAACACCGGTGCAATCTCACAAAAGCGACCGGAGAAGCCAGGAGAGCACATGCAGGAGTAAGAGTCCAGGCCATCTACACATGACGCGCCGTTAAGACAAGCATGTGACTTACAATCATCAATGTTTTCTGAACAATTCTTGCCAGTGAAGCCTGGAGTACATTCACAACTGACAAAACAGATGAAATATTATAATAAAGTTATTACAAAACAATAATATATAAAGTACAAAATATACAGTTCAGCATCAACCTTTAAAACAAATAAATAGAGTGAATAAAACAAGAGACCAGATAATGATCTGAACAATATTTTGTTTTGCACCATCATTTATAATTTAATTTCTTGAATAAATGTTACTAACTTTACCTAGTACAAAAATAAGTAATAGTGATGACAGCCGAAAGCTCGGCAGCAATACAATAGAAAACCCTGGCACCAGTCTAAATAAAGAAATTAAGAATTGGAACATGGAACATACAGAGCATGTACCAAAGAAAGTATCTCATGATTCAGAAGGAAATGGAGGGATCAAGATTCTGAGCAGTGCATGAGCTGTAGTGGTCAGCAACCCCAATGCTGACTGCTGGCATCAGGACCAGTGACACAGAGCTGCCAAGATGCTTCTCCACCTCCACATGGTGATGCATAGTAACAGGCTGCAACAGGCAGACTAGCTAAGGAGAAGTTATTGAAGATGAAGGCTAACCCGGTACCCAAAAATGCCATGCTGAAGTCAGATGTGCCGAACCATAAGTTGTAAATATCGCAGTCAAGCTGTAAACTATGACATAATGCACTCTGTTCTCCTGACTACATCCTGCTAATTGCAAAGCCCTTTTCAGAGCATGGTAGCGGGAGTTTGAGAACGGACAACAAAGAAGAACAAAAAGAAGAAGGAAATGGAAATAAGTAATGTGGATGTATTGGGAGTCTCACAACAAAAATGGAATGGTCAATGCCATTTTAGAATGATAGAAAGAATACAAAGAAAAGCAACAAAAATGATAGTGGGATTTCATAATTATAGCTATGAGGAGAGACTACAACAAGTTTTTTCAAAGTTCAACCGACTACAAGAACTAGAGGGCATAGCTTCAAATTATTTAAAGGCAGGTCCAGATTGAATATTAGGAAACATTTTTTCAGCTTGAAATGCATTGCCACAGGATGTGGTGGAGGCAGGGTCAGTTAATGCATTCAAGAATAGATTGGATGATCAATCATTTTTAAAGTAGAATAAACTGGTTGTATATAGACTCTGTAGAGTCTTATAAACCAGTATAATGAAGTTAAGTTAAGTTAAGTCTCAATAATATCTTGCCACTGGCCAAAGATAACTCAGGACAAGAGAGTGATGTTAACAAAAGGCACAGTTTCTTCCTCACTTTAATCAAATCACAGCGCAAGTCACCCATTTCAGCAGAAACAGCAAGGTTGAACAAAGAGAGTGGTCTTCATTACATGTGATGGATGAACATCAGTCAGTCAGTCATGTTGGGAAAGGGGAGGTGCTATCGTCACTCAGTTTCATCGCTTTAATGCTTTTGAATAAGTATCTAGGGCAGGTCTTGCATATATTAGTGAGATTTTTCCCATACTGGGACTAGGCTTCCTTTTTAGCCCTCTGTTTGTTATGTCTTCTGGCAGTCTGCTAAGAAACATAATCGACTGGCTCCCTTGAACTGAGCCATGTTCTGTATAATTTCTTTGTGGCCTGTATGGAAACTTTGATCTCTTTATTTCACCAGGCTGCTCTTTTTTGCCCCTCTGCTATGTCTTAAGGGTTTCATTCCACATACCTCCCGGAGTGCATTTGCAATTGCCAGTTTGAAAGAGGCCCATTCATTGTCTAAAGTAATAGCATCTCTGTTGAGTGTCTCATGAGCTTTGGTCACTGCAATGTTTAAACTGGCCCTAACAGACTCGTCTCTCAATTTTTGTAGATTCATGATCTTGTTTGTATTCTCTTTTGTCTGGCAGTTCTATGTTGGGGAGAAATGTTTCATATGACCGCTTTATGATCAGTGTTCACATCTACATTTGGAATAACTCTGGAGTCGGTTATGAATTTGAATGTAGTCTATCTGCAAGGACACCACAATGACATTTCACCTATACCATGTCTTGATGTAGATGGGTATGTGTTGGAAAACTGTTCATTATCAGTAAACTGTGTGTGGTACACAGATTCATGAGTTCTTCTCCATTACTGTTCAGATCTAGAGAAAAATCGCTGTGGCAATGAAGACATTGCTCCTGCAGTGACTTCTTTTTCCCTGTTCTGGCGCTGAAGTCACCCATCACAACTAGGTCCTTCCTCAAATCAACTCTATAAATTACATCTAACAGGTTTTGAAAAAACTTGCTTCTCTTCTCAGCGTTGTTCTTGTCATTGCATGGAGCGTACAATATTGAATCATAACTGCAGAAAAATGAACTAAAAAACAGGAGAAAGTCCTAACATAATGCCTATGACCAGGACAAAGAGACAGAACCAACAATAGATGAGGTTCTTCTTCTTTCTTCCTCTTCTTTATTTGTTCTCAATCTGCCGCTACCAATCCCCAAGCAGGGCTTTACAAGTAGCAGGATGTTGTTCGGAGAATGGAATGGGTTCTGTCATTGTTTACAGCTTGACTGCGATATTTGCACCTTTCAGTTTGACATTCCTGATTTCAGCAGGCACTTTTGAGTACAAAGTTAGTCTTTCCTCTTCAATTCCTTCTCCTTAACCAGTCTGCTCTGTTGCAACCTGTTATCCAGGACCACCATGTGGAGGTGTAGAAAGGTGTTGGCAGCTCTGGTTCGTTGGTCCTGACACTAGTGGTAAGCTATGGGTCATTGGTCCCGACACTAGTGGTCAGCTATGGGTTGCTGGTCCTGACACTAGTAGTCAGCTATGGGTCGCTGGTCCTGACACTAGCGGTCAGCTATGGGTTGCTGGTCCCGACACTAATGGTCAGCTATGGGTCGCTAGTCATGACACTTGCAGTCAGCTGCTGATTCGCTGGTTCTGACACTAGCGGTCAGCTATGGGTCGCTGGTCCTGACACTAGCGGCCAGCTATGGGTTGCTGGTCCTGACACTAGCGATCATCTATGGCTTGCTGGTCCTGACACTAGCAGTCAGCTATGGTCCGCTGGTCCTGACACTAGCGGTCAGCTATGGGTCGCTGACTCATGCAGCACTTAATCCCAGATGAGGTTCAAACAGCAACCCAAAACTAGAAAAAAGTGAAATCACTTGTATGTGATGATATACCAACTGAATTTATACAAACAGGAGGAGAAACAAGTGTCAACATTTACCACACACTTTACAAAAATATCTGGCACAGCACAATATAACTTAGAGCCAATGATCTGTGTATATCCTACTCTCCAAGAGTGGTGATCTGAAGAGATGCACTATCGAACCATTGCTTTAATAAGTCATCCGAGCAAAATCCTCTTTCAGATCAAGCTGAAGCAGCTGGAAAACAAATTCAGCAAGGAAGTACATGAAGCACAGGGAGGATTTAGACATAGTAGATTCACAAAGGATCACATCCTTAAATATGTGAAATATAAAAAAGTGCGAACTACAATGTCAACTTACACACTTGCTTCGTAGATTACACCGAAGCTTTTGACTGTGTACAGCAGGGAATGCTGCAAAAAATCATGCAAGACATGGGGTTTGAAAAGCACCTGATTCAACTTATCAAAACACTGTATAAAGAACAACAGTCAGTATTGCTGGAGATCCACCAAGCTGGTTTGAGGTGCAAAATGGAGCAAGGCAGAGATGAATACTCTCCCCTGATCTTTTCTACATGTCTGATGAAAACATCATGAGAAATGTCAAAAATGAAATATAAGATCTAAGATATGCAGATCATACAGTTGTGCTTTTGAAGAGTGCTGTGAGATTGGAAAAGACAATTCTGTCAGTTAAACAACACAGCATGGAACAAAATCTATACTTTAACATCAGCAAGACCAAGATAATGAGTACTCATAAGGAAAAAGTCAGACCTAAAGTTCTACTAGAGAAGCAAGAAATTACGAATGCCACAACATTTGAATATCTCGGCAACAGTGGAGATTGACAAAAAGAAGTAAGAAGAAGTATGGCCATGACATCGCAGAGGTTAACTAAAATGAAAAACTTATGACAGAACACTGACAAAAATTAAAGATCCAAAGGACTTGCACCTTCTCAGTGGCAATGTACAGATGTGAGACGTGGATGACCACACAAACACTAAGGATGAAGATTGATTCTTCAAGCTAAAATACAACAGGAAAGTGCTCAAAATATTTTGGATAGCGAGAAAGAAAAACACATAAATCCCAAAAGAGCCGGATATCGAACAAAATTTTTCTAGTAAAAAATATTATGTCTTGGAAAAAATGATACTTGAAGATATACTTTGCAAGTGAGGGAGAGCAAAAACAATATGGACACATGACATTGAAGAGGTTCTGAAGTTAACAATAACTGGGGTGGGAGAGCTGGTCAAAGATTGAGGTCTTACAGATTGGTTGTTATGATAGCGACGTTTTGCAAAGGACGTGCTACATGATGATGAATTTCACTTATAAATAATAAAATAACTTTTATATCTGAGTTAACTATTGCAATGAATTGGCAGCAGTTTTATTAGTATATTCTATAACTTATTTAAAACAATGCAACCTCTCCTACAATAAACCCAGGAAATTCACTCTTACCTATATCCTGCAGTTTTTGCAACACATGTTGCCCCATTCATGCAATAGTTGAAGCCCTCCTTGCAATATGGTATGGAGTTTTCACACCACTTTCCTGGAATGGGATTAGCATTTCAATATAAATGATGCATATTCCAAAACAAAGCACACCTGAAAATGAGCACTGGAGTTTTGAAATGTGCCAATTCTGACATCAGATACATGTTTCTATTCTTCTTCTCATCTTGATCATCAATATTTGTAGCTTTAATTGAAAACTCATTGGTGTTCAGAAGCAAGCTTGATAACTTAGATAATTAGTAGATACATTTTTTTTTTACATTCTTAATGCACAATGTAAGCTACCTCTTTCTTAATTATAGTTGTGCCACTCATCCCATATACCAGGTAGGGACCAATGGGTCCAGCAGCAATAAAAGTATATAACAGACTAAATGGCTGAAATAAGAACAGCATAAATTAATTAAATTACTTAAACTGGTAAATGTCTTGAGGAACCAAGGTATAGACGAAAATATGTCCAGCTTATAGAGAAGATAAACAAGGGCTACTCAAAGTGTGATTACACTTTTCCACAAGCCACTTGCCATACCTATATACCAAGGGGTACAACAAGGAGAAACCATCTCTCTACAACTGTTTACAGCTGCTCTTAAAGAAGATTTGGGTCTCTAAACTGGCAGGATTGTGGTCTCAACACAGATGGCGAGATGCTTTCACACCTACGTTTTTCAAATGACATTATGATCTTCAGCCACAGCATTGCAGTAGCCGAACAAAGCCTAAATGAGCTGAATGAAGCAGGCAAAGCGGTTGGTCTGAACATAAATAGAAAGAAGACTTACTTTAAACTGAACTCTTTCCGCCTTATGAGGGAACTGTAATTGGAAGATGAGCCCACGAGAATGTTGATTAGTACATCTACCTAGGCCAGGAAATCAACAACAACCACAACATTGATAAGGAGATCTCACACAGGAAAGCAGCTCAGCTTCAACCCATTAAAACCAATACTCCAATAGATGACGGACATCAAGGCCAGGGCTCACACCTTCAATAGCATGGTTATCCCAGCAATGGTATACGAGTGTGAGATTGAGTCTGCGCAAATCAGACGCAAAGAAGCTTTCAATTAACGAAAGAGCAATGGAGCGAAGAGTCCTAAATATCTTCCAAGATACCGACATCAGTGACCAAACAGAGTTGCGGGATGTCATTGACTCTGTATCAATGCAAAAGTACAGATGAGCTGGTCATGTGGTTTGCATGACTGATGACAAATGGATGAGGAGGGTGTCTCTCTGGCAGCCATACAACTAAAAACCACCCGCATAGCTACTTGCCAACGAGATGATCTGCACTCAACTCTTTTGAACCATCATTATACTCAAAGGACAAAAGACAGAAAGATTCAAGCAGCTTTTGACTACCTGGCATCGAGTAATCTTGGTTGATTGAATAAGATTCAAGTAAGTAAATAATCTGCTTTTTTTACTCTTTCCATTTTGTCTGATGATAGTAAGTTGTGCTTTGAAATGGAGATGTAACTACAGTCCATGATGATAACGAATGTGACTCGTAAGACCAATCCAAGCAGAGAGCAAAGAAGCGTATTCCACAAGACGTGCAAGGAAAATCAGGACCATTTATATAATCACATAGTGTGGCTTGTCTTCTCCTACGCTGAGACCTTAGCTTATCCGCAATCAGTATCTCCGTTGTTGGTATTCCATGCTTAATCCTGCCCCTCGTTGCAACACAATCTATAGCATCCTGTTTCTCATGATTCAAAATCGATGCACACATCATTCATATTCCGCTTGCATACATCCTTGTACTAAAGTAGTGTCCAGCCTTGAAACCTTTTCTGGCTAAGATGATTCAAATGTGATAATGAGAAAAAAGCACACAAAAAAAAAACAACCACCCAAACAGGCAGTCTTCATAAGTTTATAAAAGTTAAAACAATATCAAATGCAACAAACTTGTCTGAGTGACTGAAATAAGCATAAACTCAGTTACTAAGTTGAGCACCATAATTTAACAGATAAATGGCATATTGAAAAAATTTGTAAAATATATCAAACGTCAAATGAATATTTAGAAACAATACCTGTGTATCCTTCTCGGCATCTACACGAATAGGACTCAATCTCATCTACACACGTCGCATTGTTCTGACATTTGTTTACAACACAGTCATCAATGTTTGTTTCACATCTATCTCCTTCAAAGCCTTTGAGACAATGGCATCTGGCAAATAGATGTGAAAATAACAAAGAATTATGATGTTTGACTACATTAATAGGAAAACAACAAGAAATACAACAATGAAATTTAAAAACAAAAAGGATGCATCTGCCATTGTCTAAGTATAAAAAGTGGACAAAGTAATAAATTGTATGATTTTGACTAGTGAATAAAAAAAAAATTAAGCATGGTTTAAACAAGTAATAAAACTAATATGTACTCTTTAATGAAACAGTCATAATTTGCTCATTGCCATCTTTTCCATGAATTAATAGTTTCAATGTCATGTCAGGTTATTTTGTTACACCTATTACCTGAAACGACCATGTTCCATAACCTCACATCTGCCTCCATTGTTGCATGGGTTACCAAAGCAAGCATCAATCTGTTGCTCACACTGATCACCATGGAAACCAGGTGCACAATCACAATTAAAGCTTTTGAACTCAACTGTGGTACACTTTCCACCATTCTTGCATGGATCAGTGAGGCAAACATCACATTTCTGCGCCACTATTGGATCAGGATCTCCTGTGGAGGTACAAAAACAAATATATTCATTCAATAGAACTTGAATAAAGTATATACGTCCAACAGATAAAATGAGACAAAAAAAGTAAGATGGTTGCACTCTCAACTCGCTTTGGTGTTTGTGTTGGTTTCTGCTGTTTGCTAGTTCCTGTTCGGATTATAATTCACGACTCCTTCCCTAGGTGGTATCAAGGACTTTAGTCTGTGAAATTCATGTGCTTTTATTTGGTTATCCTGTTGGTATGCTGCATCTTGCTGCGACTGTGCCTATCTTAAACCGTGAGAAAACAGTCCAGGATGCTGATGAACGTTCAGAATTCAGCCCAGGTTTTCACTACTCAAAGGCCTTCCTGCTTGGACTGAAGATGACTTCCTCCTGCCCACTCCCCCTCCACCGGAGGTTACATCATACCTCTCCCAACCCTGTATTCTCAATACAGCAAGGGTCATGCTGACTCAAAGGTGGACACAATCCAGAGGCCACAGGGGCGGAACGTGAAGAAACAGCAAGTCAGACACGGACAGACTAGGAAAGCCGACACAAACATTGGTTCAACACACACTCCTCGCGACTTTAATCCTGAGGCTGTGGAGTACTGGGCTCTACTTAGGGAGTCTGTAGGGATTTCAGTCGACACACTACGCATGAGTAATCCTCAGTTGTTGGACTTAGTAGTGGTCAATCGTCGCAACGAGTCTTTGAGGCCTAAGCAAACATTATTATTATTATGATCAGATAAAGATTTATTTAATTAGATCTAATCAAGAACAGGGAAGATAAAATTTCAAGAATGTTGCTGTAAAAAAATAGAAATGGGTGGCAAGCAATAATTGCAGCTGGATCTTTCACAGGTAATGATGATGAAAACTATAATTATACCATCATTTTGGCTATGAAACTATAAACTAATGTAACCCTTTTGTACTTACAAACTAACATTCTGAAATGAGATTTTAGATGTTTTGGTATTTTAAAATTCTAACAATTACATTTGATTCCTTTTACAATAATAGACAGTAAAGAAATAGAAACGACAACAAATGGAATACACATTGTGTTGTAATTTTATGGAAGAGAATGAACAAAACAGTAGATTAATCGACCAACAAGGCCTTCCACAAGGAATAACAAACATGAAAATGGTACCAC